>JAHREE010000044.1:389569-411391 GCA_033628505.1 Tringa tobata
AACCCCCCCTGCCAGAGCAGGTCCACCCAGAGCAAGTTGCACAGGAATGTGTCCAGGTGGGGTTTGAACATCTCCAGAGAAGGAGACTCCACCACCTCTCTGGGCAGCCTCTTCCAGGGCTCTGCCACCCTCACAGGAAAGAAGTTTCTCCTCATGTTTAGGTGGAACTTCTTATATTCAAGTTTTTGGCCATTTCCTCTTGTCCTATCCCTGGGCACCATTGAAAAAAGGCCAGCCCTGTCCTCTTGACACCCGCTCTTTAAGTATTTATAAGCATTTATCAGAAATTTCTCATCCCTATTTATAAATGGGTTTATAGGTGTCGTCTCAGCCCTCACAGGAGCTCTGAGGCATTCCCACCCTGCAAATAATAGTCTGGGATAATGATGATGATCATCATGTTCATGGATAGTGAAGAAACCTGCAGGTTTGCAGGCAGGACTGCAATCTCTGCAAGGCAATACTGGCCAAGCCTGCTGCTCATCAAAAGCAGTTTTTCATGGGAGTGCTCAGAGACATGATTGTAATGAAAGGCTATTTCCATGCCAGATTTCCATGCTCAAATCCCTAGCTGCTTCAGCTGAAGAGCTGTATATGATAAAGTCACAGGATTTTTCTGTTACTGGAAATGAAGAGGTATTTTGGCTGTCCTCGTTCTGCCAAGGTAGCAGATGAACTGGCTCCACACTAACCAAAGTCCGAGCCTTGGGCAGCCACCACGCTCAGAAAGCTTCAGCCCCACGCAAAATAGGACTGTTCCTACTATGCTGGAGCGAGACCGGCATCAGTCTTACACAGCCTTGCAGGGGTTGCTGGCAGAGCACAGGAGAGGAGGGAAAACCAGCAATACACTTCACGGGGCCCTGGAAAACAGGTTTTCCCAGGCTGTGCTTTAACGCAGGAGGACAGGCCAGGAGTCTTGACCTAGGACTAAGATGTTCTGGGTCAGTTTTCCCAGCTCTGTCACGGGCAGTTTGCGTGATGTTGGGAAAAGCCACTTTACATTGTCACATCTCACTTCTCTCATTCCCAGAGGAGAGATGGTGACACAAAATAAACAGGTTCATGGAAAGCTGTAAGCAGTTCTGCTGTGCGCGCACTGAGGATACAGAGATATCAGACTTGGTTGACCAGAGATCTTTGATATGATCATAACAATTAGCAGCATGTAAGTAAGAAACAGCTTGGAATACAGAGGGCAAGGGCTGGTCATTCAAGAATAGCATCATGTTTCTTTACGCACAGAATATAGGATATGAGGGTGGAAGAGATTTTAACCCTTCCTTAGCCAAAGCCGATTCAGCTCCACCACGTGCAGAAAACTCAGCCCTTCCCAGGAACCCAAGCCCCAGGAAGGCCCACAGCACACAACCTCCCCGTCACAGGCAAACAGGACAAAATAGTATTCCAAAGTGGGGGAAGGAAAGGGAAAGAATGATAATTCTCTTTGGACATAAATTTTTAAAAGGAAACATTAAATTTCAATTTCCCTATTTCAAGCTCATTTTAGCTATATAGACAGGAAAGATCAATTTAGAAACTTCAATTCACAGCAACACAAGCATTATTAGCCTGTAACACATGTTACCATCTTTCAAACAACTGCCTCATTCAGCAGATGGAGATGCAACTGTGTCGTGCATATCAGACCATGCACGATAACAGACTCCGGATACGTGAATCGATTGTCTGGATCGTGAGTCTTTACAGACTGTACTTTACATTTATTTGCTTCTGCAACAGAAATAGAATAAAGAAAGGGAAACCAGAGACATTTGTTCTTTAGCTACCCTGAAAAATACTTAACTCAACCATTTCACTACCTGAAATTTTTCCTGATGTGGAGGTTCAATATAATGACATGTGCCATCCCTCTGTGCAGGTACAAATTAAGACAGATAATCAGAGGCCTGAAGAAAACACATTCAGGTAAAATCCATCCCACCAGCCCAGGACTGTTTGCCTAGTTCTAGAACAAATCCTAGTACTGATTTCTTAATCAGCTGCTCAACACCACAAACCATTTTCAATTTCCATGTTCCTCAGCATGCAAATATGGCTTCATCTCCCAGTCCCAGGAAAGTTCCTATCCCCAGGGAAGTGATGTGCATATGGGCTTTCCAGCCAGATTCTGAACAATGGCCCTTTTAACATCATCCTGATTGAAAACATTACCTAGATTTAATCTAGAATTTGAATGGCTGAGTAATAACCAGGAAAATAACCCCGGTTTCCTATACTCCGTAGTTTCCTCTGAAAGATGTTCAGTTACCCCTACTGCATTTTTTTTTCTTAAAACTTTCTTTAAAGATCATTCTTAAAGTTCACACCACAGCATCCTGCTGAGTTAAGAAAGCAAAATTGTACACTTACAAGCCAGAAGAATCCCCTTCAGTCAATCAATAACTGTATTTCTGACTGGTTTAGAACCAATTGTTTCAGATGTCACTATTCCAAACAGCTTTTTTTCCCTGATCAATATCTCTGGCAGCCATTCAGATAACCTATCAGTGGAACTAATTGCTGTTAAAGCTATGCACCTATGATCACTCAGGTAGGATGTGTTTTCCTTATGTAATTGCAATAGAAAAACCTAACAAATTCAACCCATGCGCAGCACAACTACTTTCTGGAATGGGCATGTGGCAATTTAGCAGAACAAACAGCTTTTGGTGCTTTCTTTGTCCTCATCACAAAAGAGAAATCCAGAAATCTGTCCATTATTCCAGCTCTGTCAGTGTGCTGGCCCAAGCAGTCAGTGGGCTGAACTTCAGGCACGGAAATAACTACATTGACTTGAATGGCACACACACTGTGCGTCTTCAGCGCTTGCGTTGTTGGATAGGCCACCAGTTTTCTAAAAACATAAAGCTCCCAAGAACATATTAGTCATTTGGGACAGGAGGAAATGGAGCCCTCCAAACTTGCTGGATTTGTCTATACATGGTGCAAGAAAACAGGCCAAAATCTGTTCCAGTGTGAGCAGAACATTAATGAACCCACATGCCAGCTTGCACCCTGGTTTTAGAGCTATTGAGGGCTCTTAAAGATCCATTTTTAAGGAAAGGAAATTCCTGTGCTGTAAACAAAACAGTCTGCTTCTCCCTTCAACAGAAGTATTACCAAATGCTGCAGAAGTGACCCCAATCTAGTATTTTGCAGAGGCATCGATATACTCTTTCATGCATGGAATCACCTACAGATGTTGCAGCACACCACACTAATATTTTAGTGACACATGGGGAAAATAAGAAGCTCAGAGCTGTGTTTGATCGTTTCTGTTAAAGACAGTAAGGCACTGTGGGCAGGGAGGTGAGATCATGGTTTTGATCAAATCCCAGTAAACCTCTGAGTTAATGAGAATTAGTGAGGCAATTCCAGGGAAGGGAAGTGTCCTGTCCCTGCGGTGAACTGATGGTCAGGTCCAAAATACCACTGCAAGTGCATTTTAGTCAGGAGGGACCTCACCACAGATGAAAACATACTCTTGTTTACTAAAATTGACCGAGTTAATATTCAGACCAGAGCTAATCCCTGTCCTCTTCTGTGGAAGGTTTTCAAAGGACAGCTCTCACGAGGACCTCACCTGTATTTCCAAGCAGGAGCTTTCACTCTTTCACTGACCATTTACAATGAATATAGAAATCTCTTTCCTCTTTCCCTACCCCAAAACTGGAAACATCAGTGTCCGTAAGAAGTAGACAAAAATGAGATTTTAACGAGTATTTCTTGCAGGAAAACTCCTGTTTGTCTAACCAGCTCTTCTGAAAGCATTATTCAGACATGCAGGTGTTTCAGAGATGATCCTCGCTCCCCCAGCTAAGCTTACTTTCCCATTATCCAGCAAGCTTTTTGCCTCACAGCTTAAGGGGATAACTGTAACACCGAGTGGCAAATCCACAGGCATCAGCTCATTCCTCCGCTGTCATGTCTGGTGCTTCCACCACATCTTCAATTTTGCTCCTCTCTGTGCAGTGGGAGGCCAGGTGGCAGGTAGGGGGTCTCACAGGACACAATAAACCAAAAAAGTAAGTAACATTTAAGTTTGATCTACTCCTGAGGCAAGGCTGAATAAAAACCTTCATTTCCATCCTACATCTCATCTCCTTTTTTATGATATTCCTCTAATTAAGCAGTTGTCCTCAGTGCATCAGGTGCAAGCCATTTGAACACAGCTTCCAGCTGACTTTATGATCATCACGTTTATATCCAAAAGTCACCTCTTGAGTGACCTGCCAAGGCTGACTCTATACAATGTGTAAGGCACATATGCGAAACAGCAAATGGTACTGCAACCAGCTAGGCACTACAGAAGAGAGAGCAATTTTAATTCTCTAGCAGGGTCAGTATTAATCAGATCACTATTTACATTAGAGTAGCTCATTTTCCAACCTGGATAAAACAGAGCCAGGAGCAGCCCCAAAGCCTGGTGGAGCTCATGCCTGAGTCAGTTATTACAGAGGTGAGCATGTTCAGCAAAACCAGGTACTGCCCACAAGCTCTGCAACTGCAGTGCTGGCTCAAACACCTGACACATGCACTTTGCAGTTGTGAATTTTCAGACTATTTAATGTATTTTGTAACTACCCTGCATTTGGCTATCTACATTTTCTCTTTTTAGTGGAATTTTCTACCTATCTCATATGAAAATTCAGGTAGTTGCAGTAATTTCTGTATCTGAAATAAAAACCAATTCATGTAGAAAAATATTCTTATTTATTTTTTAAGTACTGTAGGTATCTTTCTCGAGTACTGTCTTACTATTTGTTCCTTTCATGGTCCCAAACAAGTTGTCTGCATCCACAATTTGGCCCTATTTCTGTGATCACCCCATTCTTAGACTAACGTACTGTGAAAAGCACCAAGTACTTCAGTTGCTGCAGAAGCAGCTGCATTGATATGCTACCACCGTTTGCAAAACTGCAATTACATCACCCATTAAAACTGAGAAGGGAAATGGAGAACAACGCTTTACGTTAAGTGATACCAATTACAGCATAAGTACCTGACGCTAGGAAAAGTGACTGTTGTATTTATGTGGTTGTATAACTAACAGATTGAGCAAGCTCTTGCCCTTTGCTTATCTGTCGGCCTCTTATCATTTTGGGAAATGAGAGTGTACCTCCATGGGTGATCTCATAAGCCAGGAAATGCAGATTTCAAAGTTAGATTGCCAATAGACCTCTTGGAATAAGTGCAGAGCACTGAGTTACGTTGTGATGTTAAAGATAGAGCTCTAACTACTGTGCCTGCACTGAACCACTGCCTTTTCAGGGAATCACAGAAGAACTGAGGTTGGAAGCAACTCTGGAGATCATCTGGTCCAATGCCCTGCTCAAAGCAGGGTCACCTAGAGCAGGTTCCTCAGGACTGCAGCCAGTCAGATTTTGAATCTCTGAGGATGGAGACTGCACAGCCTCTCTGAGAAGCCTGTCCCAGGATTTGACCACCCTCGGTAAAGGAGCTCTCAAATAGAATTTTCTAAATTTCAGTTTGTGTCCACGGGGACATTCCCATTTGGGAACAACTGAGAAGCATCTGGCTCAATCTTCTTTACTCATCCCATCAGGGGTTTAAACACATTAATAAGACCTTTCTTTTTCACAACCTGAGCAATTTGAGCTCTCTCAGCCTCTTCTTATATAAGAGATGCCCCAAGCCCTTAATCATTTGTGTGTCCCTTTGCTGAACTTGGTCCTGTAAGTCCTTGTCTGTCTTGTATTGTGGATCCCAGCACTAGACCCAGAATTCCAGATGAGGCCTCACCAGTGCTGAGTAGAGGGGAAGGACCATTTCCTTCAGCCTGCTGGCAGCACTCCTTCCAATGCAGCCCACAATACTGCTGGCTGCCTCTGCCACTAGGATACACTGACAGCTCCTGCTCAACTTCGTGTCCAGCACGACCCCCAGATCCTTTTCTACAGAGCTGCTTTCCAGCCAGTCAGCACCCCCCCGAGTATACTGGTAGGCAGAGTTATTTCTCCTCAGGGGCAGGACTTAACATTTCCCTTTGCTTAATACCGTAAAGTCCCTGTTGTCCCATTGCTCCAGCACAGCAAGGTCCCTGTGAACGGCAGCACAACCCTCTGGTCTATCAACCACTCCTCCCAGTCTGGCATCATCTGCAGACTGCTGAGGGTGCACTCTGTCCTATCAGCCATACCATTAACAAAAGCGCTAGACAGTGCTGACCCCGGTACCAAGCCCAGCGATACTCCACTAGTGACCAGCCTCCAGCTGGAGTCTGTGCTGATCACACCCTCTGAGATTGGCAGTTCAGCCAGTTTTCAGTCACTTCACCACCCAGTTGGTTTTTTTTAAGTTCATGCTTCATCACTTTGTCTATGAAGATGTTACGGAAGACAGTGTCAAGAGGTTTGCTAAGATTAAGATAAACACCATGCACTGCTCTCCTCTTGTCCACCAAGCTAGTCATCTCATCATAGTGGGCTATCAAGTTGTCCAGACATGATTTCCCCTTTGTAAATCCATGCTGACTTCTCCCAGACATGCTCCCATTAATTGGCATGTTTGGAAATGGCTTCCATTATTATTCACTCTTTCAGCTTCCCAGGGATTGAGGCCAGGCTGACTAACCTGTATTGCCCTAGATCCTCTTTCTTGAAGATAGGATTGACATTTAATTTCTTCCAGCTCTCGGGAACCTCCCCCAGTTGCAGTAACCTTTCAAAGACAGAGTGGCCTCATGATGACATGGGCCAGCTTCTTCAGCACTCATGGGTGTATCTCAGCAGGTTCCAGGGACTTACATCTGTCCTGTTCATTTAAATGTATTCTAGCTTTATCCTCCTCTACCAAGGATATCTCTCCCTTTTCTCCAGAAGCTCTCTTCAGCAAATTAGGGACCACTCTGGCTGTTAATTACATACTCTGTAAGAGACAGAATCTAGGTACAGTTCCTACCCATTAAATGATTGTACTCATCCAGCGCACACAGACTGGTTAATCATTCACCTGCTTACACTGTTTTTTCAAACAGCTTCCATGAGGGCAGTTATACAAGTCCTTAGTGCAAGTCTCCCCTTCTGTAAAACAGAAATATTATCCCTTTATTTCAGCTTTACAGCAGAATCTAAAATAAAACACTCTGAGCTTCTCAGCTAGTGGTACTAGTGATGCTGAGCAACACAGCAAATTGCTAGCTGGAACACCTGAACCTTAGAGCAGGGCACCACTGGGCTGCTAAAGAGAGGCAGTCTGTTACAGAAACACACTTCTAACTGTGTTAAGTGCCCATTTGCTCACCACACACACTAAGTCTCTTTCTTCCAATTACAGGTCGGTCTTTGAACAGACTACTCAGCCAAGAGACAGGCAGTGCCCCCAGAAGAAGGCTGCAAGGCACAGGAAGCCTCTCTCTGCTATCTCTTACCTACCTCCCCCCTCCAAGGCCTATCACAAGAACCCTCCCTGGGCATACCTTCCGTAAATCCTCTGCCAAGCCAGGTCTAAAGATCTATTTCCATAAGACCCAAGCACCTATGCTCTGCCACCAAGCCGGAGAAGCTAGCTGAGCTGCTTGTGTATGTCAGTGGTGATGGTCTTTACCAGTGCAACAGAATTACAGCCCTGGCACAGGCTGAGCTGTTTGTAACTCCAGGCCTGTTTTACTTTCTGCAATAAATGCAAAAAAAAAAAAAAAAAAAAAGGCTTCCAGAAACAAGTAATGCATTCTGGCAATGTTTTAAGTACTGGTGCTCCGTATCAAACCTCCAGAGCTTTAACCCATCCTTCTTTCCAAAATGGATTACTCCCTCACAGCAGGGTTTGAAGTGATAGAGAAGCAATTCATGTTGTAAAGGCTGAACAGGCATAGCTAAAGAGTAGGGACCTTAAAATGTCGTTCTGCTTGACCTGTACCAGCTCAGTGCCACTTTCCCAGACCCTACTCCATACTAAGAGTGTGACAAACAACCCAAGGGCAGAAGCATCCACTCCCTCACCTCAGCCCTGCTACAAAACAAGTCTTGTTTATTCTGCAGTTCTTCATGACCACTGAGGATATGACTTTGATATGGAGGTTTTGAATCCTTTTCTGTGAAGATTATTTGAAGCAGAAGGATGGTTCAAAGAAAGAGAGAAACAGAAGCTTTCATGCTGTGGTGGTTGCATGCCCAGAGTTGGGCTAGTCCTGTGTGCGGGCCAGCAAGTGTTTGTGTTATGGTCAGCGAGGTTTCTGCTAATTGCTGTGCTACTAGTCAAAGTTGCAAGGGATGAGAAGCACAAAGAACAGCTTGGCATTCAGGTCTGCAGTCACGGTTACGCTAGTTCTTTATAAGATGGAGCAGGATTTCAAAACAGAGCAGGAGTCCTGCTCTGCAAGTCCCTACCTCAACTATGGCATAGACTGAGAGGATCCAAATGCCACCAGGTAAGAACTTCTGAACATCAGTGGTACCCACAGATCATCCCCACCGTCAGGACATTCTACGGGATTGATCTACACCTATTCAGGGAAGGCTCTGCTGGATGAAGGAGGCACGATGCTGGCAGAAGACGAGGTACAAAAGCCAAAAGCACAGCGCTCCAATGCAAGTGTGCCACTGAGCACATAGAAAGAAGCCTCCAGAACTGCCAGAGGCAGGCAGGGCACATGTAGGCACTACATGTACTGTCATGGGGGAATCTTGGACCAGTCCTTACAAAAGGACACTGTTTTCACTGTTGCATTGGCTCCACTGGGCACAGCTCTTCCTCACTGCATGAAAAGCATATGAGTTGTGTCAGATCATCCACTGATTTGTGTTGGGATTTCAGCTTGCTTGACCATGACATGCATCAAAGCCATGAGCAGCCATCCTGGTGCCATCGGCAAGACCCCTGAACCACATGTAGTTTTAAGATGAGACAGGAAACATCCCAGAAGGACAGTAAAACCAGAATCAAAACAGAATAATAAAGAGCCCAGAAAGCAGAAGAGCAAGAACAAAAGGAGACTAGAAAATGGGACAAAAATTGTCAGTGCTCTCAGAAACAAAAGCATCAGGGAACAAAGGAAACAGCCCTGTTGTTGGTCCATCACAATGAGCAGTCAAGGAAGCGAGTCAGGCTTCCAGCTCTGCATTTCACACAGCTGTGAAAAACTTTCTTGGGCCCTTCTGTGATCTGACCCAGCTTCTTGATGCTGGAAACAAGAATCTCCCTCTGCTTTCCTTTTTTTTTTTTTTTTTTTTTTGGCTTTCTACACACGTAACTCATTAAAAATAAGAAAATACTAGGCTTGACTGTGGTGGGTGAAGCGAACAGCTGGAACGCATGTGAAATGGCAGGTCTCTTCTGATCCAGAATGCTTGCACCGCAGGAGAGCAACATAATGGAAGCTACTAATACAGTACTTTAATGAAGACAACCCCCATGAAACATCTGACTGTGTGAATATCCGTACTTAATATTTATATGCTTTGGCAATTCTTGGTTATAATCCCACCTACAGCTGACACCGCACTGCTACTTTGGTTACAGATTGGAAAAAACCCCAAACATCATTTGAAATTAAAGGGAAAAAAAAGAATTACCTGGCATAACAGTCATTCTGCATTGGAGGAAGAACTACTCCACTCCTGGGTCCTGAATGACAGAAAAATTGCTAAACCAGATAACTAAGTGCTTAAAAGTAAAGTTCCTGCTGTCCTGCAGTCACCTGATGCCCAAACTGCTAGGGATCTCAAAGAAGTCAAAATACTCTGTTGCTAGGAACCAAATTGTGAAAGTGCTCTTTGACAGAAGAATACAATCAAGATATTCTCATAAGACAAACTTATTTATCCTGTTAAGAAGAGCTGGCAGAACATCACTGTACTACAGAATAAGGAAACTAATATACTTTTAAACTTATTCCACAAGTCTAGAGGCCCACTTGCAATGGCTCATGTTGACACTTGATTATAAACAAGCTCAATGTGGACAGTGCAGTAGCAATGAGGCAGAAGTGTCACAAGCTCAGGGTGGCAGACCAAAATGAGTTTGAACAGTGAAGATACAGCAGCGATAAGTGCCCTTTCCTCCCAGATTTGCCCTGAAGTTCAGGGCCATTCATCATCCTAACATGATATTAGAAACAACAGCATCTGCCCTGTAGTAGCTCCATCTAACATGATGTGTGTTAAAACATTGGAATTAAAATATAGCTTACAGTAGAAGACAGTCCCTAGTGGTTTCCTTGTGTAAAAAGCTCACTTATCTATTTCTGAGGCTAGCTAACAGGCTTGGGCTTTGTTGGGCCTGAAGCCTTCAATGTTGGTGATAGGGAGTTCAAATTCTGCACGAGTTAGCTGCAAAAGTTTCTATTTGCTCTACAGTAGAAAATGCAAAATAACTTTGCTCCAGAATCCAGTAGTGTGGAGAAAACTGGATTCCTCTAAGTCTGTGCAGTGGGAAAGTCCTGATTCAGTATTTGACTACATCATTGCCTTTCACGAGTAGCAGACACTGCCATATGTTTTCTTGAAATACTGGCCCAGAAAACTATGCTTCCTGGTGTCTCACTCATAACACAGATTGGTTGATGCTAACATCCCTGCTGGGACCCAGTGGCTGCCTCTGTAGGAATGATGAGAGAGCAAAGCTATTTGGCTTACTTCCCTTGGAAGGGATTTTGTAGGAACCTATTAACAGCAGGAATTTCAGTAATGACCCCTATATAAGTATTTACACACATACATATATATGACTCATTTTTAGCATGAGCTATAGATGAACCAGATTAGATAATTTTTATGGTTTGGATGAGAAGCAAGCTGAAGATTTACACCCTCCATTACATTTGCCACATGAAGTTTAAATCAGCACCCAGGACTGCATGCAGACAAATACTCAGTGGAAATTCAGGCATGTCCAAAACAGTCCTGTGTACCGAGTCCAAGCTCAGATGCTGTAAGCTCTCCTATGAAATAAATGAAGTAGAAAATCATTCACAGGATCAGTTATGCAAAAACGCACAGCAAGCGTTCTCCTTTGCTTGCAGCAGTTCTCACTGCGAGGCTGAGATCAGCCACATCAGCTGCATTCCCTGACAAAAATGGCAAGTTTGAATTGGTCCAGCCTGGGTTTGGCAACCTACACACCTCTGCTGCTCAGTGGCTTTTCAACTGTTTGTACCACATTATTCATGCCATAACTAGAAACCCACATACATTCCCAGGCAAGGGTAGTTAATAACAGAAAACCTTCTCTTATGGTCACAGTTTTACTTTTAAAGTATTTCAGGAAAGTTCTCAGTGTCCATTATTCACATGGATTAGTCACTGTGCTGCTGTTACACACCTGCCAGCAACAGGTTATGCCCCAAAACTGGTTTTTAGTTATTTCAGCACCAATAACAGCCCAAGAAAGAGTCAGTTCCTGGTTCCTAGCCACAGTTTGCAATACACTGCCTTTTATCAGTGAGCCCTTCTGTCTCCTTACAGCCCACACCTGTGCCATCGCACACATAACACAAAGTTTGAACTGCCCCCATGCCATCTGGTGGAAATTTGCTTTCTACTTGCTGCCAGGAGTTGCAGGAAGAGAAGAAACAGCCCATGTCACAACAGAAGTTTTTGCATATACATAGTGTAAATCAATACAAGCAATTTCTTGCCTGCTAATTCAGTTCCTGCAAGCTCTTTATTAATCACATTTCCAGAACATTTGATGTTGCAATAAAACATTTTGTTGTGAACACCTTCTTAGTGAGAGGAAAAGAATCTGTAAACTAAATCAGCCAATATTTCAAAACCCCTTACCCAGTCGCGAGTGTCAGGCCCTGACGCAGCACAGACTGCAAGCAAGCTACCAAAGTTGTTAATTAAGTACGCTCTTAAGTGCTGTACTGAACCAAGGCTCACGCTCGCTAATCACTCTCTCAAACACAAAGGTCACATTCCCAGCACCTATTCCAATGACCTACAATGTCTTTTTACAAGACATCATGGATTCTGAGCGTACACAGACACAGATTACTTCCCCTGCCCCTTTTTCCTCCTTTCAGCTGTAAAGCAAGGAGCTAAGGAAGGCTTTAACAGCCAGGGAAGAAGCATCTTTGAGGGGAGGCAGGGAGGGGAAAAAAAATTAAACCACAAAATAAAAAAGACAAGAGAGCTGCAAATAGGACCACTGTCCTTTTAGACAAATTGACTCCTAAGAGCTAAATCAGTACCCTGGGAATGATCTTTGATTGATGTGTGTCTTTCCTCCTTTGTTTTTGCTATATTTTAGACAGGACTAAAAGTGAAAATACTATGTTAACTCTAGGAGGCTGTTACTCTGAGCATTTCCAGCACAAATGGAATAAAAGCGACCTAGAGAAAGATGTCCAACTTCACAGAGCAGCTTGAATAGTGATCCAAGGACTAGCACATGGGCCTGTGTGCTCTGTCCACACTGCTGGTTAAGGCCAATTCAGCAGAACAGCATATTTAGCCTTTGGAAACCATTTGTTTATTTGCACTTCTGAGGCCTGAGCAAATAGCTGTTGAATACAATGCAATTCCCACTCTGACACTCTGACCAGAGGCACTGGTAACTACAGTCACCCCATTTACTTCTGCTATTACTGCTTGCAATTTTTGGGACATAAAAGTGCTACCTATTCTACATGCCACGGCAATAAACTGCATTTCAGTAAGGTGATGCAATGCTCTGGACACAGGACATCTATCTTTTCGAATGTAACCCCAGCGTATAGTTCAAGAACTGAGGCTCTCACCACTTCATGATACCAGCTTGCCTTATACATGCAACTCCACCATACTATGTATTTTTCCTTACTTTGGGTGCAAAGCAAGTCGACCAGTAGAAAGTTGTAGCTACCTTGAGTCCTAAGCACAGAACTTTTTCTTAAGTTTAACAAAGGGTAAATAAGTGTTAAGAATGAGATTAGGAAAATATTAAGTTAAATCAATACATTAGGTTCAGTCAAGTTCACAGCTCATTAGCAATCCAATACCTGACATTTCCTGACTTAAAATTACCAACTAAGTTTTCTCTTTTTTTATTTTCAAAAAATCATCTTATTCTATTTGGAACAACCCCAGGACTTGCAGTGCTGTCTCCCTCTCATCTTTATCGAGACATTTCTAGTCAGTGGCAGGCCCTATTCCAGCCACCCTTCCCTATGTCGGTTCAGCTGTATCAAACCTCTCTCTCCTCTGACCACCTCAGAGTCCAGCTGAAAGGTGCAACCACACTAGAATACCTAGACGTTGAAGCAGGGTCTAGATCATCTTTTCTTTCCCCCTCCCTGCTCACAAAAATAAACTTTATTGCTCTTCACATAACTCTGCAGAGACTAATTTGCTAAGGTTTGCAGGGTGTGAATAGGTTGAGATTCAGGTGGGGTCTGTGCTACTTCACTGCTGCTTTAAATAACTCAGAAGACAATTTTCTATCTTCTAGTCTGGCTCTGCATTGTTATTTTGCAGACAAAGGAGTCAGGGAGAGGCAGCTTTGACACTCAGTTAACATATACTAAAAAAAAAAAATCCCATTTTTACCTTGCTCCTTGATGTGAAAGAAAGGTTTGTAAACAATAGTTTGCAACATTTGTTTACCTTCCTTATAAATACAGAACAACATAGCCATTGATTGCTACTTGATGCCCCACAGAGCTAGAAGTTCATCCTGCCACAGAGCACTAGCCTCCAAGAGGGTACTTACCACACCAGGGCACTTCCTTCATGGCTGCTCAGGGAAATATTCTGCAAATCTGCACAGAAGAAAAGCATTCCCCACATGGAAAAGGCTCTAATCCAGGTGTTGAAACAATGGGAAACCTTAGAAGAGAAAAAAAAATGTTTTAAGAAGCCATACACAACCAAGAGAGCAAATTTGAAAGTTAATCTTAAAACATGTTATTTCCTCACTAATGTTTTCAATTGAATCATATAAATAGTCTCAAGAAACACAAGACAAGGAGCACAAGCAGAAGAGTTGACCTCAGTAGGCAGAGATGAAGTTTTTTTGGGTTTGGTTTTTTTTTTTTTTTACATTGGAGAAATTACTTTTAGCAGAGCAACTAGCAGAATAGGAACAAACACAGCCTTTCCTGCCTTGAGTCGTGTGTGAGCCAGCTTGACCCTACAGCTACTTCTGTCTTTGGGTGGAATTTAGTGGTGTTAATATTCAAACACTACCACAGCAGCATGAAAATTGCTGGGGGAGGATGGGAGGGAGTGGGCGAAGGCAGCATCAGGCACCTAAAAGCAATACAGTAGCAGAGCCCAAGGGCCCACATCCAGCCTTGCTGGTTTGCTCCAGTGCGACTGGTCTGTGCACCAATGTTCACAGTAACCCACCCAGGCCAGTCACCCTCCACTAGAAATAATTACTGTCTCAAAAAACTGAGAGCAGTTACCAAAATCAGCACTTCCCACAGCTTCCTTCTAGAACAAAATAGCAGCATTGGAAGATAATATGCAATATGATGTTGAAAATTCATCTGAACGGAAACATGCAATCAATAAAAAAGGAATCAATACCATAATGAATACAGAGAGATTTTACCTTCTTCAGGATGACTTCTTGTGCCCTGCAAGGATTTTTCCCCACCTTATCCAGGCAGTAGGACAACAAGCAAACAAAGCTCTCACCCCCTGACCTTTCTAGAAGGGAAATACAGCCCAGCTGACTCCCAGCTGAAGGTAATCAGAAAACTCAACCCAAATCACCTGCTCCCATCTGACGAAGCCTCCTGCTTAGTCCATTATCTTCTTCTGCTTTATTTGTGGGGCCTGGCAACACAAAGGGCACATGGATCTGTTCCTTTTCCCCTGTGCTGTGGTGCCACAGCACCCGTGACCCTGCTCAATTTGTGATGGCAAAATTCAGATTGATAGCCTGCATGGGAGATGCTGTTGCTCACCTGCTTGCTACATCCTGAGTACCCTCCCCTGATTGCCCCCCTCTTCCTTGCTCTGCTTCCTGCCCTGCTGGTGACAAAGGGACTCCTGGCTGCCAGGGGGAGGATGCAGGAGCCGGTGGGTTCGCAGCCTAACTTGGGGGTACAGCTGAATGTTGCCTGCAGTGGTGGGAAGGTCTGGGCACAGCGGGGAGCTGGAGTGGACACTGTGACTAGTGCTTGCCCTGCCTATAGCAAAGGTTTGCAGCAAGAGACATGGTTAAACGGTAGAGGATTGAGGGAGCTGAGCAGGGGACGGCCATCCAGGAAAGAAACACCTTGTTGACGTCTAAGGCAGAAGCCATGGGTCTGGCAGAGCACTAGGCAGCAGGAGACACATCCAAAGCCAGGGGACACATCGGAGGCCAGGGGACAGCACAGCATGAGCTGCCATGGCCAAGGAGTATTAACCAGAGAGGAAGGCTGGGACCTGATGCTGTAGCCATCATTGGTACAGCCAAGCTGCCAAGGGGTCACAGCAACCTGGTGCTGCCCCAAAACATTGGCCACTGCTACACATGGAAGGTGGCACCTCTGATGTGGGTTTACGGGCTGTGGGATAACGGGGGGTTGCCTGTTCACTCTCTCCTGCCTTGTGTCCAAAGCAGCACAGCCAAGGGGGTGGCAGGGGCACAGGCGGTTGTGTTGCCCCACTGTGCAGCTGAGAGACACTGTGAATGTACAGGTGAGAATGAGCTGACATGTGGAGAAGGTCTCAGTTTAAAGATGGGCATCATAAATAACCAACCCTCAGGTGAGGATTGAAGAGAAGGAGAAAAATGGATCTGCGATTAGTTCTGATTGGTTTGAAAGTTTTCCTGTGCACGTGCTCTTCAAAATAAAGCATTTCTGAATAGGTCTTGTGTATACTGGGGGTGAGGAAGGGAAGGGAGGAGGAAAACCAAGTGGAAGAGAAAAATGCTTCAGCTGACAAAGACTGAGAGGGAGAGAATTGCACGGTAACGTGCCATCCATCTACTGGGCAAGATTCATTATTCACGGCTCAGTCATTTTGTTCTAAATTTTAAATGTCATCTAAAGTGCTTTTTGAATTCATCAGTTTAAAAGATATTTACTAAGAAGCAAAACATTGTGTTATTCCTCAGTGGCACTGAGGGCTGCAGGATGGCAGGCAGCGTCGTCGGGTGGCGGAGCAAGAAGCCGGCTAAACTGGAAATTGCTTATTTGCTATTAAGAGGCTGCAGGTACAGGGCTTGTTGGCCCCTGCAGCTTCCCATGGCTACATCCCAACAAGGTGCTCATCCTGTCTAAAAAGTATCTCACAGATTTCGGTCAGGCACAAGAAAAGAAGGAACATACCTCATTTTCTGCCTCCCACCAACCTTTGTTCCAGTCACGTACCCTACCACCCAGGGGTATACGTTTGATGACTGGAATTTTCCATAACCTTGTGGCACTCTCTTAAGCAATAATAAAATCTCAGCCACAGTATTTGATTATCAATTAGAAATCAGGCCTGAAAGAAGACACAATACTGTTTATATCCACCACAAATAGCAAGGCTGTCGCAGGGTGCTGAGGTTTCCAGGGATCTCAGCTTCCCCTACTCCTGGCTCACAAGCCTGGCACAGTGCTATTAACATCATCACTCCCAAACTAATGTCTTCTACACACATAGTCATTTCTTTACTAGCAAAACCATGCATATCCTCAAGATACTTAAGCTACGTGTTGTGTGATGGTAATAGCTTTGTGATGGTGTTCATCTATCATCCATTTTAAACGTCCTTGCTCTGCCCACTAACCCATCTCCAGTGGCATCACTTCTCATCAGACACAAACATTTCTGAGACGTTTCAGAAAGGAACGTTTTGGAAAAAAAGAAGTGCAGGGGAAGAACCGAAATAAACTTCCTAGGCAGATCTTTGTAGCCTATGGAGGGGTCTGGGCCATACAACTGAGGTGAAACACAAGCTGACTCAGACCTGAGATTTGATGCCTAGCTCAGAAGACAGCATCACTGATTTTGTGGAAATTACTTTATTTCTTTCTTATGTCCATGGAGATTCTCAAACACGAAAAATAGCAAGGATCTTGAAAGAGATCTGGGGGCATATTGAACACCATATACAAGATTCTTTCTCCATTTTGTCTGGCTTTCCTGTCTCTGCTGCTCCCATTCAAAAGCCCACTGGCATAAAAAAAGACTCCCATAGACTTTTGTGGATTTGGATTACTCAAACGCCAAAGTTTTCTGTGGTTAAGCTTCATTTCTTCCAGTACGTACAGATACAAAATTTCACTTCTACTTTGGCTCTGGGTCTGCATAAAAGATACTTCCAATTTCACTTGAAACACTTCACTTGTGGAATAATAGAATTATAGGGATTATACAGAGCAATAATCCTCAGCACTCCACGGGATCAAAGCAGTATTCAAATATTAAGCAACAGTCAGAGGAGCTAGCTCAAGTATTATTATCCTCATTTTCCAGAGCAAGGATGGGAAGATACAACTTGAGAGCACAAGTCTTCTTCCCAGGAAGATTTATGTTGGGAATCATATGCTCCAGGCTGGCTTGGGGGACTCCCTCCTCCCTGGAGGAAGGCTAAGCTCCTTCCTCATGCCTGGCCTGATACTCCCTCCTTACCTCCACCACGCTGCTCCTTAAAGCTCTTCCCTGCCAACTGCAGCATTTACCATTAAATGCACTACTGCATTTTTAAATAAGGAACAAAATATTAAATATCTGCATCAGAAACACTGTGGATCCTCTCTCTAAACTGGCCCCTCCAGGATGCGCTTTACTCTGCGCTTAGAATCCCAGCTAAAATGAGGTCCCTTTGCAGGCACAGCAGATGTAATTACACAGCCTGAAGTGCTCTACAGTTACTAACGCAAACAGGCCAAGGGTAGAAGACATCATCCTCCACTTTGCGACACGAGGTCACAGAACAACCACTAACATGCCCAAGGTGTGGAAGGGCCAGGAATCCAGCTGTCATCCTGTCACCAGGCCCAGTGTTTTACCTGGAGACCAAACCATTTGTCACTAGTTTAATGAGTGGACATTTAAGCATACTAAAGAACTTCCTTTTTGTCACAGTACGTGTGCCTAAGGCACTGCCAGGTCATCTCCTTTAGAAATAAGATACATATAGCGCGGTTCAGGAGCTGCAGGTAACGCTCGTGAAGTAAAAAAAATGATGATGACAAGGAAAAAGGAAAAAAATTGAAGCTGGTCATACTGCTGTACTGTGTTTACTTAAATACTACTCTTGAATAAACAAGTTCCAGAATCTAGAAAGCAGGGACTCCAATTTTCAGGACTGAAGTGCACAAGACCATATACATTAAGGATGATAAAGAAATATAGCTGAAAGCCAAATACAGGTTACAGTGGCTGGAGATCATCTTCAGGACATAAAATATTCCTTAAATGATGAAGACAATAATTCACAAGAATGAGACTCTCCAGTGAATTATAGGATTCCCCTTTCAGTAAGTTAGCAGAAATATGATTCTAAAATTTAAATGCACTCATCCATCACCAGTTCTGCTTAAATAGATTTATGGATATATACATATTTTACCTTTTTTTATATTTTCATAAGCCTGACATTTTAGTTCACCTACAGGTGATACCAGGACTTCAGATGCAACAAAAACTAAAGAAGAGGGTAATTATCCTGTGGCCCCAATTGCCTCCCCTCCTTCCCTCATGTATCAGAGCCGTGGAGAAAATTTTTAAGCTCAAGGACCAATAGAGCTGACAAAAACATAAAACAAGGTACAAAGGAAGCTTGACGTTATTATGGCGCTTCGGGACTGGGAGAAAATAAGGTATTAGCAGATTAACCTTGGAGCCCCATATAAACTTTCTATGACCATATCCAAGCAACAGTCGTTAAGAGAAGTCAATGCAATGGGCTGTGATTGAGCAAGGTACCTACGATCAAGTACCTAATTTTAAAAGTAGTAGCATTAACTTCAGTGGTGAATATTCATGTGCATAAAGTTACAGGATCTTACTAGTGCATATTCTAGACTAATGCACTTTTTTCTTATGCTGGATAAATCTCTAGCCTTTTAACACTTTTCTCTAATACAAATATTCAGTCTTCTGCCCTAAAGTGAGTGCACTTTTCCTATTATTTCTAGCATTTTCTCTGATCTGCTTCTTTATCTTATCCAGTCATTATACGTAACATCTTGTTTACAGGGAAAAAGAAGGAAATGAACCACCCCTGGTCCAGTAGCCTGGCTCCCAGTGCACAGTCCTCTGTGTTTGCATACACACCTGCACAGGTACTAACACATTGTGAACCAGTGGCCACAGACTGTATTTCACAGAAGAGTAAAAATCTCAGAACAAGGATGTTTCTATCAATTGAGGATGGGGAATTGGCTGAGGTAGAGAGACCACGTTAATGAAGAAATGGCTGCCACATGACTTCACGCTTCATTAGACACAATTGATATTCCCTTTTAAAGGACTATGGCTTTGGATTACATTACATCCAATCTAGTTGCAGGCTCTTGTTGAAAAGAAGTGGTCCCGTTCTCCCATCTCTCCCGTTCCTTCCACATGCTTTGGCAACCTCCCTTGCCTCAGGTTGTGCAACTGTGCAGTGCATGGATCCAGCTCACTACGCTCAGAGAAAAGTAACTCACCAAAATAGAAACAACATTTTCTTCCAGACGGGCAGGCTGATCCAATGGCACGTGGTTGCAAAACTACTGAACATGGCAGACACAGAGCATGGAGTGGGAGACTCAGCCCCTCTTCCACCCTCGCCTGCTGTGGCCTTCTTCACTTACATTTGGTTCAACATAATGAATGCCAGACGCCCCAACAGCAGGGACACCTTTGTCCAGAAGCCACGCTGCCTAATATACAAAAATCCACCAGCCATGAATGTCAAATCTATAGGTCAGTTATATAGCACTGAGCACATTTCCTAATTTGTAAGCTTCACCTTTTATGTACATATGCAGTGTTTGTAACAAATTCTCAGGATTTCTTTTCCAGTGAAAGAGTTTACAGATGGACACAAATATACACTCATCCAGCAGCATCAATACTTCCGTGGATTTTTTGGACATATCCTCATAAGTAGTTTTTTACTTGCACACATGCTACTGACACAAAGCTAGTATGTCTTTAGCTGCAGGCCAGATAATACCACTCTGCTACCTCCATGTACACCCTTTCTCACCCAAAGAGCTACCCTTAAACCAGGCAAATATATACACACCTGCCCAAACTGTATCAATGGACAAATCAGAAAGCTACATCCATGACTGCTTTCTGCTGAAATGCTTTATTGCTAGATAAGTTGTCAACTAGAGCTCAGAATCATCGAGAATATTTGTTTGGCTGTATCCATATTGATATTTATGAAGTTTGAGGCACATGCTAAACCAGACCAAATGTATGATTTTATTCTTTATTGAATAGTTACTGTTAATGTAAGTCGGCAGGAGAATACACTGAGAAAAAAAAACCACCTCTCTTAATGTTGAATCAATGATTCATTTACTCTCTTCGTGATTAATTGCAAAGTATTTGGAACCCTAATGACTTTTGTGAATGCAATACCATTTAATCAAAAGGAAAAAATATCCAATCTGCACAGAGCTACTGATTTTTCCCCTACGCCAGTAAAACAAGGAACTATTTGCTTCCACTACTCCAAGTCCTTGGGAAAGCTGTCAGAATCAATATGGAAGCCTGGACACCTCAGTACAGGAAATTCAAAGCTATTTTTCTCTCAGAAAGGTGGGTCTATCTCTTTGCTGCTGTACAAGTAACGCATGACTAAAACAATGGACTGATTTACACCAATGTGCTGGCCAGAGCTGGCCTCCATCCGGAGCAACCCAGAGCCAAAGGGAATCCCAGATGCTCAGCTTTTTTAATAGATCATTAAATAAAAAGACCACAGTCCAGCAGGTGCCCCCAACGGTCTGCTCCATGCAGACCGACATGGAGCTTATGCACCTCTCTAGCTCAGCATAAGCTATTGCCCTCCCTGCGAATCCTCCTCTCCAAGGGCTGGATTAGCACCAAGCCCAGGCAAAGCCCCACCATACCCAGACCAGGACTTCCAGTGCCAGGGGGACCTTTCATGGAGTGCAGCTTCCAGGTGCTGAGAAATTTCTGAAGAAAACACCAGGCTTTACATGCTTTAACTAAACACTGGAGCATGCTGATCCCTCGCATTGCTCTCCCATATCAGAGTCTAGAATCATAGAATCATAGAATCTTCTAGGTTGGAACGGACCTTCAAGATCATCTTGTCCAACCATCAACCTAACTCTGACAAAAATAAACACCCACACAACAAACAAAATGCAACACCATCACTAAACCATGTCTCCCAGCAGCACCACGTCAGCCTGTCTTTTGAACACGTCCAGGAATGGTGCCCCAACCACCTCCCTGGGCAGCCCATTCCAATGTCTGATAACCCTTTCAGTGAAAAAAATTTTCCCAATATCCAGTATTATGAAAATAATACTGGATATTAGGAAATATCTATACAGCACTGGTTTGCTTTGTTTCGACATGTGAACCATGAGAGGTCACTGAGGCTGCTCTACAGGAGCCCTGTGGCACGACCACCCTGACCAGTGATACAACACAACATCCCCACTCCTGCCAAGATCCACTTGGGATACACGGGACCCTCGCTGCCCTTGCTGAACTGGTGAGAACGGTGAAGGTGAGTCAGAGGAGCGTGACCGTGCCCCAGCCTGGCCACCGTGCCCATCATGGGTGGCGTGCCAACCTCAGGCCATGGCAGCTGCCTCCATCCCTCCTGCTCTGCCCTGTGCCGCACGCAGAGCTGGCAGCTTCACACAGGCTTCTGGCCGCACAGCAGGGCAAAGTCCTGGCTGTGCATCAAGGAGAAGAGGGGAAAGCAGGAAGCTTAACGGATGCTTAAAGGACATTTAAACAG
>JAHREE010000044.1:411581-632807 GCA_033628505.1 Tringa tobata
GGTGCTGAGGGATATGGTGTAGGGGAGGACTTTGTAGAGTAGGGTAGACGGTTGGACTCGATGATCCCAAGGGTCTCTTCCAACCTAGATGATTCTATGATTCTATGATGCAAGTCAGAGTGGTTGCCTGCTGTGTTTAAAGAGGAGTATAGTCCCAGCACGTATTGCAGATTGCTTCATAGAAGAAGGCATAAAAGAGCAATGTTCTGTTTTTAAGCAGGTCTGTCCCATGTTTGCCTACTGCCAGCCCATGCTGGCAGGTAAGAGGAGGAACAAGCGAGGACTTCATCTACTGCTGGAGCCCTGAGCGGGGAGAGAGGAGCGCGAGGACGCCAGCTTGGCACTGCACGCTGTGGCAACGTGGTGCCACTTGCAAAAACACAACTGAAAAAATGCCAGACATCTGTGCCCTCACTGTGTGAACCAAAATGGAAAAGAACCAACTATTTTTCTTCCCGCTGAGATTTATAAAAAGCCCCCGTGTGATCTAAACTGACACACAAAATTATAGTCTCCTATTGATTATTTTTAACCTAATTTAGCTGACGCTAATTGTACTGGACCTCTATAATTGTGCACAGAAGTTGGTAGCAGCAGTAGGATAGAATTATCATCAGCTTCACGTGGCTAATATTATGCCAGTATCATATTTGATCCACGTTTTCAACATAGTTGAATGTTTACTGATATCAGTATTTACTTTTCTTGGGAGCTTAATTTTTCATTTCCTTTCATGTTTCCTTGGACTTCACATACACCACACACAACTTAAGGTACTACAGGTTCTCCCTGCCCACGTCACAGCTCCTCACCAGACTCCCCATGAGCTGTAGTCAGCTGTCCCCCTAAGGCAAGATTCACCTCCACACAGCCCTCACCTGGCTCACCCCAGCCCTTCTTCAGATGCGAAGATTCCTCAGAAGGGAAGAGAGTTTTCTTGCACCAGGAGGGTCAAAATAGTACCACAAAGCAAGAAAGTCAAATGTGACCCAAGCTCTTTAGGGCTTAATGGAGCAAGACTTAAATTCCATCTGGCAACCAACAGTGGGAAAGCAGAGACCAGCGAGCCCTGTAAAAGCAGCACTTAATAAATGGACAGATACACTGTGCATTAAATGAAGTTTACAGATGGTGGTCCCAAGTTAGACTCCTTGTTAGGAGCCATATGATTGTCTAATGACTCTGAAAGCATCAAAAGCACAGATAACAGTGCTGCCCTAACGTTTTTGTACATTTTTCAGTAGTGATAGATGAAAGAACTACCTTCGCTGTACCTGCTGTTTCCACAAATATTTTAGAGTCTAATATGTCTCTACATTGCAAAGTGGAATAATAAGCACTAAGTGGGCTTGCTCTTATCAAGAAGACAGATGTAATCTCCACCATTTCTCCCAGCAGGCTCTCCTAGTTTACTGGTTCCCCTCCCCTCCAAGACCACTTCAAAGAGAATCTTCTCCTTCCTTCATCAGCCCAAGTTAGCAGCCAGCTTTTTCATTAACAGCTGAACTCAAAAAGCTGAACTGCAAGATAGTTTAAGGTCCATAACTCCATTCCTTAAACTGTAAAGTTAGCAAAATGGGGAGACTGTGAGGAAACAGAGGAGGAGAAAAAAAATATCTCTATTTCAATCATTCTTTCAACCCTGCATGCTGGGTACTTTTTCATTCCAGTGTTTTAAATACGTCTGTTTTAAACATACCTGTTGCAGTCACGTGCACAGGGAAGTAGCATTTACAAGTCATATGCAACGCAGCAAGGAAAGCCAATAACCGCTGCTCGGAGTAGGCATAGGGAAGTGCCATCATCTTTATTTGGGCTGTTGGACCACTTCTCAGTACATGGCCTGCAACAAGAGAGTTCACCCTCCTTTTTGTTAATGTAACTCTGTATCACCGGAGTTTTTCCCCAGGACTCTTACAAATAGGATCAATTGTAGTTGTTGATTTTTTTTTTAATAAAACAGCTTTCTAATTAACTCCCTATGAAAATGTGAAGAAATGAATCTTGAATGCCTAGAACTTGGTGTGAAGGTCCTGAGCAAGGGGTTTGCTGCTTGTGGCCACTACTGCCCAATGGAAGCCTTACTTAGGATCTCTAACAGCATTAGAGTTCAAAGTCATCACTAGGTCACAAACTAGTACTGAAAGAATATCCAGAAGGACAGACCCAGGAAAAGAGAAAGAAGCCCCTTTCCCCATATATTATTTATTTTCATTAGAGTCTACTTTTCAGGATAGTATATTATATTTCACAAAACACCCAAACCCTAATTTTTAATCCAACTCTTTATTGTTCACAGTAGGAGACTATCGGGGAATGATCTAAAAATCTACTACAGTCAGAAAATTCCTTGCCAAGGACTGCAATGACTGGAGGGTGAGGCCTTCAGTGAGCATGGGAGGGGGGGATTCATACCGTGTGCTTCCACAAATAGCTTGCTAATGCACAGTTAATTGCTTGCTACATTTAGTGAATTTAAGATTCTGGTTTAGAGGAAAAGCATTTATGCAAAAAGCATTAGACTTCAGAAATCTTATGTTAACAATGTAGCCATCCACATATCCATCCATCTCGCCTCTTCTGGACTACCTTTGCACAGCCTGGTAGGAGTTGTATCTCTCCTCTTCATCAAATTATAACCGTGAAGAATCATTACAGAAAAAATATGAACCATAGGAATTCACATCAAAAAGTGCACATACACAAAAATGCTTCATGAAATCTTGTCAGCCTCTCTGCAATCTTTGTCAGAGGGAAAATAAGAAAAGCCCTAATGATGAGTATCTGCCCATTTCTCTTTTCTGGAAAGAAAAAATTCATATATTTTTTAATTTTAACTTGATACTAAAGGATAGATTATGATACAATTTCCATCCTCTGCAAAGCTGTGAAGAACCATTTTGTTGGATGTGGAAACTGGACTATGAATGCAAAAGTATTTAAAGAAAATGTGAAAATCCCTTTGTTAAGGCACTCTCATCTGGTACTCCCATGTTCTGGTTGGTGGAAGCAATACTTACATTAGACTGCAAGAGTGATATAAAGGAATTTTACAGAGAACAAATAAATTAAGTGATATTTATGTTAGTATTTATTTAGGTCCTGAAGATGACTTACTCAGAATGTATTCACATAAATTTTTGGAGAAGGTGTAGCAAAGATTAATTGAAATATTAAATCAATTTTATGACTGTAGGGGAGAATGCAGTTCATCCCTATTTGTCACTGTATTCAATAAAGCACTACAGCTTAAGACTTTGATTTACAAATAGTGGAGGAAAGAACCTGAACACTAGAATACTGCTGTGTGTCTCTAAATTAAAGGATCTGTGTAAAAAAAAGAAGTAATTCTTATCTACTGCTATTAGACTGGCACTACATGATATATGTAAAAGATATAAATAATAAAAAGGACATACATAATGAGATTTTCAGGAGCTCTCAGATATGGCCTGATTCTCTTCCCATTGTGCTTCCAATGCTCACTGCATTTCTAAAACTCACATTTTATTTTAGAACTGCACCTCTCATAATCTCGTGTTCATCTGATGCCCCGTGAAATAACCTACAAGGTTCTAAACTATGACTACAGGTGCATGTCCCCATGATGCTAAATTACATCATATTGAGTGAGGTGAGGAATACTCTCCAGGATATGAAGACAAGATCCACATTGAACTCAATCTTTACACAGATAACAAAATGGTTTGACAAAAAGGTGGGGGCACACATCTGTTTTACCCCACTGCGATATCGCCCATGCTGATGTTGCCTTATCAGGATGTACCAGTACAACCCTACAAAGCCATACCTGGACGTGACTTTTGCATTTCTCCATGGGGTTGTCTGAAACCATTTGAAAAGCTCCTATTAAGCTTCATGGACTTCGGGGTCAACGCCTATGGCTCCAGTTGGGCTTTTTGCCCTGACCGTTCCCTCATCTTTCTCCGTTTTGCTAAATGATAAAAAGCTGCGTATTTAGCAACTACACTTTAGCCTTGCTCCAGGAGTTTTCCCAGCACATAACAATGATGGGATTGCTATGTATCCCATCACAGAAATGATGTATTCAGCACCAATGGCAAAAGTATATAAATCAAGGTCAGAGATCAAAGCTACCTGATTTCACAAAGAACTGTTAACTTGTACTAATTTGAATGGTCTTTACCGAAACACAGCTGGTGTCCAGTGTGTCACTGACTGCCCTCACATTCAGTAAAACCAGTTAAAATGTATCGAACAAACTGAAACACAAACACTCAGAGAAAATAGGGATGAAACATGTGATAACAACAAAATTACTCAGGTCCAGCATAAGCAGAGATGCCTTGGCAGAGAACATTGCACCAGGATCTGGATAATTTGCAGGTTTTCAGTTAAAATACGAGTGCCCTGACACAGAAATTGATCTTAATTACCAAGCACATACTTCCCTGCTCTTGTCACATTCTCCTAATAAATGTTTCTAATTCTGGCTCTGGTGGGTAATGTTTCTTTTGAAAGATTAGGGTACAGAGCAGAGAAATGAGTACAGTTTTTTAAACTCCTCTAGTTTTAGAACTTACTCCTTGGTCCACACTGAGCTTTGCCCCAGGGGGGCAGCCTGCGGTTGGAGCGTACCAATACAGCTCTATTGGTTCCACACAGAGCAATGCCAATTTATTACAGGCGTGAACATGCTTCTTTATTATATTCTTGAGCTAGATTCTAAGTGGCTGAGTGAGCTTTCCTGACAGCACCAAGAAAGTCAGGGGGAAAAAAAATAATCTTTGATGATAGAAGATTGCTGAGCATCAGTGAAAACCACTAGACCTAGAAATACAGTCGAAACGAATTAATCCTGTCTCTGTATTTTGTCTCGCATGTCACAGTGTTATCTAGGTGCATGTGTGAATTAAACTAGTAGAGTTACACACTCTCAAGAGAAGGCGATATTACAGAAAGAACAACTACTGTGACAGTGGGCTTGGAGCTTACAACCATATTTGTTAGCCAACCTCTGCAGGCAAGTATTATAGATCAGAAACACCGTGAAATGTCAGCAGCTATCTAGATGGCATGCTCCGGTGATTTTTGCTGAAATATGGGCTAGAGGGAGGCCTACCCACATGAGCGGGCAGTATGCAGATTTGTGCTTTCTTGGTGAGCCAGAAATAGAAGCTTTGGCCACATGTCAATGACCAACTCTGTTTGCAAGCCACTGTAAGAAAGAATGGGTTTCTAAGGGTCTTCGTTGCCAATTTCAATACATGGATTGCTGAAGAGCTGATAATATAGGAAAACATATTTATTTTTGAGGAACAGATGTAACCTTCAGCCAGGCATCTTACAATAAACATCTCCTTCTGTCATACACAATTCAGCCAGCAGCAGCTTTGACTGGGGACATGATGCCAGCTGGAGCAGGCTAAAAATTCTGTGTGTCTGAGAAACGTCTCCTATCTCATTTCTAATGACTTCTCTGCAAAGGGCCTCTGACCATCTACTTGTCAGTAGAACTTATCGAGCAAACAAGTTTGGGGGCTGCTGCTTTCTCGTATCCCGGTACATAAGTAGCTCCGAGAGGGCAGAGAGGTCCCAGTACTTGTTTGTACCTTGCCTGGCTAAACAGATTCTCAGAGTCACATTTCTACCTTGCATTGCAACATTTCATATTCAATATTCTCCAGCAGCCCCTAAGGACAGCTTCTGAGTGATTACAAAGTTTGTGTAAAAAATGGTGTAAACAGGGTTATTGTGAACTCCTGCTCTATTGTGAACTCTAAAATAATCTGAGCTATCTTCTGACAGGGGATTTTTAATATGTTGATTGATTTTTGGCCTGTATTGACACACGCGTGTCCTGAGCAGTGTAATAGCGTTAACTGACTTTGTGGAACTCTTCACAGCACAGAAAGTAAAATTAAAGTTCTTCCTCTTGAATGCTTGGGCACTCAACCTTATGATTTTTCATCACAATACGGGATACTCATAGGTCTAAATCAGCCCATCTCTGTCCCAAAGTGAATTCCCATTCATGCCAGCTGAGAATTTGGCTTGGGATGGCAGAAATGATCATAACAATAACAGAACCCCGCGGGAACAGGACCCACATGTAAACATACAGAAGTTTTTTGGTCTTCAGGTGTTTCCTGAAATCACTATTAAATGGTAACAATATTTTGATTAAAAATGAGGTTGAAATGTTCATGAAGCAGCTCCAGCATAGCTAGAAAGAAAAATGAAGAACTCTGCACTGTCTTTAGCTTAAAGCAGCTCCAACTACATTTTAAAATAATAGCTTGAGAGGTACTGCACAGGGAGCGTGAGAAATGCTCCACAGTGAGGTGATCTATCAGAGGGAAACCTTGAAGCCTGAAAAGGAGGGAAAACAATAAATCCCCAGAATAAATATTGAAAGGGGAGAAAGAAGGAGAGAGATTTCATTTTATTACATCATTTGATGTCATGAGCATGCACGGGGGAAAAGATTTATTTATTTATGTTTCCCAGAGGAGCTGGTTCTGTAAACAGATGGAAGAGGGGCTGGAAAACCCAAATTCCAAGCAGAAAAGGTCAAGGCACAACAGAGCTATATTTTCAGATACAGTGATAAAGTGGCCATAGCTGCCACTGAGTTCGATTCCTTATTAGATTTTTGGTGGTTTATGGATGGGTTATGCAAATTCCCAATCTGGTGGAAATATGCATACATAATCTCAGGTTTGCTGCAAAGCATTCCCCCGGCGCAGTGGAAATGCTGTAATTACACTGGAGATCCTGGCATTTTTGTTTGAACACCCTGTGTTCAGTCACTTACAGGTGAGTAACTTCCCCCCCTTGCTTGTTCTCAGACCAGAATCTGGACATTTAAATTTAAAGAAAATATATCTAACTGTGCTATAACATTATATTCCTGTTTTCATAGCATAGAAATTGTGGTGTTAAAATGGATCTATACATATTCTTTTAACTGTCAAATGCTAGCTCTTAAATTCAGAAGTCCTTTCAGCAAAATATGGTTTTGAAATTCAGACTTGGGTTTATGTGGATAACCCCACAAAAATGGCATGTACAAGGATTCTGCAAATAAAAGACAATGCCCCAACTCAGGGTATGGCAGCTTTTACTAGTCCTGTGTTTCTTGCAGCAGCTCTTGGAGATGCAGTCAAATACCACATGCCCTGGTGCAAAGGAATTGTCTCTACACCAGGACTGACATGGTGGATGCTTAACCTTTCTCCCTGTTTTGTTCTGTTTTCTCCCTATTTCTATATCTGCTCACCCTTACTTTCTCTATTTAAATAAATTATTTTCAGGAATCTGTCAATCATGTAAAATACTAACCACAATGGTGCCATGTTCTCAGCGAGCATGTAGCCATGACCATATTAAATGGTAAGAATAAGCATGGGCAATGCTGTCCTATCACTGTAGGCTTAATTTATACATTGGTTTCAAGGGAAATATGCATAGGAGATAAACACATACTTTGGGTGTTGTGTGAACATAAGTATATGGATCTCTTAATTCAGTGTGTTTTGCTGTGGGCATATCTCAAGTTTCACAATCCAAACCAAAGAGAAGGAAACCAGAGTGAAAATGTTCATTAACAGCTATTTTCTCGGATCCTGTAGCTATTGTGCAAAGCTTTTATGAATATATTTAGATATTAATATATTAATAACATAGACAATATATAACACACGGCATTAAATAACAATATATCAATAAGCCCATACAAAAAGTTCTATTAATATTTTATTAAAATTTTAGTCACCACGGTGTGTCTCATCAGAGGTTGTTAGGTCTCTTGGTCTGTTATAAATGAAGCTCATCAGGCAAAACACACTGGAGTTCGAAACAACCTCTGCTTACAGAGCTGCCTAATTGATCCGGTTTTGTTATTATTTTTGTACAGAATGATATGTTACGGTCTCTCATTTTAATTAGATAGCTAATGCTAATTAGAAAGCAAGCAGTTTGCCTTGGGTTAGCCCAGTGGCAAAACAATGCTGTGAAAAAGACTCACAGGCAATCCATCACCTTCTGCTGTGCTGCCGGGTACGAGCGCAGGAGCAATGGGGGTAGCCCTGAGAACCAGTAACCCCACTGCCCCCAGCTGGGCTGCCTCACCCTGCACCTTCCTCCTGCTCTCAGCCCCACAGCGTTACCCCCTGTATACACGTGTTCTCCAGTCTACTCTGATAAGGGTTTGGGTTTTGTTTGGCTGTAAATCTCTTTTGGACAATGCATAAACAGGCTGTATGAATACAATGTCTTGCTTTAGCCTGGACATAGAAAAGCAAGAATCACTGGCAGCCAATTAAATGGGCTGTTAATGAAAGAACAGGGCAGCTGTCCTCTGCCCAGAGAGGAAAAAAGCTAAGTACTTGCAAATGGAGATCTTAGATGGCTACCAGTTCCCAGCTCCCCAGTCTCTGCCTGCTCTTACTTGTTTTCAGGTGTGTTTTCAGTCTTACGCTCGACTGCTCGAACTTCAGGAGTTTCAAAGACCCACAGACGTGGAGGGCTGCCGCCCACTTCGTTAGGTCTAATTTATTAGTGGGAAAGTATCCAAAGGCTTGACCCTAAGCCTCCTCTATTCAACATAAGGCTTTGAATGTGGCTTTGAGCAACTGTGGGCTATCTATACTAAAAATGGAATTAAAAAAAAGAAGAGGAAATGTCTTTTGCTATTGCTATACTAGTCACATAGAAGCAGATCATCTTTCACAGTGCTGTCAGGTAAAGTCAAACTGCTTCTGTGGGAGATTAGGGATTGATTAAAGTCCTTGCACTCAGGGATAGATATCTGTATTAATCTTGGAATTATTTGTCAGACACCCAAGATCTCTGCTCTGATTTGTGGAATATATTCTGAAAGTCACCACTAAAGTGAGTCAAGATTTTTTAAATTATTTTTATGTTTTTAAAGCAAACGCACAAGCTGCTTCTTTGCCCCCACACCAAGCACTGCTATTTTTAACACAGTGCTCTTTTTGCTTTGGAATTGTGCTTAATGCGTGTTGCTGGTCGTAGAGAATGCAGCTGGGAAGCTAGAAAGTAGGAGTTAATACCCCTTCAGAGAAGTCCATAAAGCACAGTCACTGCTTCAACCCAAGAGGCAAGGCCAGGGCAGCACTGCCAGCTCCTGCTGTCCCAGCCAGGAAACTCAGGGGAAGCCGGTGAAGAAGCAGCACAAAAGCCACTTCTTCAAGATTTCCCACTACAACATATCCTCCTGCTCGGAGGAGCTTTTCAATAGCAACTTTGGGCTGCATCAGAAATGCAAAAATTTGACTTGCCACGCCTGGAGTCTAGTATTCAGAACACACCATTCCCCAGATCCCCCTCGGGATCCTGTAAACATGCCCTGGACTCTGCAGCAACAACAGTTGGTGCTTCACATTGCATACACAGTGTAACCACCTCGTTGTAATGTGGCTATAAACCAGAACTGAAAAATTATGGAATCATAGAGGACAGAACTGGAACAGAGTGCTCTAGGTCCTTGCTAGTAGAATCAGAGAATCATAGAATTGTCTAGGTTGGAACGGACCTTTAAGATCATCTAGTCCAACCATCAACCTCTGATAAAAAACCAAAAGAAAACGATACAATTTCCCCCCATCACTAAACCATGTCACTAAGCACTATGTCAACCTGTCTTTTGAAAACCTCTGGGGATGGTGCCTCAGCCACTTCCCTGGGCAGCCCATTCCAATGCTTAATAACCCTTTCAGTGTAGTAATGAAGGTCAGGTTTAATTTGGCCATAGGCTCTAAGATGAGATAAAGAAATACTATATTGTTCACAACTTGTTGTCAGGCCTGATGGCAGTCATCCTTGCTCACATAGAACAGAAAAATGTTCTGGATAATCTGGCTGCAGTTCAGTAAATAAGTTGTGATACGCATTTTCATTTCAGATATCAAAATTTTATGGTTTAGCAGCCCCTGGCAGAATAATCAATAACTTACACCCTGAGAGTGATGGGAAGAGGGAAACAATGAAGATAACAGGCTGTAGCAGAGCATCAGGACCTGCAGGAGGTCGGCTGACTTGCTGGGATAAGGATGTACTGGCCTTTTGTCTTTGGAAAATTAGGGCTTATTGGCAAGGCACGAAAGATCTGGGGAGAGTTTCCTGAGCCAGAGAAAATCACCAGTGCACAGCTTGGCACAGCTTTCAGTCTGGTCAGAAAAAAAACCCAGATCTGGAACAGTGATTGGGGTTCACCCTAATCCAATCCTGTGTGGGAGTTAAGACAATGTGAGCCTTTCGTAAAGGACAAATTACCTTCCAGATGAGAACTGTAGGCTGGGAATTCCCAACACAGAGGGATCCAGGTGGAAAAATGAGAATTTACACAGCATTGTCTTCAGCCACAATTTCCCAGTTTCACCTTGGCTCAGTTGGGGCTATCTGGGCTTCTACCTTGCTGAATAAATTAGTCCAACTCTTTTTAACAAGCAAGTGAAGAAGGCTGCCATATCACTGGCTCCAATTCCAGCCTGTTAGATGTTCACAAGTCTGCTAGGAACTAATGCTGGGAGGCTACAGGTTGGTTTTGGAGGCAATACTGAATACACTGTTTAATGAGAAGGGCAGGGGAAGGTTGCGGTGGTTTCTTTTCCATTTTGCCTCCTAAACCATAATTCAGAGTAAGTTGGAAAGCACTCACTTTTAATATCTTATCTAATATTCCATACTGACTAATAGGCCGTATAACCTCCCAGCCAAATTCCGTGAGATGCTGAGACCCTGTAACTCAAGCAGAAGTGATTTGGTGGCATAGACACAGAAGAATTGGTATTTATGATCTTGCCTCAAGGTTCACAGCAGGGCTGAACCTGGCCTACTGACTGGGACTGTCCAACTGTAAACCAAAAGACAGCGTCACGAACAATAAGGAAAAAGCCAATTAGTTGATTCACCAGATAGTGGATTCCCTAGAAATAACTGTTGGAATCAATTTTCTTTAAAAGAAAAAAAAAAAAGAATTATAGGTAAAACAAACAAGAAAACACAGTTAATTTCATCAGCGGACTAAGTTAAAAAATATATATATGCAGACTCTTTAAGATAAAATAAGATTGTGATCAGCAACCCTGATGTAAAAAGGAGTGAAGATACAGCCACAGGCCTGGCTGGTGTCTGTAGGAGGCTGATGGAGCCCCGGGCTCCCCCTCATCTCTGGTCCATCTGTGCCTGCCCACGGGGAGCTCAGAGCCTGGAGACCTTTCTGTCTTGCTGAAACAGATTGAAGTCATCGAGGCTCTTAGCTCTCGTGCATTAGCCACATTTAACCAGGCTGGTTTCCTTGAAATTACCTAATCCTTTCTGAGTATAGTGTTTTAAATTATTCAGTTCTGCTACGTTTATTTATTATTTACTCAGGTTAGTTACACAGTGTGGTTACGCATCTTATGCTTTCTAGGAGAAGGGCTGATGGCTGGTACAGAAAACAAGGAATTTTCACAAGATGTTGATAAATTAATAAAACGCTAACAAATGCACTTGCCCTCAGGTTTAAAAGGCTTGAAAAATCAGACATGTTTCATTCTTGATCAGTTTGAACTGCAGCAGCTGTTTGTAATGAAGTAAGGCAACTGATGGGGCAGAGCTGAAGGGGAATCACTTCACCCCTCTATACCCGGTGAAAAGCCACTCAGTCAAGACTAAGGGTCCCCGTAAGGCAAGTTTGGTGCCAGAAATACTGCTATATTACAGATTCTGCAGTGAGTTGCTGCAGGGTGACCCAAACATGGAGCCCTGAATGTGAACTTCAACATCTCTTAGGGACCACAGTGATCGGTGATGACCTGGATGTCATTCACACTGTACTTCTGCATGGACCAGCACTGAAGGGTGCACTCAAACCACAGTCTACAAACCAGCAGCTGTTTACAGGCATAAGTAGCAGGCACAAGAGCAGCTGGGAGCATGGCTTTATCGTCCTCCTGCCCAAGTGATTACCTTGCAGCTTCTCCCATTCCTACCCATACAGGGAGTTTAACCCTTCCCCAAGGGTTAAAACACCAATCTTAGGCAGTGCAGGTGAGCCCCTGGCACAAAGGAGCCCTGACCTACTCCTAACTCAGCTGGAACTATGATGGTAAAAAACCAGAATCAAACACAACTTTACTATCCACCAACAGTGTAAAATTTAAAAAGAAAAATAACATTATTTCCTACTATTTTCTTATGGTTTTCAATACCACCATGAAACAATGGTGTCTTGAAAATGGGCTGGATTTATTTGGCCAGCAGAAGGCATCCAAGACAGGCTGGACTGCAACAAGCTGGTTAGCTGCAGAGACAGAGGAGCTTTCTGTAGCACACAAGTCTGCCTTCAGCCACTTAGGCTAATGAGCTTAACTAATAATGCAGTAACTAGATTGCAGGCAAAACATAAATAGTCCTACAATACAATAAAACCTAATAAAAATAATGTCCAAAAGCATTTTGAAAAATTATGCTGCTTAACAATATTCATGAATTTTTGCAAGCAATTAAGAGAAGCTACTGTAATTTTTTTATCATAAATCTTTGCAATTAAGAAATCATCCGTAATTTGTGGCCTGAGTTCCCCCAGAGCAAATAGATATTAAGGCAAGTCTATAGGATTCTTATTATCTATTGATGATAAATAACTTGCTCTTTTTCTACTAAACTGACTTTGACTTTGGATATTTCCTTGGCTTTACAGTCTGCTCTGTTGCAGCACCACCAATTCCGAGATCTGTAGCTCTGGTATTACACTGGGTTTATATCGCTCGTAGCAGGAGAGCGGCAAAAGGCAAACCTCTTCAGAGGGGATGCCTAAGAAAATTTGTTCTCTTGGCTGGAGATATTATTGTCTCTTAAAAGGGCAGTGTGGGGTCCTCTGGGGGTGGGCCACTGCTGATTTGCTGGGCTGAATCCTATTAATAGATTCCTTCAAACTATCAGGGACAGGTTGTGCCTTCATCTTTGACACAGGGTGGTGTCAAACAGGTCGGCTGTAGAAGAAGCTCCAGGGAGGGAAGGTGGACCTGGAGGGCAGGTCCAGCAAAGCCTGGCACGCTCCCCCCTCCTCTTCAAGTGTATGTGTCTAGAAAAGTGTTTCTCCATGCAAGCATAGGTCTGGGGAGGGACACACACCACCAACCATCCAAAATCACAGCGAGCCATCAGTGAGTGTGCAGTCAGGCCCCAACAAAGGCGATCAGGGAAGAGCCCTAATCCTGGCTTACACGCAAAGGCTGAGGCACACTTGACCCACAAACACTTGGGAGGTGGGCACTTGGGAGGCTCCATGCAGTACCACGCCGTGATCCCAACTCCGGCACTTGCCACGGGAGTGCCACTGGCCCAGCAGCGTGCTCTGGTCCCCCTTGCACAGTTCATGTGCCTTTGCAGTACTTGAAGGGGGCCTACAGGAAAGATGAGGACAGACCTTTAGCAGGGCTTGTTGCGACAGGACAAGGAGTAATGGCTTTAAACTAAAAGAGGGTAGATTTAGACTAGATATAAGGAAGAAATTTTATATGGTAAGGGTGGTGACACACTGGAGCAGGTCACCTGGCGAGGTGGTAGATTCCTCATCCCTGGAAACGTCCAAGGTCAGGTTGGATGGGGCTCTGAGCAACCTGATCTAGTTGAAGATGTCCCTGCTCATGGCAGGGGAGGCTGGACTAGATGGCCTTTACAGGTCCCTTCCAACCCAAACCATTCTATGATTCTATAAGACTGGTCCCTCCCCAGTGCTATGGTGCAGGGAGTACTGGCTTGGGGCTGCCCACAGCACGCTCTGCTGTAAGAATCTGCTTAACACACACCTCCAGACACTAAAGTCTAGAAACACCTTATCTTCCTACAGTCACTGCAGCAATCTCACACCCACTAAACCCTTCCAATATCCATTGCGTTTACAGAGTGTTAAAAATTAGATGAGTTGCAAGGATTTTACAAAAGTTTTTAGCATGCAATGACAACTAACACCTTGGATAAACACAAAAGACCTTTGCTGAATAAAATGTCACAAACTATTCTGACTGAATCTATACTCTCAGATTATTATTGACGTTGAGATATAAGATATGCTGGATGCTGTACAAATGTACAGAAAAGTGGAATTTCAAGGCATTATACCGTGATTTAGTCACATGAGATGTTATTAAAATCTTTGATATTCATTATGTAGCTACAATCCTGTCCATTACTTCAGAAAATTAATATAGTGAGGTGCCCCCTCCACATGTTAAGTACTGTATGCAAGAAAGTGAATTCAAAATACCCCCTTGCTCTCTCCAGAACTGCGGTCAGCAGCAAGCTCTGCAAATGATTAATGGCTGACTGTCACACACTGCGGCCAGCAGGGAGCAGGAGGTTCATGGGCACATCTGGTAGCACCATCACCCCCAGCTTGTCCAGCCCTGGGGAGCTCCCCGAGCCCACTGTTGCTACAGCGGGGTAGGTCCCAGCTCACCACCAGCTCACCATGTGGCCAGTACACCTCTGCCTGAGCCGGCATCTGCAAGGACAGCAAAATCAGCACTGCCTTACCCAAGTGGCCATAAGGCACTGCTTATCAGTGGCTTTATTTGGGTGTAGATATTTGGAATTAATTTCATTGTCATTCCTTCCCTGGGAAGGGGGCGAAGAGCTGTTGAAAAACTGTTAGGCTTCAAAAGAGAGAGACCTCTGCAACAGCAAATGACTGCAAGTGTTAATGCTGGCTCATGGCAAGGACAGAAGGAGAGCGTGACCGGCTCCTTGCCCGAGCCTTGCTGACTCCTTGCCCACCTGTTCTGATAAGGAACTGGGTGTGAAGTCTGGGCAGCCTGTGTGCAGCTGCAAGAACTGCTCCGGTATAGAGGAATCAATGTCACCAGGGAGGAAGGAGACACTATCTAGACACCTCTGCAACACACAGGAAACCTAATTCTATGCAGCCTCCTTGCAAATGTCTTACTTATAATTGATATTTTATTGTTTACTTTGGAGACTTGCGTTTATCAATGACACTTTGCTGCACAAAACAGCTGGAATGCTTCTACCTCCTTTTCCAAATCCTGGGGCGAACTGTGGTGATAAATGAGCCCTGGAAAAGCATGATTTATGGCTCCGTTGCCTCAAGGTGCACTGCACATCCTTCTGTACAAATTAAACCCTGCTTAAAAGTCCTTAAATTTTTCAGGGTGTCTTCTCTTCCTCCCTGTCACAATTCTCATTACAAACCACTGAAACTCTCTTGTCCTTTTTAAAATGTTATTTTAACTAAGAGTCTCATCTTTCCATTTATTTTCTCTTCAAAGTTGCATTGAGCCTTAACCATTATCAGCTGAAAGCGGGTGGACAATATCTGGTCTACAAAAACTTTACTTGTAAAGAGGACAAGGCTGGTCTCCTCACAATAAACACACTGCCAGAGGTACTGCATATGCACGGTGACAGACTGTCTCACTGCTCCCCTGTTTACAAAAGCTGCCAGTTAAAATCACAGCTGGACTCATATTGAATCTGATTTTCTGACTTGCCAGAACACAGTATCTTTGATACCTGTGGTAAGAAAAGCTAACAATTATACTGCAGACATCACCTGTGCTTTAAATGCTGTTAACAGGTTTTTAACAGCTGGAGTTGTAACTGGAGGCAGGGCTAGCAGCTAGCCCTTGATTCTGCTTTAATTCTGGCATTCATTTCCTATTTGCCTTTGGCAGGATGACTGAATGACAAAAGCCTTAGGTTTTCCATCTGTGTGGTTACCTTCTTGTCTTGCTAACTGATGTTTCTAAGTTGCCTTGAAGTTTGCAGGTCCGTGGCACCACATAGCACAAACTATTTGCATTTGTGCATTAGAATAAAGATCTATTAGCAAACACAAACAGGTATCCGCAGCAACATAAAGCTTCAACAAGTCAGCCTTGTAGCACACACTTGGACTGAGATATCCTTCAGAGTCTTAGAAGAGGGAGGTATCCTGGTGATGGGAACAGCAGTTTTCAATGAGTAGAACCGAGTCTATTCTGCTTTCACCATCAGGGACTCTGCACAACACTTCCCACAAGACGTGGGAAAAGAGGCGAACAAGAGTCAAGGCTCTTGAGGCCGCCAGTTCCCCAGTCCCTGTGCGAGGCTGAAGAAGACACACAGGGCTTTGGCTGATGACATTTGTACAAGTTCCATGTATGCAATACAAAGCTGGCAGCAGCTGGCTTTGCAAACTCAGGACCTCTCGCCGTGATATGCTGCAGGAATGGGACAATGAAGGCTATCAAGGAACTGCTCTCATGCTGAAATCAGTAACCACCTGGTCAGCAGGACTTGTACATACAGCAAGGATGAAGCTGAAGGAAGATGCAATGTTTGTTTTAAAGGAAGATACACGAGACTTGGCAGCTGCAAACATAAAGGATGCTCAGTGAGGTCAGGATTTGGCCTACGGTAAAAAGAGATGGTACTAGATGAAACATATGCAAAATGCAGGGAATCTCAGTTAATGAGAACTAGGCATTCTGCACTGAGATATAATACTGGGACGTTGTTGTAACTAGAACAAGCATATATAGCACATGGTAGCATGGGAACTACCATGGGAACTACAGGCTTTGGGATGAACTCTCACACACCCTGACATATACATAATACACTGAAAACAGATTTTAAGGTAGACAGAGGAATGAATTGTTCAAGAGTCACTGAGCTTGATGTCTCTATAAAGTTGTCCTGGCACCATATGCTTTGTTTCTCTCACATGAGATGGATTTGGTTTCTTTCCCATAAGCATGGGTTATTACTGATGAGTAGCAGAAGTATAGGACCTGTTTCAAATTTAAACCCAAAGCAATCCCATTAGCAGGTGTTTAGTAGGACACTGGTGAATTATGGGTAGCAGTAGCACGTACCGTGAAGTGCTGTGGGACTCTTTCTGAAGATAAGGTGTTCAACTGCAATATACCAAATGTATTAGAGTAACAACATTATCAGAAAAGATAGATGTGAGGCACTCGGATGCAATGGCCAAATTCTCATCTAATTTCCACTGGGTACCCATGACGCAAGTCATTAGAAGAGCTGAAGGCCTATGTTTAGCAAGAGAAGAATCTGGCTCGGCTCTGCAGGTGCAGCTCAGGCCAGAGAATCCTCTAAGATGAAGGAAGGGCATCCCTCTTTACCATGGTACCATTCTTCTGCCCTTCTCAGACTAGAAGGTAAAAGAGACAAACAAATAAATGATGAAGCCTTTAAGTGGATAATAGATGACATAAATCATACAGTGTTCTAAGCCATAAATAAACAATCAGGCAATTTTTAATATTTAGCATTTTTGCCAGCAATTCACAATACATTCTTATGCTAGCATAAAATTTTAACAGAAAGAGAGGAATGTGGTATTTACAGGGATGAGAACATGTGGTTTAATTTATTTAGCGAGTTAGCTAGCAACTTTTTTGTTTTATAAATTATACCACAGGACATGCATAAGGTTTAAACCAATCTCTAATGACTAGGAATTAGGATGACTTCTCTTCTGGTACATAGCTACCAGTGTTATCATTGCTGGGCATAGAGTGACATTAGGTGGCTTTAGGCACTCTAGGACCTTGGAAGAAAGTCCTATGTCTAACTAGTTCCTGGTCTTTGGAAAGTGCTGAATGCAAGTGTGATGCTTGGTCCTTCCTATTACCATTTTTTTCTTTATGATTTGTGCTGTGACAGCACTCAGAGCATCAGTCACCGTGTCTGACTTCATTGTATGAACACAGTGCAAAGCCTGCTCTGAATGGAAGCCCATACATCTGGCCAGCAGTGACAGGGTCAAGGGAGAAGGGGTGCCACCGCCCTGTTCTGGGATGTCACACAGGAGACACAAGTGCCTGTTCCTCATGTGCCATGAAACGTCTCTTGGTCTGGTTTACAAGGAAACGCAGAGTCTGGAGGAAGTTCCAGGGAAACTGTAGCACCCTCGGCATTGAGCAGGCAGAGGGATGGTCGCAGATGTGATGATGTTCTGAAACGCCACAGCATGTCCACTGTCCTCCTCCACCCGTCACCGAAATTGCCTGCAGGTTCAAACTGCCAACAGGGTTAAAATTTGGTGCACTGTGGTAAACATTGGACAACTGACAGTGTCTGCAGGATACGTTTTGCCTGCCATGAGCTTTGCTCTGCTCTCCTGCAATAATGCACTGATATGAAACCTTCCCTGGGATTAATGCCTGGGCACGCTACTCGGCAAAGCAGGATTCAGAATACAAAGCAGGGAGAGCTCCAAGGTCCCCTTTTGTCTTTGAGTATTTTTGCAAAAAGAACTGTCAGAATGAATTTCTTGGGTAGTTACATGCACATCACACGGACTTTCACTTGAGCCCCATTGCAATTTGGCATTAGCTAAATGTACCATTAAAGTAAAACGTTAGCTAAAAAGCTCCTCAGTAACTCTCCACCCTTGAAAAGCATTTACCGAAACCGTATTATGTTCTTGATTGCCTTCACTGTATTTTCTGTGGTGTTTTTTCTTTCAGCTGATTGGAATTCTGAGATAAAACAAAACCTAAAAAGAAATGTGCTTTGACTTCGTTGGAGTGTGACCTTGAGAGTTGAGCTGTTGTATGTCATAAATAATGAAAAATTAGATATATAGGCTAAAACAGTGAGGAAAGTATTTTATATGATTTTCAAGGGCTGTAAGCCCAAGAAGAGCTGATGTCTATCAGACTGTTATATAAATAGTCTTGTAATGAGGAAGAACATATAAGATCCAAGATAGATTTCTGCTTTTTAATGAGATGGGAGAATATATTACTTCAGAATTTAAAGGCTATTTTTCTTTTTGAAATTCAGATCTAGCTTTATGAATATTTTATTTAAAAAATCCAGATGACGGTAATAAGTTTTCTAATGCTAGGACGTTTCCCTTTAACATGTAACTATATTGTTGACAAACCTAATTTTTTTTCAGAAAAATCACTTCAAAGTTACTAATATACATTTTAAAACTAAATTCAATCTCAGTCCATCCACTAATTTTTCCAGTACTGAAGCTTTCTGCATCGTGAGAAGTTACAGAAGAAATTACTGATAGCCCAGAAAGAATAATTACTTCTACAGTCCCTGCTGGAAACTTCACACAAGGATAACCTTGCACCAAAACTGTATTTTTTTTGAACAAGCTTGCATCTAAATTGCCACTGGAGTTTCTGGAAAGAGGAAACGCTGCCTCATTTGACAAGCACCCTCGAATCTGTTCCGTGTTTGAGATAATATTTTATTGCATTGTCAAATAAGTTTTGCACTGTAAACTTATTAAAGCAGGGAGTTTTATTGCTTTATTGGGAATTCATTTCAAAAGGATTTCTCTGGTTAGAGCCAGATCAATAGCAGCATTTTGCAGAATATGAAGATTTTCTTTTCATTTGGAAATAGTAGAGATTGCCTTAAGATTAATTTCAGCTGCAGTACAAGGAGGATGTCAGAACCAGCAGGCATAGAATTCAGCACCGGCCATTATTTTGCCAAACATAAAAACAAGGCACATATTTCCCCCCTCTTGACTGATATATTGTAGGTAGACCAGTCAAATTTTCTCAACTGAAAGATGCACAGTTCAGAAGTGATTGAGGACAGACAGGCACATGTACAGGTGTGCACACACATAATCAACCATTTTTCAGGATATAGCAAAGGATCTTCTTCCTCAGGAAGCCAGACTCAAAATGCTATGATTTTCCTAAAAGCTGAAATATTTATTTTCAAAGCAACTTAGAAGTTCCAGTTTTCATTTCAATATGCTGTTTCAGTAAGTGCCTACACAAAGTAAATGTGATGTTTTGTTTCAGATCAAATATTTCATAATGAATATTTTTGCTTGCTCCCCTATAGAAACATTCATGTCATAGGAAAAATTAATAATGAAAAATTCAACTGAAAATAATTAGCCCTTTCCCTAAATATATAAGAAAAATGTTTCTAATTGTTAAAATACTAATTTCCAACTCTCTCCTCTGGCCTCTCAGATGGAGTAATGAATCAAGACCCTCCCATCAAGACATCTCCCTCACTCCACTCATTCATTCTTTGAACTTGATAAGTTGCATTCTTCTTCTGAGCCTCAGTTTCCCCATCTACAAAAGACGAATGAGGAGAGAAATCCTTGTGCAAATCTACGTAAGTGCTGTTGATGAGCTTCACTATATGACAAGAAGTGTTTATTATTACTTTCTTGTATTCTTCTCTGCTTTTTTAGTCATTCGCTAAAACACATTCACTATTCTAGACCATGTTTTCACATTCTTGAAAAAAAATGTACAGATCCTTTCTCCACAACCATAGAAATTAAAAATCTCCTTCAGAAATCTTGGATGTATTTGATATACCACCACTGCTGTTTCACACATAAGTGTCATCAACAGCAGAGAAGATTAAAAGAATCCGTATTTCAGGTTTTCAACATCACTAACTAGACAAATTCAATGTAAAAATCACATTACGTATCCCTGAAAATCTTCACATAAGAAATTCACACTGTGCTTCAGGTGCACAAAATATTCCTCTCACCCACAGGGAACCAAGACATGCCCCTTTCTGAGAAGAGACGTTGCTTCATAGATGTGATACAATGAAACATGTGCTCTCATTCTCATAAGGCTATTTTCCTACACTTCATGTTGGGACTCAGTGAAAGGGAGTTTCATACCCTATCCCATACACACCTGCATGGCCGACCTGCTCCAGAAGGTGACCATCTAAAGCCTTCATGACCTCAGTTGGCTTCTCTTGGCTTGACAGCCTTGCCTTAAGTCAACACACTGATGTTTCTCTTCATGAAAAAGTGCTTAATAATGTCTGTTCCAAGTCTGCTGTTCTTTAATTTCCACTTGTGCTCCTGGTACTATCATCTGGTAGACATTATCTACCGCAAATTAAGAATTTATATACTTCAGGAAAATCTTGACTGGAGGCTCATTGGGGGAGGCTGAACGGGGGGTTTTTCATTAAACTTTTTCATTTCGCCTAAAGATTGAAAAACGTATGAAACAGCTTCTCTGGGGAAGGAGAAATTTCTAACTCTTTAATAAGCACTATTTATCAAAGACATATAATGTGAACCGTCTGCCAGATGTAGAGTACATGGTCTGGAAATTCTTGTATATGAGCTGCCTGGAGGCTTGCATCTGCCTTTACCCGTGTGTTATGTCTGCTATGTTCACCTCTCTCTGACAACTATCAGATCTTGGGGAAGTTCTTCACGTACATACACACTGCCAAGGCCATCTTCCAGTGGCATCTTTCTTTCCCTCTACAATCAAGACACAGTCTCGACCCATGGAAAGAGACACAGACCCACCACGAGCTTCCAGAGGCAAACACAGGTCCTGTGTGGGAGGACAGGTCAGCCTCAGGTTCAACACACTGAAAAAGGACCTGGTGAGGCAGATCCAGTGGTGAGCCACAAAGACGTTCAGAGGGCCAGAGCACCTCTCCTATGAAGACAGGCTGAGAGAGTTGGGGCTCTTCAGCCTGGAGAAGGCTCCAGGGAGACCTTATATCAGCTTTCCAGTATCTAAAGGGGGCCTACAGGAAAGCTGGGGAGGGACTCTGTATCAGGTAGTGGAGTGATAGGATGAGGGGTGATGGTTTTAAACTGAAACAGGGGAGATTTAGATCAGACACTGTGAAGAAATTGTTTACTCTGAGGGTGGTGAGACACTGGAACAGGTTGCCCAGGGAAGTCGTGGATGCCCCATCTCTGGAAGTGTTCAAGACCAGGCTGGATGGGGCTTTGAGCAACCTGCTCTAGTAGGAGGTGTCCCTGCCCATAGCAGGGGGGGTGGAACTCGATGATTTTTAAGGTCTTTTCCAAGCCAAACCATTGTATGATTCTATGACAACAAAAGATCTGTGATGACCACTAGCACACCTCATGGCAACAAGGACATCAATGTTACTAAATGGAAAGACACCATGTGGGAGATGACCACAATTAAAAATCATAAAAATAAGCACGCTGGATTGAGTCGATGCAGGTTTGAAACCTACTTCTTTTTTAAATTTTCATTTCTACTACCTTTATAAATCTTTTTATGGCTTTATAGAGATATATTCATGGAGCTGACTTAGAGTAGAGGAATGTAACTTTTCAATATGTAGCCATGGTAAATATTTGTATAGCTCAAATATAATTAAATTGACCCATAAAAGCTTCATTATATTTCGAGAGTCAAGGTCTCAGTGTAATGGAAAGCTCCTTCCATCACTACTACATTCTAATCAGATTACTTATCTAATCCTCCTCATTTATCAAGCGCATCAGAATTGATCTGCAATGTACAGGAGCTCTTAGTCATTTCCGAGTTTCAGGGGGGAAGGAGGGGTGTTATTTCTGCCTCCTCTTCCTCAGTTCTTCATTTACTGCAGAAATAGAAACAGCAAACTGCAGAGCACTGGCTTTGTACGAATCTCTAATACATAGCAAAAGGGACTATTAGGCAGATTCACTCTTAAACATCAGTGTCTTTCTTGACATTAAAGTTGGAAAATGGAACAATTATTTTTGCATTAGCAAGTCATACTGACAAATTCCCTCTGCACCCTCTTACTGTCATGCCAAAATGAATCATCAGCATCTTATTAAGGTGCCCAGGCTATCCCATAACAGTAATAAAGTGTAAATGTATCCCAATTATTCATTTAATGACTTCATGAATATTCAGTATTAAGAAGCAGTAGCTGAGCTCACTACAGTAGGTTACAAAGGACACAGGCTGCATATCCCTTATTATTACTGAGATGACTTAAGGTTTATTCCGATCTTTTCAGTATCCATAAATGATAATTCACTGGGACAACACCTATTCTGTGACAGGTACAAATCCATACAGTTTTAGTGCTCTCATCTACATATTTATTGGAAAAAGATCTAATCCAGTAACAAGAACAGATTTCAAAGGAAAATTCAGCTTTTCTGCCAAAGAAACACGTGCTGGATCAGAATGACATGAAGTTGGATGTTTATAGTATTTTTCCTGTGGACTTCAAAAGCACTAGGTACCAAATGCTTTCTTATACTTGCTCAACAAAGTTCTTGACATTTTGATTTCTGGTAGCAAGTGAATTCATTTGTGGTTGTATATACTGTGTACTCCCTTTTGCTATTCCCCTCCACACCTTCACTCTAGCCCAGCCTTCGTTAGTGCTATGTGAGCTCACAGGAGCTGTCCCTGTCCATCTAATGGGATGGTGCAGGGTTACTTTTTGAAAAATGAGTTGACACAAAACCGCTCAGCAATGTCATCACAGAAAATTGCTGCTATGAAACAGATGCTCTTTTTTAAGAAATGAGTGCCAATGAAAGTCTGAACAGTGACTATACATTTATGCATATGTATGCATTGTTCTCCATTTACTACTCTACATTGTTAGGCACTTTGCCCTGTGCCAACCATCCGTGAGTGCAAAACCCACCCCATGTATCCACTAGATTCTTGGGAAATCCATTTGGCCAGAGAAGCCTGTCAGTGCCAGCAGAGACACCCCGCTTTGCACGAGGCTCACAGTGGAGGGCTGTAAAGCCTTGATAAGCTTATAGTCAAAGGGAAACATTTTTGTTCCAAGAGCTGGCTACTGCCCAGAGCAAATCTCAGGAGGGCAAGCGAGCAGCTAATCTCCTGACAGAAAACTGAACGGCTAGCCTGAGAGGAAAAAGGGAGGGCAAATTCTTTTGAAAGCGCAGACCAGCCGTCTTTACAAAGGCACCTACTACTTTTAGGGAAACCTGAACCTAAATCCAAAGCTGCACAGAAAGAGATGGGAGCAGAAAGGACGTGTCCTGGTCTGCCTGGCAGATGACGATCAACTCCTGATGCCTTTGAATTAGGAGAAAAATGAGACAAGGATTCACACATAGCTCAGACTGTGGCCTATTTGCTTCAAAACAAGGAATTCTTGAACACATTATCCGAAGGGAAGCTAATGCCTTAAGAGGGAAAGGAGCCAGTTTCTGAAAAGTTTTGCCAGATAGGCTGAACCCAAACAGTATAAACCTGAAGACTTCAAGAACAAGAGTGCCTGCACACTGGCCGGTGCCTGGGGAGCTGAAAACTGCAGGGTCTCATGACTGTATCAAAGCCCAGTTATTCGCCAACGAGCCAACAGGAGTTCCAGAGAATGCAAAGATGAAAAATCATCTGTAGACTGATTTATGATTAGTTATTAGTTTGACTTTGTCAGTCCTACAGATACGCAAAAAACAATGCCTTCCAAATACATAAGTTGTCATCCTGTGAAATTGATGCTGGTTTTGGAAGGGTTGTCCTTGGTTTTTTATTTTCTGGTTAACTGGAGAAAGTGTCACTTTTACTAGGCATACTCCCATGAGGATGCCTAAGAGGCTTTGAAAGCAAGGAGCATCAGGCAGTGGATGCACAGTTTGACTGCATTAGCTTTTATGAAAGTCTTATAACTTGAGAAATGCCAAGCAACACTTCAAAGAAAATATTTATTTTTAACTCAATTAAATCAGTAAAAGAAAGACTGTCTCTCCCTACACCAGCCACATACGCAAAGCACATAAACTTCAATTTCTACTTTCATTTTCTTCTAGAAAAATGATTTGCATTGCTTTTGACTGATATATTGTAGAATGACCAGAACTTAAGATTCCCTAGTATGTTTTTGTAGCAATCTAATTCCAGCAAGGTTGTATTAACTATGTTCACATCACACGCCTTTTACCAAGCAGACCTTTATCAGGCTCTTGGATTGAGTAGGGCAGTTATTAACTATACTGTGGAAATCATCACCACAGAATATGAGAGATCAAAAGTGCCAAATGGGTTCAAAGTGAGAAAGGTTCACAAATGGGCTCAAGAATTCATGGAAGGCAGACTCATCAGTAGCTACTAACCATAAAATGGTCGAGGTGCAGCTTTGAGTTCAAAACATCCCTGAAAAGCTGACCACGGTGAGTGAGGAGGCTATGCCATGGGAAGCATCGTACCATTTTCCCTTCCTTCTTATAGCCCTTCCTTCAGCAAATGCTATTGTTCATTTTCAGACTTGGTACGCCAATTCGACGCTACGCGGTTGTTCTCACGATTTAAACGAAACTTTAGGGCCATGTCTTGGTAACACGTTTCGTATCCGCACATGGAGTTTGATTTCCTAGAATTCATGTTGCACTGAGATCAATGACAGCTTTGCATTGTAAGGAAGCTGGAAAATCTGCTCTAGGCATTTAGACACTTAACTGCCATTGTCTTGTTATGCTAATCTGGCTCTTAAATTAAGGGTGAATCATCCTACCTAAATTTAGCCATGTAAAAGCAAGCACTTAGTCTAAGTAGTTCTTTAACTTTATGATATTGTCAGGGAAAGATAATTCAAGAACCTGATGGTTTTTCCTGCTAGATATTAGATTTCCTTTGGAAAACACATTTTCATGTAAATTCCTTTAGTTAAATGTGGGAATTAATATATCTGTTCATATATACATATTTATATGTTTTAAGCATAAAATCTATGTTTTACCCTCCATTTTTAATTAAGGACACACTGAAAGGCGGGTTTAAATCTATGAAAGTCAACTTCTCGCTTGGATCCCACGATACACTCATATTCAGGAGGATGTTCATTTCTAACCATCCCATCTGTGGTATCTTTCTCTTTTTAAATGATTATGAAGACCGAAAGATTCTGCTCTCTGAGGATGTGATCTAGTTTTTACGTAGTTAGAATGTTTGTCATGAGCAGGCTTAAAAGTCAAAGGTTTTAGTTTTTACTGAAAATACTTTATGCTCCTATAAGCTTTCCCTGTAATTTATGTGCAAGTGGCTCCAAACACACAGCTGAGGATGCCGCCTGGGAATACGCTGAAATGTTATTTCTGGGATATTGCATCAATGACTCGAGTCTTAACCTACTGGAAAAGGGATGAAGAAGGAGTATGATAAAAGCTATCCCTATAATCAGTTTTGAGATTATATTCCTACTGAAGAGAGGTATTTCTTCTCTTTTTATGTCATTGCAATCAAGTTGTTTTTACTCCCCAATATATTTGTGCGTTAACACCAAGCAACAGTGTAAAAAGCATAATTCAAATTCCTAATTATTGCTCCATGCCAGTAATAAATATGTATGGCTGGCTCCTGTGCACAAAGGCAAACAGACGCCCAGGGAAAAGGATGGGATGCAAAAGTCAGACATATTTATCACTGAGCTGTGCAACAGGACGAAGGCGTGTGCCAGCATAACCACCTCTGGCTAGTGGAGATTCATCGCCCAGCAATCACTGAAGAGAAAAGGGACCTCACTGACTCAGTATATTGCAAGGACAACAGAAGGAGGTCATAAGTGTGAGCCTCACTGAGTGACAAAGTACTCTCGAATTAACAGCAAAGGAACTTTATCCAGGAAAAAAAAAATCCAGCGCACATTAGTCAGCCCTAAAAAAAATAAATAAATGGAAGTACTCGTGTTTAAAGTTAAGCCAAATGTGTTCTTAGTCACTTTGCTGAAGAGGTTTTTTGAACTACAATTCAGAGAAGCATCTAATCTTTATTAAAGCTTCTTTGCCATAAAATAAAGACTGGCTGCTATTTAGATTTTCCATTTTCCCCAGATTCTTTGCTTCTCATAGCCAGTCTGTCACTCCTCACAGTAGCCTTGGGCAGCTGAGACCTCTGCTGCTGCTGGCCTTATTCTGACAGCGCTGCAGGGATTTACCAGCCACCCTCACTGGTCTCACTGATAGTTGCTGATGAAAGTATATGGTGCTTCGAAGCAGGACTTACTTTTTAATCCCTTTTGCCATCTTCTGTATGTTGGCTCCAGGGTGCAGTGTAATCACCCCTTATTAAGACACACACAGGGCAGCTAAGAAATATTAGAAACAAAAGGAGGAGGAGATCTTTATCCCCCCTAAAGTCCTTGCAATGCCATATAACCCCATTTGGAGCTCACCTGTAAGCCAGAAGCTCCAAAGTTTCTGAAATCAAAGCCCACTACCAAACCTCAGGGTTTCCCGCAGACAAGTATCGCCGAATACAAAACTGGATATGCTGTAATTGTGATACGATTCTACGTATCAGCCGTAGGGCACATACTGTGGCCCTGTGGATGGCAAGTTTTGGGAGCCAGGTCATAGAAAATTAAAGAGAATCTATTTATTAGACAGAGCTAGGAGGACTGTGCTCCCTACTCACATGGAACTAAACACAGCTCTGTCTGAGCCTCAAGGCACCCAGAGAGGAGTTTCTTTAGGCATTACAGCAAGTTTCAAAAAAATCCATCATCACAAACAGTTCTAATTATTTCCAGCCAAATGCCTGTAACCTTGGCAAAAAACAATTATTGAGCAGGCTATTGATCTAGTCAGTAAATAAATACACTTAAGTCATCAGTAAGCTAGAACCCTCCTGGGTATAAAACCAAAATCTTAAGGACTACTAGTTATCTGACATATGATTTTAATTAGGTTTTATTGATTAAGGGTTTTTAAAAACAAATGGACTTTCTTGATAAAAGACCTAGCACAGGATTTCTGCAAAGTTAAATAATGTGTGACTTGCTATATAAAAACCTGTGACCCATATCCAAATTACTTCACTAAGGAAGTTTGCTTTTTATTTCAACAGAACAATGCATGCAACATTTATTCTAAATACCATGAATGTTTAATGGGGAGGGAGAAGGCCTCAGCTGACGAAACCACACAGGGAGGTGATTCTCAATGCCTGGTCTTAGCCACCTAACTGTGGTTATTGCAGTGAAATTAAAAAGAAAGAGAGAAAGAAAGAAAAGAAAGAAAAAAAGCACAAGACCTTCTTAACTGTTAATTCTTCTAATAATCTAGACATAAGATTAACTGTAACATCTCCTTGGAGCCTACTATAGTTTAGTGTGGGGTCTATAGCGGGCTTTCAGCACAAGGGTGAGCATTCCCTAGAAAGAATCCCACAATTACCAGGAGGTCAACCTATATGCTCCATATTACAGGGCATATAAGTTGTTTATGTCTCTGGGCTGCTTCAGCTCTGAGCTGAAGTCAGTCTGGGACCGATTCTCCACACTCAGGGATAAGCAGACTCATTTTAGTCTTCATGCTACTGAGGATAAGAAAGAAGCCCTTTGGGTACTGCAGATGGCAATGAGAACCACCTATGGAGAAGAAGAGCCATCAGAACAATCCCCCCACCATTTACGTTATTTTCCATAAAACGATTGTTCAAACCAAAGTTCAACTCCAGGCCAACTAAATGCAGCCATAATTCTCCTGCTGTGGATTGTAACCACACGCATTTACGCAGCCAAGGATCTGGCCCTGCTTCACCGGCAGTTTAGGCAATTTTCCACACAAAAGGTGAAAGCCACAGCACCCCCTGCTCCCCGTCCCCCATTGCCTGAGCAATTTCTATCATGATATACATACAGATCTCCCAATCTAAGTAACAGATTGTTAATCTGTTAGAAGTGCATTACAGGTAAGAAAAAAAAAAATGCCTCTGGGGAGGAGATATTTCCTTTAAATGTAACCATTTGTGTCATAATCTTTTATCCAGCTGAGTCAGGAAGAATTAGCATTTCCTGAGATGCCTGTGGGGAGCTTCGTGACTCGGCCTTTCAGGTAGAACTAATCCTGTTTCTTTGTTGCACACAAAAAGCATATGACCACCCAAATCTCTGTGCAGCTCCATTAGAACTATTTACTCCAGAAAATGTCATTGACATTTGATTTTGTTGATGTATTTAAGGAAAGAAAAAAAAAAGAACAAAACCCCAAACTGCTCCAGAGGTCTCCTGGTGCTTGAGTGACATAAATGTTCACTAGACCATAGGAGAGTCTAGTCTAGTTTGTTTAAATTCAATTATGTCATTGTCTGCAACAGAATTCCCAAGGGACTAATAAAATGAATGGCATACCTGTATAAGGGAGAAGAGGGACGGAATGGCCCACTGGCGATGCTTTGCAACAAGAAACGTGCCTGTGTGAGGTTTTATACTTGGCTGATTACTTTGCCTTTGCCAAGTGTGACCCCATGTCTAAATGTCACCAGGAGAGAGCGAAAACTTAAATACTGTCATTTTAATTTCCTTCCCACTGGGTAATAATAAATGAGACTGGAGGCTGTTTTATTGTCTCTTTCTCAGTTCAGCTAAAACTGCGTAAACATTCGTCCCAGTCTCTCACATGGGGAGCTCTGCTGCAGCAGCAAAGGGGCTCTGCCCCTCGTTACCGGGGAGCAGAACTGGGGGGCAGCGTCGGAACAGGGGGCAGTGACCCCACTACAGGTCCAGAGATTAACAGCCAGCTGGCTGAAAGCAGGAACGTCTGCTCAGTGTGAAGTCCAAAACTGCTTTACAAGCAGAGAAATGGTTCTCTTTCAGAACAAAACAGAGGCTTTGATGTCTCCCACAGCAGAGAAAACCCAACACATTTCACATACAAATCACTTCTTTCTTTTTTCAGTTTTGGAAATGAAAGCACATCCCACGACTTATCTGAGATCTGGTTTCTGAATGTCAAAATCTGAGGCAAGCCCAGTAAAATAGGAGCTCCAACACTTAATGAAGGTTAGCCAACCCAAGGCTGGGCTTGGGATTTCAGAGGGTTGGCCCCGTCTGCACCCAGTGCAGCCCCGTGCACAGTCACTGTGGTGTGACCCTACAAGTTCAGAGAGGGGAACCAGGGCAGTCCTGCTCTGGGCTCAGGAGTGCTTCAGCCTCAGGGAGCGCTGGGTCCTGGGGCCAAGCTGGCATGTGGGCATCAGCAAGAGTTTGTCACAAGCCTCCTAGAAACTCACCAAAAGGGATGCATTCCTACAAAACAGTTTCAAGTTTTGACGAACGGGCACTTTCTAGTTAAGAAGCTGTTTCATCGAACAATTCCCATCTGGCCGTACCCACCACAACATGCAGGCAGGCAGGCTTCAATTTTGGCTCAAGGCATCCAGACTGACTTGAAAATACCAGCAGCGATAACGAGGCACTGAGAGATAAACCCGGCCAGAGACCTCCAAGATAAACAACCTCGGTGTAGCAGTGGGCAATTCCCAGCCTGCCCCAGAGCCTGCTGGCTGGCATGCTGGTGATCAGCCGCCTCGCCGGGAGAGCGCTGTAATCACAAGCAGCTGCAGAGTTTAAAAATGACAATAATCCTGTTGATGCCAATAATACCTCCTTAATTGCTAGAAGCTGGTGTTTGGGTGCCTGGATGCTTTTCTTTTGCACAGGTTTGCCCTTTTAAACAATTTATATCTATTTGCTTCAGAGGGAAAACAAACAGCAAATTATAGCGCTGGGGTAATGTTTGCTAATTACCCGTGCCAATGAAATACACCTTTGAATGGTGTGGGCTCCCAAACTGTTATATAAACCAGCAGCTAACTTATTTATTAGCTCTGGAAAGGAACTGAGGATCAAAACACAATGATTATTCTTTTCAGTCCCCAGGGCCGACTGCTGTGCAGTTGCTGAAAGATAATAAACACAGCTCTGAAGTAGAAATGGGAACAGGATTGGGAAGGAGTGGCCTCAAACCCAGCCCTAACAGACTAAATTTAGCCCCAAGACTTTCCACAAATAGCTTTTCAGCTTCCTTGCAAACCATAGCAGCTGCCACCACGTTCCTCAAATCTATCCTGCAGGAAATGTTGGGGCGTAATTATTTCAGCAGAATCTCCTGGACCTGTTCCTCTCACAGATTAATAAATCTATTATTTTTGGGCCTTGCTCAGATGCAATGATGCCCCTTTCAGCTTGTGACCACAACTGAGAATGGAATAGAAGAAACTGTAATGAACAAACCCAGGGCAAACCCCTGCAGGCCAAAGCCCCACACAAGTAGTACAGGAGTGTAGCTCACTGGCTCCAGAGTGGGCTCTCTCACTCCCTGTGGGAAGAGGTAGAGGAGGCCAAGCAGCCATAGAAGATGCCTTCTGCTCAGTACATCTCCCTCCCCTCCTTAGTCATGCCTGGTCCTCTAGTTCCTCCACAAATTATGCTTTATTTCCTCCACCTCCTCCTGGCCCCCTCCCTTGCTCTCCAACTGGCCAAACTCCTGCAGGTACACACGCACATCTTGGCCTCTTGCACTGAGGACCTGGATCCACATCCATCCCCTCCCCGTTCCACAGGATCTCAGCCTGACCCAGTCCCCTACTCTCCCTGTGAGACCCTGCAAATGCCCGGGGTGAGAAATGCCCTGAACATGCAGTGAGAATTACTCATAGACTTAGCTGTCATAAAATAGGTAACACGGAAAGCACTGGACACACAGCCTCACCTCAGAGTAAGAGTGTTTTGGGACAAACCTGGGTCTGACCCACAGAGCAGGGGTAGCCAGGCAGGGCAGCAGCACTGGGAATGGTGGGACACTTGATAGCACAGACATGCTGGGACTTGGGGAAGGGAAAGGTACATCTGCACCTGAGTGTGGTGGGAAGCATAAAGGAACTTTGGGACACATGGACTGGAGTAGATGGAGTTTGGAAAATTAGAGGCTGTGAAAGGAACAAGAAGGAAACAAAGCAGGGAAGGTGAAGCTTGCAAATGGTTAAGTAAACACCTGTATTTTAGGGGCTCACCTGAATCAAACTGTCCTCAGGTTCTTCACAATACTGATATAAGCCTGTATGCTGCATAAGCAGACACCTAGAGTCCATTCTCCTATTTGGCTTGTTCATCAAAGAAAGTCACAAATACTTCAGATCATCTTGCAAAGAAAACCTAAATGAGGTGTGACATTCCAGTTAAAATTCACTAAGCAGTGTGACACTGGGTGTGAGAAGAGGGATGGAAGACAGGCAAAAAAGAGGAAGACAAGTCACAACAAACCGGAGCGTGGTCCTGGTATTCTGGGTGGCAACAACCCAGCCAAGCCCAGCACAGTGACCTTGTGATATTCCCTCAGCGATTGCCTGCTGCTGGCAGAGGAAGATAAAGCATCGCCATTGGCTTTGACTGGCTGTGAGACTCCTGTCCTTCTTGGTGTGCATCCACCAAACGCAGAAGGGGGAACTCCTGCTCCCCCCATGCAATCAGTCACCTAAAGCATGATCTACCCCAAAAGGAACAAGAACATAAGAGGTGACCATAATGCATTACATTAAGAGCAGAGAACAATGAAAGAAAGAATGATTTTTTTACTTGATTCTAGAATAAGAACAGAATATTCTGTGATTATTACTAGCGCCTGGATTTCTATTCAAATGATTTCCCTCATTTCTATTATGAGCAAGAGGCAGGAGAGAGAAGAGGAAAAAAGATAATAAAACCCCCCAGCACAGGCTGATCTAGCCATCTCAAAGCACTATGTAATCAGATGGCCATCTTTCTGTACAGGTGTGATCAGTGAGGGCAAATCAAATAGCTTTAGCCTCCCTTTCTTTTTAAATTTTAGGGCTTTTTTCCTTTGTGGTATAAGAGTGGTTCTGCTCAATCCTTTTAAATCACATGTTTATGGGCTTTTCCAAATAGCTAAAAGACCCAGTCTTATAAAAGAAAGTTTGGATACTCAGGGTGATTAATAACAGAATGTGCCACATGCTTTGCCACAGAACATTTACATTACAAAAAGCTGTAGGAAAAAATACTTACTTTTCCCTGAAGTACTAGAGCATCTTTTAAACAAACTTTTTTCAGCAGTATTTCTGTAAATTACACAACATCTTTACCATTTTCTCCCCTTGTTAGTCTCGAGGTTAAACTAGAGTGTGGGAGCTCAGCTAGAGAGATTTACTACAAGTGATAGAGCATGAAGATGTGCAAGTAATACCAAGGGGAAGTCTGATGCTGTATGTCAATAACGAGCTTGCTTCTATTTTAGATTGCAATGAAGAGATGGTACAGAATTTCTCTTCTCACTTCAAATAGGTAAATGTGAAGATTACGGACTGAAATTCATCCCTGGGCAGAAGAGACAAGAACGCAGTCTGTGCCCAGGGACTGATTTGTAAAGTTTTAATTTACTTTCTATCATCATCATCCTGTCTCAAATAATATACTAATTAGGCAATGTGATTGACAGCAGACCTTGCATTGCCTTCTAATGGAAATAGGCTGGATATGGGGGCACAATGCCTGCCTGAGGCACACTTTCGGGGTAATCCAATGGCTGCAGCCCCTTGCCTGAGCAATAGATTTGGGTCCCCAGCTCCCTGAATGACTGGATTTTACAGAAAAGGTGGAAAATTATGTCCCAGGAGGCAGATGTCACTGCAGACCTACCCATGCAAATGAGGAGTTAAACAGAACCTTCCTCTCTGTGGCACCAGTCTTGCTCCCAGGCAGGTCTGATAGAGACCGCACAAGACCTGCAGAAATATTTAGCTTTTATTTTTCCTCCTTTTTTTTTTTTAAAGTACAAATTAAACACCAAACCACACTTTGATGTTGAGTGAACTTTCCATTTGTTTAATGATCTGAAAGTTTGTTCAATCCCCCATTTGCTGCTTGTTAACCAAGAGCAGCACCACTTTTCACTTTTACAGCTGCCAACCAAACTGGCCTTAATAACTACCTGCCGTGGTCCTGTCTCCGTCCTTCCCATCAGAGGCTGTTCCTTATCAAGGACACTCTTTCATCAATGCATTATTGGCTAAAAATAACAAACATACTTAACAGCCTGTTTTCTACCAAACAGACATCTTTTTTCAATATATGAAATTTTCCATCCATCTGTTGTAAGTGGCATCTTTTTTCCTTCCACCCTCTTTACTTTGTACCCTTCACAGATTTCCTGCCAGCATTTGGTGGCCGAGGAACACGTGTTGCACCAGTGAATGGGAAGGACACAAAGTCCAGTTTATTCCTTAAACGACACAGTCTGTTCAAAATCGATTCTACCGATGTGACCACTTGCCAAACCCAGGCACTCCAGCTGAACAATCAGACCAAGGGACCCGCACACTGACCCACACACATTCAACTGGATTGTGGATGAAAGTTCATTAAATTCCACCACCACAAAATCCAGGGTTACAGTATATTTTCATCAGCTGCTTACTTTCCTATATTGGCCTTAATGGGAATGTGCTTCACTGCAAGAATGGGTGAAAAAAGACTTGAAGCCTGAAAGGTTTGAGCTCTCGCTTCCAATATTATCAACTTTTTTGCTGTTATCAGGATGATTTAAAGAAACCTAAGTGTGAATGGATGGTCACCCAGACTTGCATGGTCCCACTGTGCCATCGGGTGATATAAACACTCCTCAAAAGACCTATTTTAAGAGCTAGTAGGAGGTTGGCTGTGTTCTAATCAAACTGCTTCTTTATTCCTTTAGAAAACTCCAGCTTCCTTCTAGCCTCAAATTACAAAATTGCTGCAGCAGCCTGCAGAGGCTTTTAAGAGAAAATTGTACCTTTGGATGAAGAAGGAGATAAAGGAGGAAATCGTTTCCATGGAATAGCTTGGCCTTAAACACTTATTGAATGTTTTGGTTAGGCTGGGACATCATTCTTTTCTTTTAAAAAGCAAGGATGAAATCCTTGGCTTTGCCAAGGTCAGTGAGTGGGTTCACCATTAGGATTCAGAGGGGCTTGGACTCAGCCAGTCACTAGATCTTTTCAAAGATGATGAAGTTTGCTTGAAAAAAAAAAATGAAAGGACAGGTGATTTGGGTTTTTCTTCCCACTCCATCCTGAGACTTTAAAACATTCCTGAGGAAGATGCCTGCACAGTGCCTACAGTCCCAACATCAACAGAATGGCAGCAAAGAGGACAGGCTTCGGAGCACTGTCCTGTTCAAATTCCCTGCACAGGCACCTACACTGGCTTCTGGCTTGAAATGATGCCTCAAAATGACGTGGCTTTTACAGAGTTTCTTGATGGGGTAACCTTAGCTGGTTGGTACGAGCCTCCCTGATAACCCTTGCACACCATCAGCCATGCCTCCATCCCTATCCCGGCCCCTCAGTTCTCACTGAAGAGAACTTTCAGCACTCTTCATCCACACCATTACTGTAAGTAAAATTCCTCCTTTATTTTTTTGGTTTCCCGAGACAGTCTCCTGGGGAGACCCCTCTCCCCAGGAAAGTCTTCTGAATATTGCTTGGTATTCTGCCACATGATCCAGATGGGCCTCCTGGAAATCCCAGCCATTATTTTTAACACCTTCTCCAAAGAACTGACCTCCAGCTGCTTACAGCCATAATCCTGTCACTGCATTTTAATAACACATTTGCCACAACAGCTTATTGAACTCATAGCCGCAGGAATGGTAGCTCTGTGCCTGATTAAACTTAAGATGTAACCCCTTGAGAGTTCAAGACCAAGACGGACTGTCTCACATCCAGTCGGTATCCCATCCATTTAGTCACACTTACACTCACCCTGTTCTGAGCTCAGGACCTCGTGTTTTCACGAAGGCAACCAAGACTCAGAGATGCAGCCTCCATCAGAGATGCAGAATCCACCGCATCCCTCAGTACGTTGTTTCAGTCACTCTCACTCGAACAAAATTTTCTAATGGATTTTTGTCTGACTTTAGCTTCTAACCATTATTTTTGCTTTGTCCTCCTTTGCAAGACCAAGGAGTTAATCAGCACGTGGTATTCTCCCTCGTTTCACCATGTTTATGTGGTGTAATAAAGTCCTTTTTCAATTTTCTTTTTGACAACTTCCTCTGATCACATCACATTTGAGTCTCATGTACCAATGACTTTTTTTTTCCTAATCCACTGGCACTTTTACACGGTTATAATCACATCGACACAGGCAACTGTCCTGGAAATTACAATAGGGAAGATCAACCTCCCCCCTTCCCTGCTGATCCATACTAGCCCAAAACCAGAAATAAAACAATTCCACATATGGCTCAAATGTGGACTTCCCTCTGAATTTCACTTGAATTTGTTAAGCTTTCAGGTATTTGAGGTACTTGCTTTATATTTCAGGTACTTATTTTTCCCTCAAAAAAAAGTACAGGGTGTCTTTTCACCTAGATGAGCATCCACTTCACAGATTACTTCGGTTCAAAATGAGATTTAAAATAGCTCTCAGCTGCAGAACCTATAGAGAATTCTCCCATCTATGCTCAGGGAAGGGAAATACCCTTCTGCAGTAGTTTTACATTCTTATTCAAGGAATCTGAAATACATTTCTCAGCTTTCCAGAAGTATTTTCTGCTGCTGCTAATGCTTTCCAAGACACAATGCAATTACTTGTTAATAAAAACATGTTTTAATATGCTGGCAGAAAAATTGATACCATTTCTATTCTCTGCCTTAAAACAAATGAAACGTAGGAAGGAATTGAGCTGTCTCATTTCTGAAATGGGAAGCAGATATTTTTTAAAGTTCAGATCATTACCAAGCGTAATTTTCATATAACAAGTTTAACTCTGACCCCGTGCTATTACTTCTCTTGTTCTAACTTTATAGAGGAATGTATTACTTACAAAACCTAAAAAAAAGGAATACCGTTTCAACATCTTCTGGCTTTCTCACTGATCAAAGTGAATGATTCCTCTAGTTCCTCATCATGGAATCAATTTGTGTGAAAACAAGAAGTTGTGCCTACTGCAATAAGGAATGTAATAAGAGAATATGAACCACATGAGCTGACTCCAGCCATTTATGCTTCACTAGCTACAAGCCCTCTTAACAAATGGCTGCGTTGTTCCACTGCCTGAATGTTGAAGCTGTGTTTCATCTTTGTTCACACCCATTTGTCAGTACTTAATGGGAACAAGCATCCTGAAAATGAGCAGAAAGTCAGTCTCCCCCAGTGGCTGTCAGGGGGCAAACTCCTAGGGAAGCAGCACTGGTCATTCTTTTTTCCACCAGTGTATCAGATCTAACTGAAGTTCAACAGAACCCAGTCCAGACTGTTCTGAATCTTTCAATTTTCAGTTATTCTTGATGCCATTAAACTTAGGAAAAGCTGTTTTGATGCGGCATCTGTCTTTTCCTTGGAATAGGGAGTCAGGTTAAGTTTGTGCCTCTGCTTGAGGGACAAGGAGGACACATCTACCAGGAGGCTCTCCAGATGGTTTCAGGATTAATGTCTTACAGGGAGGAGAGGTGAGGCTGGCCTCAGTTATGATAGCACAGGAGAGGAAAGAGAATGACTTTCTAGCCTACTGCTTAAGACTCTTAGCAGTGCTATGGGATAGTGCTGCTCCATTTCAACATGTAATTTCTTCTAGTGTATGAAACACTATCTACAAGTGATTGAAAATATAAGCAGGTCAGAATACCTCATGGTTTATGTGAAATAACCGCTCAGATTCACTCACTCAGAGAAGGGAACTGAGCTTGGATCTCTCACTTCTGAAGGGAACACCTGGATAAGTAGTCACCTGAAACACCATTTCTGGGCCTGATCACCTCCACTGGGGAAAGACTTACTCAATCTGCAACAGATTTGGAGACAGGCTCTTAGGATAACATGGGCTGTGGAGAGGTTTGCTCACAAGAGAGTACACGAATAAGGCCCACGTGTCCTTCTAAATCCAAGACCGAACTTGCTGCCAATAAAATCAATATAGGGTCTGGGAAAGGAGCTTAAACATAAGGGAAGAAGAAGAGCTATCTAGGCTACAGGACAACACTGACAAAGAATAAGTAAGTATGAATAAACCTCAGATAAATTCAGCTTTGAAACTAGATTTTTCTTTAACCACCCCCTCTGATATAATGGAAAGATGAGAAATTGGTAACAGCTTTGCCGCTAGGAACCCATTTAGTTTTAAGATGAGGCCTAATAAGGTTATAGAAGGGATTAGAGGGGATTGATGGCAGTAGCAGAGGGGTAGACACAATGACCCAGAAGGTCCACCATAGATGCCCATTTCTGGGTTGCAGCAGCACCGGTGAAGAGATTTTAGAGGTGTAAGCCCTGGGATGGGAGTTTGCTTGTTTGTTTTCCTACAGAAAGCCTGGCTGATATTAGATACGGGCCAGGCTTTAAAGAAAACCTTTGAATCTAGTATCTGCAGCACCACACCTATGCCCAGATTTTCAAAAGGAGAGAACTAATTTGAAAACCTGATCTCTTTTCAAGGCCTATCAAGATCTGTATCATAGAGAAATACGAATCCTTACATTTGCTTTGCATCAATTTTGCTAAAAATTGGGACAGGAATGATTCTTTTGTCCATCTTCATGGAGTTGGACGCACAACTCTGTGGTGCAGTGACTAATTACTACTCAGTCTAGAGTCTGCATAAAGTGGGGCTCTAAATTCTCGTGGGTCTGTTTGCTACTACTGTTATTCTAATATAAAACACATCTATATGCATTTAACTATATATACTAATAACCTCTTCCTTTTCATAGGTACTCTTCTCACAGGGGCAGAATACTTCCAAAACAATTGAGCAGTAAATTCAAATAATTTTTTTAAGTCGTAAAAGAAATGAAAAGGTTTTTCTTGAGCAGAGAATACATGGTGGGTCCCCTTGTTCAGTTCCACCTCTATGTGTAGCGTAAGCATTGTAATAATATCAGCACATAGCCCTGCATGAATACCGACTGCCGCGCTGGCCTCCAGCTCGCCCTCCTGCCACACCAGCCTTCAGCTAATGTCAGGAAGTGGTTTTATGATGGTCAAGAGAATTCTGGCCACTGCAGTTAAAATGTTTTTCTCCGAGGTATTTTTTCCTCTCAATGTACTCTGCCAGGTTTGATCCATCTTTTTTTTTTTTTTGCTTTACCTTGTAAGCTATCAATTATTAATGTGTGGAGTTTAAATTACGAATCAGAAAAAACCTCTTAATATTAAGCATTTCCAGGAAAGAATTTATAAAAACCTGCAATGCCCTACATGGATGGTTCAGAAGAGAAGTAATCAACCAACTCCATAAATGTCAAGGGGAGGATTAGCCTTTACTTCTGATGAATCCAATTCAGCAGCCACATTAAAAGGTGCCTTTGCATGTGGAACTAAAAGAACTATTTCCTGCTCTAACAAAGTCCTTGAACTTCCTGATAGTAGCTGCAAGTTTACCTCATGCAAGATCTAAGTATAGTAAAACAAAACACCACCACCCCCAAACCAAAAGGAAAACCAAAACCACCTTGATCTAAAAAGTTGAAACATGTTTTAAGACGATCTACCCCCTTGCCAAAATTGATGAAAGTGAATTTTGGCTATTTCAGATTAGCAATTACAGAAAGAGGCTTTTTATTTTGATTATTTGTTTGGATGACAAGAATAGAACACTGATTTAGAAAAGCTATTCAGAAGGAGCCTAACTCTGCATATCACTTACCTTGATGTGGATATTTTTTGCTGCTCAATAATGTGAAGGGCTAAAGCAAAGCTTGATTACCTCAGATGCTCCACATAATTACAAACAATATGCAAATACAGACAATAAGCACAATAGGTTTCTTGCCACATTTGGTCAAAAGCCTCCCTAATATGCCTGTTTGGTAAGGGTTTGATGGAGGAACTGAAGTCAACCAAAGGACTCCCCTGGAGCAATAGGCACTGAAATACTGTCTTGGTTCAAGAGCGCTATATGGTTCGTAAGTTACTGCAGTAAATGTGCTCTGTAGACAATCCACAGGACATTTCTAATGATTTCAATGGACTTTGGAGCCAGCCATAAGTCAGACAGGATTCACTGTACTCTTAAAGATAGCAGCCTGCATATTTGGTTTTGTGGCCACATGAGCCAACCTCACAGGCAGAAGGCAGTAAGCAGCAGTGCAGTCTGCAGCTGGCTACCCTTGCGTGCACTAGAGCATGCACTGTAGAAAAAAAAGCTCCTTTGTCTGTTGAAATACTTAATTTACCACTTTTTTCAGGTATGAATTTAATGCACAGAGCAAAAAATTTAAAACATTAGAGAACTTGTTGAGAAAATATTAGTCTGAGTATAATTATACAACCTTACCATGTGTCAGCGGGCTGATCCATGAAGACGAGCTGGGAGCCGCAGGCATCAACGAAGCAGCAGGGCAGTGCCCTCCCCAACCTGGCACAGTCCTGTTGTGCCCAGGCAAGAAAGTCAGAGTGGGTTGGGTGCTGGTACAAGGGTCGGCCGTGAGTCTTGAGAGCATCAGACAAGTCCATAGCTGTGAAGAAGGTCCAAAGTCAGCTCCTCAGAGCTGATCTTGCAGAGAAGTAGTTAAAAGCTGGGACGAGGATGCAGAGTCTGGTGGCGCGCTCAGTGTCACTATTTGCAACATGACAGCAGGGCAGTAAAGGCCTTCAGATGCTTTTTCTCAGGTTGGTGAGTTTATTAGTGCTTTCCTTATTTCAGTCTTCTGGTGGCATCCATGGTGGAAATTAACTGAACTGCAGCAGAAACGCTCGGACATTCTGGAAAAAAAACAAAAATCCCAACAATCATACAAACTTAAAATGGTTTTGTGCCCTTTTTAAACATAATTTCATTTTAAGAACACCAGTAAATTAATATTACAGCATCTTTTTTCAATCAGGACGACACAATGGCTCTGGCATCTACAGGAAGCAGAGACACAAGAAACAAGCCTTCTCCTTGTTCATATGTAAAACCAAAGGAAAGGAAATAATGCAATTATGAGAGATCTATAAACTACTTCAGCGAGACTTCCATAGGAAGCTCTTGAAAACCCAATCTTCTTTTGTCGTGTAGATATTTCAACACACTCAAACAATATTAAGCTCTTCATTTGCCATATAAACAGTGAGACAGTAATTTTGCAGTGTGTCAAATCCAGGAGCAAACAAAACCGAATTGCTTGTTGAACCAATAGAGGAATGGATTGTGAGCATCACCACTGATTTTTGGCCTCTTTTTTTGTGTCCTCAAGTGATCCAAAACTGTCAAACGTTAATATAAGATCACTTCTTACCAAGCTATTGAAGTAAAACATAAGGAAATCAGAGCTCTTGTTCTGGTACCCATGGGAGAGCAGAAACGGGTGCAAGATTCTTTGGAAGACTGAAACTGCAGCTTATTGAAGTTAATGGGCACCATTAACTGGGCTCCATGAAAAGCCAGCACACTACAGAAATCTGTAATGCCAGGAAAAGGGAAGCATTTACCAGAAATAAGCATGGAAGCACATTTATGGGCACCTATAGCAGATCCACCGATCCCATGAAAAGCTTCACTCCTCTCCAAGCATTAGCTACCACTTACTCACAAGATGGAGGCTTAGCAAAGAAGGGGTTAATTTTCCAAGACTATCTTTGTTTAAAACAAGTCAGTCAAATGTAGAACTAACCTCTGACAGAGTCTGGATAGACTCACAAGGCATGAAATTTAAATAGAGAAATTTCTCTTAAAAAAAAATATCCCTTGAGCCAAGAGAGGTCATTGTCGGAAACCAGAACTAATGTAGCAAAATGGAAGAGCGTCACAGAGAGCGAATGGTCCTTGGCAACTGTTTAATGGTGCTCCTCTGCTGTAGCACTCAAGGCTGACCAGCACTGATTTTGCTCCTGATGTATCACTCCCTTTGGTCCGTCATGACTCAGCTGCCAAGCCCCCTTAGCCTGGGGCACAGCTAATTGTGATTCATTCACTTCCTCCCAGAAAACAGGCCAGAAAGTTAAATTTTGTTAAAATACTCAGCCTTGGCATGGAAGATCCTTTGAGGTAAAGTTCCTCCTTTTCTACCCTTCCCCCTTTCAAAATGAAAGCCACAGAGAAACAGAAGGCTAATTGTACGATAGGATCTGTACATCCAGATCTAAACATGGTTACATTCCCTGGAGCAGAGCAGTAGATCTAAACGGGGAGTTTGCAGCCTCTCACGCAATGCCTTCCCCGTGTCCGGCACATCCTCAGTCCCTGTCCCTGTCCCAGGACAGTGGATGTGTGGCTCCCACATCTAGAAGGGTGGTAAATGGGAAGCAGTTTCTTTTCTCTACATTCTTCCTTTTCATTTATATCTTTATAACCTGTTTCTAACATTTCCAGCCCCACTGGTTTCTCAGCCCAGATCCCACGAGCATGATCTAGTGTTTCGTTCTACACATGCCAGGTGACCTGCAGCCCCAGAACGTGTGAGCATAGTTTCCTCCCTAGGTTGTAACAGCACCTTTCTTGGATTATTTTTTTTGTTAATTCATCAGGAGGATGGCTGAAACATGAGTCCTTTGCCCCCTCCCTGCTCCTGGCCATCAGGTCACAGACCTCCCTTCCCACCTTGCAAGGAACAGGCCCCAGTCCCTGAGAGGAAAGGACCTGGTGGGAGTGGGAATAGGTGTTTCCTCACCACTTCTGTCCTCTACTGCTAATCTCAGAGCAAACAAAGGGGCCACCTCCTCACCAAGGTGAAGGAGCTTTTAGGCTGCCTGAGGTCTTGCTGGTTCTCAGTGGGCAGGCACCTGTTTATGTGGATCCATAGCAGGAGCATGGACCACTTCTGCTAGATGTTCTTATATCCCCATCACCGCTGCACTGGAGGGGAGTAAGATTTTGGCAGTGTCTAAAATTCATCTCCAATTCACTGTTTGGACTTTCCCATATATATCCTGGGCTCAAGCTCTCTACTAATCTGTTCCACACCTTCCTCTTGCATCTGTATCTCTCCCTCTCTCTCTCTACCAGAAGCTGTCTTGCCAACCTTCATGCAACATGAAAACATCACAGATCTTATCTAATGAACCGGGTGAGTAAGAGTTAAATGCTCCAAGGACACTGCACACTTGTTCCATCCTCCATGGATATTAACAACCACAATGGTTAATGCTAATTGCCAAAGGAGTTAGGCTGTCAGTGCTTTGGGGATTTAGAAGGAACTGGGTGCCAAAATTCTTCAGGCTCCCTTGACACAGCGAGTCAGTGTTCAAGCCGCGCGTCTTAGAGAGCACAGTTCAGGCAGACAGACACGGAGCCGGGGGCAATTCAGATCTGCTTTTTGCTGTCTCCCCTCATCCCTTTCCTCTGCTCCTGTTTGCACAGGTGAAGCCAGCCTCTGCACCGGGAACACTGGCAACATCAAAGGCGTTTGGGAGAGCAAGGAGGCTTTCTCAGTCAAAAAACAAAATTTGAGCTCACAACGCTTTAGAGGCCAACCAAAAAATGCCATTTCCCCCTCATCAATTTTTTTAAGGAGGCATTTCCATTTTCTAGTTTTTTTTTTTTTTATACTGCCAAATAGAACATGAGAAAGAAGGGTACTTCTGGGTAGCATCTGGTATAAAAAGACAGAAATAACAGAAGAGGGCAGTGAGGCTGCCACCATGGGCAGAATGGAGAGAATGCAACAGACTAGAAGAACAAAAAGAGAACACAACAAGAAATGCAAATGAGAAATCTAAGTTTGCTGCAATGAAAAAGGAGGAGATATGACAGAAATCCATTGAAAGGAGGTGAGGGGATGATGTGGTATGTTTGGTAGCTGCTGGAAGATGCAAGAAGAGGAGGGAACTGGGACAAACAGGAACTCTAGCTTTCAGCAACTGCTACAGAGGCAGAAAAAACACCATTGGAGAAAAAGGAGAGGCAGCTGCACTGGCATCATATTTCCTTCCCAGACTGGAAAAGCAGCCTCCAAAGTTATTGAATAAACTTACATTAATAAAAACATCATGAGCTTTTCTATTTTTATATTGCCAGTCATATTTTCGACTCAATGAGATCAAAGATTTTTTCAAAGGCAATGAAGAAAGTTATTAAAGAAATATTTAAAGACAATGAATTAACAGTAATAGATACTTTAAAAAACTAGCTACAGGAAGTAGTCAAAGTTGAATCAGAGCAGCCTTTCAGCTGGGTTTGGATTACAGCAAGGAATTTCTTATAGCTGCTTTTTGTTCAATACATTTAAAGACTGTATGGGAATCAGGCATTTGCCAGCTCAGACCTGGGCCTTGCTTTGCAGAAGAGAACACACCTTGCCAGCACCACTTTTTCAAGGAGTTTGGCAACGAGCCATATTACAAGAATCTGAGAACAAAATCACTCCTTGTGTACTGTTTACATTTTAGCTTTTATCGCCACTACAAAAGCTTATGAGTTTAACTACCCCTTATCAGCAAACACCAGTACGATCAAAAACTGTACCTTAACCAACAGACTTGGACATTCTCATTTGTTGGTACCTTAATACAAAATTATCCCACCGAATCCCACATCGGACATCTCCCTGAGCTCTTTTACTTATATTAAGAATTAGCATCAGGGTCCTAAATCAAACAGCAGCACACCATAGCACACAAATTGTAACTGCCACTGCTCAGTCAACTGCCTTTATTTATTTTCATAAATTGTGCTTTAAAACCTACATGCCATGAGTTATTCTCCTGTCTCCATTGCTTCATTGAAAATTGAGATTTCATACTTGGAATATTAGTTCCATACTCTCTTGCTCCATTCTTAGCCTTGTATAACTGCACAACCTCAAAATGACCAAGTGTGTCAATCTGCTTTGTGGCACGTATCTTTGCTTGTCAACTCTCTAGTCTTTATGCTTGTTTGTAAAGCTCAGTATAGCTCATTAAACTCAGTGGCACCTGATGTCCATTTCAAACAAAATTAGGTACTCTGGTGAAACACGGTTTGTTCAGAGGCCTCCAGGAGCTGGATTAAAGAGCACAACTGAGATGACAGTACATTTTTTGTTGCTAACCCTGTCCTGATTCAAATCACAGTGGCAACATCACCGTACCTCCATCCCTTCTTTAGCAGGCTAAGCCAGAGGGCAGGCTGAAAACCAAACCCGGTGCATGTCTTGACTCAGTTCTGGGAATCCAAGGTGCAAAAGGGAAGCCCGAGCTTTGTTACCTACAAATCCTAATTGTTTTGATACCTAGGAAACTTTCCAGAGAAAAACACGGTTGACTTGTTGGTTTAACATGATGCTGCCTCTAAGACAGAAAGGATATGGATAGGATGAGATAGGACATTAGAGCGAGCTGTTAGTCGTCTTAATCTGCACCACTGCATGTCTCAGATCAGAGTCTCCTTTCTCTTGCATTAGCACATGGGCCTTTCTATTCAGTGAGGACCTGAGACGAATTGTAGTTTGCTCATGCACTTAGACCTGCCTGAAAGGCAGAGCAGCAGTAGCCTCAGAGCCAAGGCTGCCACCTCAGGCACCCCTTGTTCAGCGAGCGTTGGCAGTCTGCCTTCATCTCCCATTTCCCAAAAGGAGCATAAAGGTGTTGTTTTATCTTCAAGGAGGTGAAATTGCAATAAACGTAACAATAGGACGAGGGACATGCCAACGGAGCCTTTTGGGCTGAAGTTGGACACTGAACAATTAGGTGTGTTCAAAGTTTATAAAGGAATATTAACGGAGCCAGTAGGAAAAAAGAAAAATAAAAAAAAAGGGCACTTCATTGTCTGTGGCTTGATGTCCCAGTCCTTATCAGTGGTGATTTCTGTACCAGAGAGGTACTTGATGCCATAGTACTGAGAACACCACGTACACTTATATCCATGTCACAGAATGAAGATACGTGTGTCAGGGCTATTTCTGTCCATGACACAAAGCAGCACGAGCATCTGCTTGGGCTCTGCAGCCTTTTTAAAGATCTGGTTTCAAGCTGGCTTCTCAGGAGTGACAGATCCACAGGAGCTTCGAAGATGTGAAAAAGTAAAGATTCAACATACCCAAAAAAGTTCTGACAGAATATAGTTGAACACCTTTAAGTATCTGAATACACTAAAAATCTGCTATAAAACCTTGTAACTCGGAGACAATGTACCATGAACACAGTGGGTTTTCATGCAAATCCTTAGAACGTTACTTCTCAGTTTATGCATCATTACAGACAGCTTAAAAAGGTTTTACAGAAATATATTTCAGTCTTGAGATGTTAGTAGTCAACTATTCAAAGAATGATGAGATAGGAGAGCTCTTGCCCACTTTCATATAATTTAGAGATGATATAAATGACACTGTGAACCTTAGAGGGCTTTGGATGTTAAATAGTTGGCATTAGCAAGGTAGGGTAGAAATATGCTATGGTAAGAGCAAGTTTTGCCAACGCTTCCTTTATTTCATACAGAAAGGCAGTTGTTGCTATTTCAGATTAGACAAATCTATTTGCATTAAATGCAACAAACTATATGTTTGGGTGGGAAAAACCCACATAGAAAATGGGGATACTATTTTTAAAAGTATCAAATACATAGAAACGAAAAGGGTAATCCCAGTTCTCAAGGGCCCACAGAATAAAGATGGCATTACTGAATGAGACCAAAGGTCCCCCTAGCCCAGTACCCCAGGCAGATGCTAAGGTGAGTGACAGCAGATGGGGACAGTTTCCCTGGTATTTCCTCCAACCTTCCAGTCCATGTGAGCAGTAACATTGCCAATAGCCCACTCCTGCCTTCCCACTGGTGTGTTATTCTGTAGGAATGGTAGCTATAAAATCATCTGAAGGCACTAGGGACACTGAATCGTCTTAGAAAGCAAGGACAGGATTAATGCACTCGTAATGGATGAAGTGATTTTCCCCCCTCAGTGGTATTTCAGCAGCACCTGGCAACTGATCTGGAAGTATAGGTAATTCTGGTGCCAAACAGTAGTCTTCTGACACCATCATATTTTTCTTCAAAGCTTGTACAGCCTTCTAAGAACTAGCTCACATAAGAGAAGAGCAGGGTAGTATTTAGCAGTTTCTGATTATTTCTTCTCCATTACCTTCTTTACCTGCTCCGGATGAAAGTGTTATTGGTTCTGTTTTCCCTCCCCAGAAAGGAATACACTCTTTCTTTATATTCTCAACCAGTGGCCCAAGTGCTAATGAAGCTCTCTGCCTTGGCTGTGACTGTGGGAGTTCACGATATTTTATTTCCCTGTCCCACTGTCACTACAGCATTTGTCCACTTCATGCTAAACCTTGTTACTGATCTTCTGGAATATTCCTACTCCACTGCTCCTGTTTTATTCATGGCTTCTGGAAAAAAATCTGTTGCAGGGTTTTGGTCAGAGTTATTAATATACAAAGGTAGATGGCAAGATTGAAAGCCAGTCTGAATTTATCAAAGCGGAAGGTGAAACAAAAAATTTCCCAGCAAAATACCACTGACATTTATATTAAGGGCGGAACAAAGCCCAGATGTGACATTTAAAAATAATGCCACCAGTGTAAAACCTAAAGCTCATTTTTTACAGGCAGTAGGAAAGCTTCAAGGCAACTCCCCTTTTCCCTTTGTTAATTGTGCAGCCTTTCATCATAAAAGATTTACCTTTTTGCCTTTTCACATTCTTTAAAAGCAATATCGAACAGTGGCTATGCAAAAGGTAGTACAGCAAGAATTAAGTGAGTTGAGATCTCGGCACAGGTAGCAGAGCATCACATTTAATTCCTTTGGTGCTTATTTTAATAACATTTATCACAATGAACTCTTAAGTCATTACAGAGCCTGAAATATGCAGTGCCATGCTTTGCCATTTAACATATAATTTATCTCCTCATTGCTGTGACGAAGACATTATTACTTTTTTTTAATAACTTCTTATCAGGCAGGTTCAGCCACATACTGTTGGTTTTATTTCAAAACTCTGCACAACAGTCATAATCAGGAACTGATGCCTACAGTTTTTTAATTCATTACTAAGAAAAAAAATCCCAGGCCGCATGTCAGAGTCACTAATCAACAAAGTTACCTGCAGGTGAAAAGTAGGGAAAGGAGATCTCACTTATCAAAGACCTTGTTCCTAGGTTTTTGTCACTCCTCATCTGGTTGAATGCTTCATATATCCACAGGGTAACAGAGAAGGGACATTTTTCTAGATGTTAAGGTCAGAAGGGGCACTCCTCTGACACACCATATACAAGATGGAGAACTTCACCATGTCACTTCTGTATCAGACCTACCCATTTGTGACTGAACTACAACGTGTTGTTCAGCTAGACGTCTCATCTGAAGCGACCGGAGTACTTACTTCATCTCTAAATAAATGGCTAATTGCCCTCATTGGGCAAGTGGTGCAAGTACTTCCACTTCACTTCCATTTCCAGCTACTGGACTTTGTTAGCAAAGAACCTTTGATCAGAAATCTCCTAATGCATAGGTACTTGCGAACTTCTACGCCTACCTTGCCAAGTGACAAAGACTAATGTCCTTTAATGCCTCACTGAAAAGTTTGTTTGAAAGTCCTCTGCAGAGGAGAGTGGAGGGTACTGCTTAATGTTTCTTAAAACACTGTCATCTCAAGATCACTGTTTTTTAATATTGCTTTTAGTGTGACTCACCCAGGACGAGCACCAAATATGCTAGAAAAAGATCTGTACCTCAGCAGGCTTTCAATCCACTGATACAGGGGGAAACGATGGAGGCAGCAAGAAGCAATCAGACCAGAAAATGAAAGATGAGCAGGAGTCACAGCTCATCAGCTGCTTACACTTCAAGCGTTGTCTAGCCATCGTAAGAGAGGTAAGACTTGAGAAGGGTAACAAATACAAACACAAGTTCAGAGTGTTGCTATTATTATTAGCATGTTTGTTCACAAGTTGCCTCTTTCCTAATTTTGATGATCACCTTTGCAACAAAGTACAGGCTGAAAAGAACAACATGAACTACACAGGCACATTAGCATGTCCTAAAACCATGGTAATGGCTCAGGAAAATAAGTCAGGCGGCCGGTTCAGCAAAGTGCTCCGTGAGCTGTGGCATTCATATAAACATAACATGCACATAAAAAATAATCAAGAAACAAAAGTCAAAATGGTCACCATGTACTTCACGTAATTTAACTGACCAGCTCCAACTCTGAATGTCTATTCACATGATGGAAACTTTGGAAGTGCCTTGAGGACAAGGAGCCAAAGCCTGACTGCAAAGCAGGATGGATTAGGATAACTGGGGCTAGACTAATCTGGACAGAATGGGGTTCCTCTCTACATCCTCATGAAGTTTCAAGGTATTTTGAACATAATGAGAAAGCTCTTCTTGATTTCAGCTGCCCTGGTTTTAGCTCCAGGTGGTGTAAAAGCATATAGATTCTGATAATTCAAAGTAGACAATTTGTTAGATAAACCAGAAGACATCACTTTGTTGTTCTCTACGGCTAATTTGGTAAAACTCAACTTAAAGGGCTTACTCCATGCATCGGTTTTGGATTTGCATCAGAGCTGAATTATAAGGCTACAGAACTTCATTAATCTATTGGTTTACCCACCCATTTAGGAACTGAGTTATTAATGATTGGTTCACAGATTACTTTGCTGAGACAGTTAAATTGACACAATTAATAGTCATGAATAGGGCAACTATTACACTGCCTTTCTTCTGAGGAACCTCCAGAGTCCAAAAGCACAACTGGCCTTGCTCTCTCCCTGCCTGATGGCAGGGAACACGCCAGCAGGGCTCAGCCCCTGCCCGGGACTCTGCCCCTGTTCCCTGTGCAGGCTGAGATGGGCTGCACACCCGGACCCCTCTCCCTGCAGGGGGTAGGTGGTGGTTCCCACTGCCTCCAGCCCAGGGCTGGCTCTGCAGCAGGGAACAGGGGTGCGCTCTGCGGATGGCTTTGGACAAGACCTGCCCCTACCTGGCCTGAAGCACAGGGACCTGGGAACTCCCACTGAGGCGCCAAGAGCTCTTAACAGATATCAGCCCCAAATCCAGCAATCTTAACCCATTTAGGTAAACCTCAGAAAACAAGGGAGCCATCAGGAGTGTCAGTGGGAGGGAAAAGCATAAATTCTGGATCGAAACTGTTCCGAAATAATTTGCCCAAGACAATACAGCAAGTCTTAGACAAAGCCAAGCCCGATGCTCTCATTTTCTGATGCGAAGGACTTCAATCAGGACCTTTCATTTACCCCACCCCTACTTCTGCCTCAGCATATGCCTGTTTTAGATACAGGACCCAGGCTGCTGCAGTCCTGTAGCCCATATGGGACAGAGCTGCTTTCAGTGAGCCACTTATTCACCCTTCAGGCACTGAGCAGGATGCTCAAAGCAGCACCCTGTCTGGAACCACCCTGCTGGCACCAGCAGAAAAGTCATTCTTTCCTGTGGTTTGCTTGCACTGAGGAAAGGTGGAGAGCTTTTCACTCTTATTTCGTTTAGATAGTGCCTTACATTTAAATGCTACTTATGCACAACAAAGATGGCATTTTTTCTGATTCAGCAGTCTCTCCTTTTGTGAGGCACGAGACTTGCAGTGACTTGTGGTGCCACTGCTGCCCACCCCTAGCGTAAGATAGCCCAGACTTGACTGGTGTGACCCTGGTAAAGGTCAGGTGTTTGCCACAGGCAAAAAAACCCAGATGAACAAAGAGATCACCTGGAAGATGAGTGATAGAAGTGACAGTCACGTTGTCACGGGTGCCCAGCAGCTGAGCTGCACCATAGCACAGTGCCCAAGGCCGTGGCTACGGGGCACAGCACATGTCCTCTACACAACCCAGAAAAGCAGCAGGAGAAACAATTCTTAAAAAACATTCAATGTGTGGAAATCACATTTATTCCTCTTTCCACTTCAAACACAATAGGCTCTGAGCACCCCTTTCTTTATCAGGTTTTAAACCCCCCACCAGACAGATATTTAAGAAATATAAACTTTACTTATAACTCCTTCTATTGGCAACTAAGTGGTTGAAAAAAATAAATCTCCAATATTAGTTTCCTTTTTGCACACTTGTTCTCACTCAAGGGTACTTAGGAAACTATTCTATTTGTCACAGTACAGTAACCCAGCACTTTGGGAATCATAATGTATCATTTCATAGCTTTGGTGGATAAATAGCTATAATTTTCATTAGTCCTCCTTGAGTAAGCTTTCCTATTGAAACAAGAGACAAGGCAGAACGCAAGGTTCTCTGTCACTATGGCTTCGTATCGCTAACTAGTAAGATATGATAAAATGACAGCAATGATAATACAGCAAATCAATATATTACCCTGTATGCACACGCTATATACAGCAGAGGAAGGGCTTCATTTATACCAGATGTTCATGGTGACTTCGTAGCCTGTTCTACCAGCTGCCCCCTGTGGAGGTCTTAAAAAGACAAGGCCCCACCTTGTGTCTGTGGGGAGGGCACCTTGGGTTCCCACCTGGAGGGCGGCCTCCCTGTGGCAAATTTATTCCAGAAGAAGGAGCTGAACTCTCCTTCCTGTGGATGTGAGTGATGTCCGTGTGTCAGAGGTGCACTTACACAAGAAACAAAGAATCCAATACTCAGCTGCAGGAAGGAGCAAAATGCTATTAAGCCTGTGTGCTGTGAACATAGGCAAATATCCCTCTGTCAAAGAAGGACAGATGTTCTTGTCTCTAAAACAGTAACAATGGCAGGAAAAATTCAGTATCCCAATGGCAGGAAAAACTTAGAATGTCTCCATGTGCACAGTACATTGAAGTGGCATGGAAATTAAACATCGAATAAAAACATGAGGGACTTGTAAGTTACTTTGTTATGGTTGTTTATCGTTTTAATGATTTAGTCCTGCTTTCAGGGTGCAGGTGGACCAGGCAACCTAAGTTATTCCATCCCTCTCTGAACCATTATTGGAGATTTACCTATAAGCATTTTCTATCTTCTATTCTTTATCAATCCAGAAAACATCAATTTATGCATTTACTATGCTGGTAACACCTATCAAACATCTGCTAGTCCTACACAAAACCACCTTGATGATAAATGTAACTCAAACCCTAAAAATGAAGCAAACAGTAAAAAAACCAAAAAGCTTAAGTAAAGGCATTTTCTTTCCAGACACGTCTAAAAGCACAGAAAATGAATCCCTCCCCCAGCTGGAGCAAATTTCATCTCAAGCAGTTGATATCTGATAGAACACTGTAATTGACAAATTATCATAGAATAATTTTTACCACTAAATATATCTTTATAGATTTCTCAAGTCTTCCTGTGTTTCCAAAGGCATTAATGTGATCTCTTAATATCTCAGCTATCTCTAAACAGAAGGCAGAAGCCCTTGATTAAGTAATTAGTTATGTCAGTAGGCAGAAATCATCAGCAAAATCATACCTGCCTTTGGTATAAAAGAAACAAAAAAAAACCCCAGAGAATAGATTTGTAGTACAAATTAAAAAATCCATTTATCACTTGTCAATATTCACCTTGGCACTTTGTACCCTGATTGCGCAGGGGGTAAATGGCTTACAGACCCCCCCAGGACAAGAAAGTACTCCCAAACTGCGGAAAAAGCCCATAAGCAGCTGGCACCTCCATGCACAGACCTGCTGTGACTTTCATTGATTCTCCTGTGGGATGGGGGACAACATGCCCCTCTCTGCCTGCAGAGAGTGACAACCCAGAAACTTTGCGAGGGCGTGTGGTCGTGTTTACCTAATTAACTTATCCTTGGCTGGAAGGGAAGATGTGGTCTGGCCTCAAAATCTGTTACAAATTCTCAGCAGGGTAACAGAACCCAGAAAATGCATTGATCTGTCAGACCACATTCACAGAAAGGGGCATCATTGAATGTTTCCTTCTGCTAAGGAATTCACTGAGAAGAAATATAGCTAACCTTTGCGGTTTTTTCCATTCACTTATAAAAAGCACAATAACCACATCTTAAAGGCGGAATCATTGTAAGAGCAATCTTGAGAACTAATAACATGAAAGCCAGTATTGATGAGACGGGGGTGAGAGAACAGCTCTGCAGCTGCTGTTCCCGTAAACACAGGGAGTGTGAAACCCGCTCATTTCCTTGTGGGCCAAAAAAGATGTTCAGGGGATGTAAATTCCACCAATTTCAAATCAGAACCAGATCACAGTGGGTTACAATCCCTTCCTCTGCTTTTAGAGTGATTACTGTAGCAGTATCATATCCCTTTTTATCTAATGTCAGTTTTATTTCCAACTACTTTACATAATAGCACTTGATAATTCATTACATATTATGCATATGCTCTCGCCCTGTGAATACAGCACAAGCTTGCAGAAGCAGATCTCCACCCTCCCTCTGCTATATGCTCTTCTTACTTGGCATTATATAGGCTATGACTAGGCTGCTCTCTAAACACACATCACTCAGTTCCTGGCCCTACACATTGATAACGGATTTGTGCTTTAACATGGCTGCTTCTAAATAAAGCTTTAGTTTGTCTGGTATCTCGTAGATAAGATCATCTGTGCTTTGCCAATGCTATTTTGTAGGCAAAGAAAACCTACTTAGTGTCAGGGTTACATACAGCTGGACAGTGATCAGTTTTATAGATGAGTTCCTCACACAGCATCGTCAAGGAAAAAGTAATATAATAATAATAGGCAAGTACACCGTTCCAAACCTCACTGATATTCCTTAACTGTGTTGCCTATTTAGAGGGTTTCAATCTTTACTATTATGGCTATATGTCAAGAGAGAATAGACCTTTCTCCTATTCAGCAAGCGAACCAGCCTGTCATGCCCTGCAGCCAGATGATGAAACCTTAGAGCCAGTCATAAACTTCGTGGTCTAGTAAACCTCTGCTGCTCACCTTGACAAAGGCATCCCCGGTGAAGCAGGATGGTCTGTGCTATAGGGGAAGCTCAAACTAAATGTTAATGACTCCATCTGGCCTTAAAACTTTGCATTGGGTGGGTTTCCTTTTCCTTTATTTTACGCTAACACTGCCCAGATGAGTGGAACTCCTTCAAGCAACCTTTTATAGAGGTCACGGTGAGATGTTCAAGAGTACCTCAGGTTCTGCAATGACCCCTTTTTCTACTGTAAAGATTGTCAACACAGGGAAAAAAAGAAAGGACTGAAATAAATGTTTGTGGAAATTTATACATAAGATATCTTCAGTATGGTTGTGGAGTAGCTTTAGAATCAGTTTCAAAGGAACATAAAATGGCTTTGTAATTACAAAATAGATTTGGAATGATTGAAGTCAAGTACATTTTCTGAGAAGCATCCTAAAAACATCTTGGCTTTACAGAGCTTCGGATGTTTGTTTTATGTTCTATCTTGGGAGCAGATAAAACCTGCTTTTTTTCGAGACATTAATGTTTGCTATAAAGTGTAATGAGAAAGTTAGCTGGATGTAGCAGAGGAAGCGTCCTCATGCTCATAAAAAAATGTTCCCAGCAGCGGGCTCCCTTCCTGGTGACAGAGCTGCTGGGCAGGCAGTGCCACAGCAACTGAGGGGAAGCAAGTGCATGGGAATACAGCCCCAGGATTCAGGGAGGCAAAGAACCCATCCCTTTGCTCCGTAGCCCCTGGGGTTGTGCAGCAGCCCAGGGATAGGATCTCAGCCTGCTGTGCTGCTCACCGGAGCGCACTGGGGCAGACACAGAGCAAGTGGATAGCGAGGGGACACGTACAACAGCAAACGTGGCATGTGGTGCCAGAGTGCTGCCTCTGCCTGCCCTGTGTGCCCGGGAAAGCTGCCACAGGCACCTGAGCTGCGACTGCAACGCCAGTCTGAAGAAAGGAGTAGATGGGAACTGGGGGAACAAAGAACCATGAAAAAGAGTGAAGGTGTTTGTGCCACCTGAACTTCTGTGATCTGAACGGTTCTCAGGTAGTGCCCATCCAGCCATCGACTGCAAAGGGAACATCCACTGCTAACTGCAACTGCCCAAACTGTGTGCTTCAGGTAGACATCTAAAGCTAGCGGTACAAACACCCTCTTCACATCACTCCTACCCCAGTGGCCTAAATTACACTGCTGGAGTAAATACCAAGGCAGTGGCAATGCAGTCACTTCCTCACCCCTCCCAATTCTGCAGATCTACACCTTTGCTGTTCACCAATTAATTCCTGCCCTCGTTTGGCCAACAAGTTCTTTTTCCACTCGGGAAGGATTTGCAACATCCACGTCTTGGTCATCTAAACTAAATTACTTTGGACAGCTAATAGGACAACTGGGAAAGTCCAAGCTCCATGCCATGAAATATTTCCATCTGTTGCAGGGAAGACAGCCCATTTGTTGGATCTTTGTCTCAGTGATTTTATTAGTCAGACTCTGGGGGGCACTAGGATCTCATGATGAAAGATATGGGATAGAATCACTGCTGTTTCCCACACTCATATTTGCAGCTATTTGGATTCTGAATGTAAAATCAGGGCCAACAGTGATTAAGTTTCAGATGAGCCTCATCACGCTTCAGAATTCCCCGACTTCCACTTCTAAAAAACTCTCTCTGGACCTCTTCAGCTGGGAACCCAGCACAGAGATCTCAGGAGAAAATGCTTATCTTCAGTTCTGAAACTGAATATGCAACATGAAATTTCAGCCTGTTAAATACTTTAAAAGTCCTACAGCCTCAGCTGGTGTAGCAGGAGTACGGACATGGGCTGATGTACTGAATCTCAGAGCTGCTCCCTCTGTGCTGCTCTCCCCTTCGCCTCACAGTATATTAGTTCAGCTCTTGATCCCAAATAAACTTAGAGACGTGAACGGGTTGCTGGTTTTTTCCCCATGGCTTCTGCTTATCAGTAACTTTCCTTTTCTCAGAAGCACAGGGTGGGATTCATGTTCTCTTATAATCGCTGTCTTGCTCTTCTCTGTAATCATCTCAGCTTACAAGGACAAAGTAATATCCAAAACAATTATTAATTGCAATGAGAAAATTGCTCCTAAAGAGAAGTTAAGATGATAATGGCAGGAAAAGTATGATTGGAGGTAGTGCAGGGAAGCCTTCTAGGATGTCAGTTGCCTGGAACACCCACATAGTCATTCACCCCGTTCATAACAGTAAATAAGAACCACTACCATAAAAACAGCAATAATAAATAAATTCAATTGCAAAATTCACATTTCAGCCTGCTATTTATATGAATTATATGATACTATCTCTTCTTCCTGACCGTCTAATATGGTTAGCCATAATGGTAAGAATGGTAATATTACCGTCAAACATGCAACTTGCAATTTAAGCAGTAGAACCATCTCCATGTAACTCCCTATCATATAAGACAAAAATATCACTAAATTTGTGGAATTTGTCTATACACCGAATATTTCAAATGACAATTGCCTGCTAGCAGTCTCAAGACCAAACAATTACACTGAAATATGTTTACATTTAAGCAGAAGTACGGTTTATGTACAGATTTTCAAAGAACACTGAAAACCAAGAAAATCTCTTCAAATTAATCACTGCGAATTATTCAGTCGGCTACAATTCTAGTCATCTGTACTTCGGAGAATAAAAAGCATGCAATTTATTTGTCTGACTCTCGCAAAGTGTCCACCCATTCCTTTAAGCTCTATTTTCACCATGCTTTATGGGGATTGTTAGACAGCTTGACAAAAGCATATTAACAACAAACCGAGCTTCCCAAAGTACACTCAGCAGAAACCAGAACTTCTAGGTGAAACCCCCAAGAGGGAGTATTTTTTGGCATCTTTGATAATTGCAGTCCCTATTGTCTTTAAGTCCTAGATTAAAAGCAGAAGGAGGTGGAGAAAGAAAATCCTTTTTCACAGACTGATATTGTCATCTGAGGATATTATCTAACTATAATTTATGCTTTGAAACACTTCAAAAGGAACCGATATTTTTATAGATGCCTGAACTCTCATAATCTGTACAGCTGCCAGCTGTTAATACTCAGGAGAAACAGAACTTCAGTTATTTAAGACCACAAAGAAACAAACCCAAAAATCCAACATACGAAGCACACAAAGAGAATTCTAATTTGACCTTTTGTCTTTAATCCAAAGTCAGAAACTTTGCCTGAAAATGTGGTAATTGCAAGATCCAATTCAATCCCACTCAGAGGCTGAGAAAGCTGATGTGTATCTGAACCTGAGCAACGAACAGACAGTCCCAGAGAACAAACAGCTACCTTCACAAGCCTCAATGACCTTTATTTTGGAAAAAGAATCAATAGCCCGTACTTCTATCACTGTAGTGCAAATGAATCAGCTGGAGCATATGTGTGCCCATGCACATCTTTACAGGTACTGTCACCATAAAAGGCTTCAATGCACATTATTCAATCTTTGCTTTTGATACACAAGAAGCTGTCGCTTTCACTTGTCACTTTCTAGAGCTATTTCAATGGGCCTTGAACTAAATAGTATGAGAAGCTCTATCAAGAGCCAGATTTTGCTGCCCTTCTCTTTCCTGGATAGGATGGCTCACCTCAAATTGTCATGCAGACAAAAGGGGTTTTTTAGGGAGTAGTGTATTAGTCCTCGTGGGAAGGAATGACAGAGCTCTGACTAAGGAGGGAATCCAACACTGCACCCTGCGGCTGGTGCTGTAAGAAGAAAGAAGACTTTGTCCATTGTCCCACAGTGCTTTGTCAAGTGCTGTGGGGTGTCCAGATGCGAGCGACTTTTCCACAAATTTGTCTTAAGATTCATCCGTTGCTGCTGTCCTTTTTGTGAGAGCAACCTAAACTCAACCGGGTCTGGAAGAAAGTACCTACTAAAGGAACAAAAGCAAGAAAGCTCCTCCACCTGCAGCCATGGCACACCCTTACTTGTGCCGCATTTTTCTGAGCCTTCCTGTTTCTTCCCCAAGGCTGCTGCACAGTCCCAGTATCATACCTGTCCTGAAAACCCTCAACCTGATACCTCTCTTTTCTCTCAAGGGTATTAGAAAAAAAAAAAGGTATTTCTTACACTTAAACAACACTGCTCTTCAGGAAGTTCAAGCAGAAAATGCTGAGAGAAAAATCATTCTCCCAACAGCTGCTATTCTCCGTGCTGCACCCGCGGCTCAGGCTTCCACTGCCAATCAATTCAGCAAGAAACCCGACTGCAGCAAAGTGCTCCCGCTTTCCACATCCAAGCACCTGCCATCCAGAGGCACCTCACCAGAGAGGCTGTTCCACCCAGCTCGCCCATCCTCCTCCTCAGAGGGAGCAGTGAAAACTGTGAATGTGGAAACCTTGGCCTGGTTTCCCAGGTTGCTCACAGCTTCCAACTACAAAAGTATCGATTTGCTCAGGAACACGGCATTTTAGAGGTAACCTACACAGGAGCAAACAGCCACGCAAGGTCCTTGGACACAAACCACGGCAGGGCCCCATCAGATAAACTTCTCCTCACCTTCCCCTGCTGCAGCTGCTGAGAAACAGCAGCCACAGAATTCCAGTTTTAATCATAGTTTTGTTCGCTCTCCAGAGAGCAGCAATAAAAGGTTCAACGGGGGGAGAGTGGGGGGGTAGAAATACCGCAAGTAGTCATTCCCACCAGCCATACATCTGGCCCTTAATTACCCTATGGTATTTATATAATCAAAAAAATATTCAACTTGTATGACTGATCATGTTGAAGTAGTGGAACGCATTAGCAAATAAATAGCAAAACACACAAATTTGTCAACAGATGGATTACAACCCAATGTAATTAAATGCAAAATAGTTCTGCTTTTAAAGCAATTGCTCATAAATTAGCCTGTCAGCAAATGTATGCAACTAATTGCATGAAAAAAATTAGGCCATAAGATAATATTATCTGCACATAGTCTTTCCAAACAATGTAGAAATGATTGGGTACATTATTAATTGAAAAGAAGTCAAACTGCATTAGTTTAATTGCTCTTTTTTGTGCAAACCTATTAGAATAATTTATACCATATTTACTCCTTTTTACATTTGATGATAGGTATTTAACTCTTGTTTGTAGACTAACAGTAATGATTTCACCTTTTTCTCAGCCTAATAAATGCAATAAGAATGCTCTGTTTGTCCATGGCAATGGTGAACTAAGACTGTGTCCCTAAGAGGTTTAAGCAGAATGACAACTGTAGCTGTCCTTGGAAGTACAGCCCTTTGTAAATGAACCAGAGGCCACTGTGGAAATCAAAGAAAAGTTTGTTTGCAGAAAGGAAAAACTAAAGAACTGTAAAACATGTTCTAAAAAAAGTGTGTCCACAGTGACATTGACAGCCCTGACCGAAGCCAATTCCGAGCTGTCAGCTTTCACATCCAGAGCCTGGCTCCCAGACACCCAGTTAAAGGTTTAATCCCATGATTTTCACCTACCTAGGCTCAAAGGGCTACTGATCAAGAACCTATGAAAGGTCATGCAGAAAAGCAAGCCTGGTCCCTCACACTTGCTGTGCAGGATCTGGCATCTCTGTTCGGGTTTGTGAACCTCCGCTATTTTCCCAAAATGGCTGAAAACCCACTCGTGGCCTGAGGCTGACAGTCACAAACACAAAGATCGCAGGGGTTTCAGGAAGCTTTGCTTAAGTTCTGTAATCAAAAGAGTTCTATATTGAGCTTCATTTGGGTCTCCGCTGGTATAAATGGGGAGAGCCTCTGCTGACATCAGAGAAACTACCCTGAAAGAAAGATCACAGCTGGGATGCATTTCATGTACCTAATCAAAACATCTGCAATTTGAGTATGGGTAATGAACTGCTCACAGACAATTGGTGAACTAAGAATCATCCGTGTAAATTATTCAGTGACTAATTTTGACTAATGAATTCATTTGAGAAAAAATGAAAGCTATTTACTTTACATATCTTAAGCTTTTTTTCCCCCCTCCTTTCTCTACATGAATTAAAACTGGCAGAGAAGTAAGAAGAAACAGAATTGCATGCAGAAATTATGAATTTGGTGGCAGAAACACAAATCCCTCCAAAAAGCTCACAAATGAGCAAACTTGTCAACAGACCCAAAATGAAAGTACTGATTATCCAACAGGAGTTCCCACCTGCCTGTGTTGGACATTTTTTCCAAAGTAATGTAGGGGGCTCCCCAAGCAGAGCCTGGCCTGTCAGCGAGCAGCCAGAGAACTGCCCGGGGACACGGAGAATCTGGATTCAAATTCATCACCTTGTTCTGTATTGAGAATGAAGCCTTGATCATCAGGCCACAGAACATCCACAGCAGAGTTTTTCACATCAGCCTGAGAGCTCCTCCAGCCTGAGACCCTGGCCCCACAGAGTGGGTCCTAGTGCCTTACAGCAGGGTGTTGTTACTTAAAAGGGCAGTAACCTTAAAAAGTTATTTAATACTTCACCCTGAGGAACAAATGCAAAACAACTTCCTTGGTCAGTATTTTCAGGGCACCATAAGGCACGTTCTGGATGCAGGGATGAGTCTCAGTCACCAGGGAATAAAATTTGTTTCTTGATTGAGTGTTTTAGCAGATGAAATCCAATGAAGTCTGACATTAGTTGATAATGAAGAAGTTTCTTTGGTGTATACTAAAAAGATGAGATTTATGGATAACCCTCCAGAAGAGACTGATAAAATAATCAGAGGGGAAAGAGGCTTGTCATTCTTTGTGTTTCTGATCTGGAACTCTCCTTTGAGATCTGTTTTTGCCTTCAAGGAAGGAGAGTACACATGAAATGAGGAAGCTTATTAGTGTCTCCACTGTAAGGTTTGGTACCTGAGCACACAAATATTTAAGCCTAGCTGCAAAGGAGCACCAGCATGGCTCATGAAATGAGTGGAGAATGGGCCATTTTATCCATAATAAGGTGAACTTCCTGGTTTTAAAATTGGAATTTATCAGCAGAGAATAAAGTCACATCAGTCTCCACGTGGCTCACAACCTTTTGGTAGGTGGATCTGAAGCTGTGTACCTTTATGCACAAGGGATGCTCTGTTGCCAAACCTGTGGGAATCACTTACCGTGGCGGAGATTGCTGAACATGCAGCTACTGCTTTAAATAAGTGGGCACCACAGGACCTCTGAAGACACTTTTAAGGGTCCATATTCCCATCCAGGATTCAATAGAAGCAATTCCTGTGCTGCCTATAGCAAATTCAGGGAGATCTGGAACTGTTATAAAACCACTTACAACCCACCTATTTATACTCTAGAATCTTGCTAATTTGTCACAGGAGAGAGGATAGTTCTCTCAAAATTAGCCCATTTGGACTTCCCAGGAAAAAGAAAACAAGGTTAAGATTTCCTTCTTCTACTCTGCGGGTTTGGAAGATGTAGCTTGAAAATGATGAATGAGGTAATGTTAATAAATGGACCAGTAAATTAAACAAGTCTTTGGTATTGCAAAGGCTGTTCCTACTTTTCTTACCTTATGTTTCCTAAGTAGTTCTGGAACGAGACAAAATCAAGGCTATTAAGAAAAATCCCTTGATTCAGAAAATGCAGAAATGGAGAAACTGAGCCAAAAGAAAAGTTAAAATAAGGGCAGCAAATTTGAGCTCTTCACTCTCGGGCTTGTTAGTTTTGAGCATTATTCCAAGCACAGGGTTCACCTTCAAAATCCTTGTTTCACTCAGTTGGAATTACTGGTTGCAGCTTTTTCAAAGTGAGCATTTGCTCCAGAGAAATTTGCATTATGTGAAGTTTGGAAACATGATCAGAAATTCAATTTAGCGACTCAGCTGCTCTTTCAGCCAATCTCTTATCTCCTCCAGAGCTGCAGGCTTAGGAAGAGCAGATCACGCAGACCTGGAGCAGTGTCGAACACCTCTGCTTTCTCAGACCACTGGGAAATGGTGGTGGGTATAGGGCCATTTGCATGGTGTGCACTGGTGGAATCCCCCAGAAATGCTCTAGCTGTACCACTAATGGCACTGCTAAGAAGAGGAAAAAAATTAAAATACACTGGAGAGAACCTTCTGTGACCACTTACAGCGTCTTTTGCTTAGGCCATATCCTGATGTGAAGAATTAAGCTTTCCTAATGTCCTGAAGAAGGCACTGGGGATCTTTCCAGAAACCTCCCAATACCGGCCCCCCACCAGATGCTGTAGGAGCCATCCTCATTGAACCTGAGCCTTCAAAAAGCCTTTGCAAGGAATTTTCCCAAATCAGAAAGAGGATTTTTTTTTTTTCCTTTTCACATTAGATCCAACCAAATGGTGAGCTGCAAACACAGACTTGCTTCCCAGCTGGCAACTTTTCAATTAATCTAGCAAGCATCTTGGCATGCCTGTTGACTAGGGAAAGCAAGGAGCAGAACAGCAGAGACTCCCAACAGCCTTTGTAAACACCTGCATTCGAGACAGAGAGGAATTTCACACCATATAAGGTATCTGCTGAGCAAAGCTAGGCCCTGCTTAAATAATTCTAATGTATTCAGCAAACGAAAAAGAAATGAATGCTCAACATAGGACAGTGTTGTGTTATTCTTGGATTGATAATCAACTCGGCTTTCTTCCTCGATTGCAAGATTTGCTTCACAAGGCTTGTGAAACTTTTACAAGAAATGCCACAAAGCTGACAAGCACTTCCAGATGATGGTGAAAAGAACTGCTGCTAATTATTTGTATTACTGGAGGGTCCAGGAGCCATGGTGATAGACCAGGAACACACAGAACAGTCAAGCTTTTCCCTACATACTTACAGACCAAGAGAACACCAATGCCTGAAGACACAAAGGCAACCAAGGAAGCAAGGAGATAACACAGCAGTGGTGTTGGCAGAAGTCAGAAATTTCATAAAAATTTTAGCAAAAGAAAGTTTAAGTAGGGACCGGCAGAAAGGAGAATGGCACGGCCTGTTGGAAGGCCCTTTCCACTGTCTTAACCACATCAGAGAAGTGATAATGGGGACACTTATCCTGAAAAGATCAAGCAGGGCCTTTACTGTAAAGGCAAACAGTTAATGCTGGTGGCAGCAAATAAAGGAACCGACAGAAGGACACAGAGAGAGAAGTTACTGGCAAATGACACTGGAGGAAGCACTTCAGCACTGCAAATTGGAACCTCTGTTAAAGTCAGAGAAGATCATGCTGTAGGAATTCAGTTGGTGAAGCCCCAGTGCGAGCCAGAGGTCTAGTGGAAAGATGCTACACTTCAGGTTGGGGTATGAATCCACTGTAGGATAGACATTAAGATTTAGAGAAAAGACAGTCCGATGCAGTGCCCAAATTATGGAGCCAATTGTTAGGGAGAATGCTGGGACTTTCCATCTCAACTGCCAAAGGATGAGTGCTTGTATTATTCTTAGCATGACACTTCCTTTCTGTGCTTTAAGACGAGTAATCTAGATACATACACTCAGAAAAAAAAAAAATCATCAAGATTTGCCAATGTGGGCGGAAAAACCTGTCATTATTAAAATGAATCCATTAACTAAGATGCTTTATAAACTCCAGATGATCTCTCTCCTATTATCCTGTAAGAAGATTAAATTTTTTCATTGTTGCTTTTATGCAATTTCTTTGTAAAGGGAAATAGCTCAAGGTTAAATTGAAAAGCCTTTTCCATCCAATAAAGAGGCCATATTAATTTTCCCTCATCTTAGAGGAAATATATGGCCTTGTGAGATATAAAGGCTGTAAGTGTGCTTCTTTCTAGGCTCCTTGCTGTTCTGCTTAATAATGGAACAGTGCCTCTGCCAGCCATCTGCTTTACTGCCCTGATCTGGTAGGGAGCAAGGCTGCCCACGTCACTTCCAATCAGTTAAGTTCAATCCGAACAGGATAAAAGTTTGCAAAATACATTTTAAATCCTGGGAACAAGCAGTTAAGCCCTCTCTTGCAAATTAGGTGTTCAGTGACTCTGATCTTCCTTTTAATTTACTGCCTCCAAGAAAGGAAATAGAAAATAAGAACAATGTTTCATTCCTGGCAGCAGTTTACATAAGAATACGGGAGTTACGCCAACATAGTACAATTAGCAACCATGCTAGAAAGTTATATTTTGGCTTGTTGTACACAAACTCTGCATTGGATTTAAGCATATATATGTATAACTCACACACACATTTGCATGTATATACACACACATATAACCTCATACCTGATGTTACAGCTGCAATAGAAATGGTAAGAAGTTCCTCCATATTAGGTAACTGGTACACCTCTACCCTGACCTGCGTAATTAGACTTCAGGGCTTCCCAGACTCTTTAATTAACATTTCCCTTTGGCCTTCCCAAGAGTCGATTTCAGAGCAGAGTTTCTGCTGGCACACACTGCTGCACTCCCCTACTATCTATTGCTTAAGGGCCTCTCTCTGCCGCCTGCTCACTCAACGCATGCCCAGTTCTCTGCTCGTGTCCTCTCTTCAAAGCACTTGCCCAATTCCACCACCCTGGCTAATACTCGGTGCTACGGGACTCTTCCACAAGTGAGTTATGAGTACAGAATGGGCTGTATAATCAGAGTATTGATTGTCACAACAGAAATGCTAGCCAAAGACCACCTTGCAGCACGTCCAGTAGTTTTCTTGAGTGAAATAGCCACAGTGCCAGCACAGACCGACTGTACCAGCACATGAGGAGAGACTGAGGGAGCTGGGGTTGTTCAGCCTGGAGAAAAGGAGGCTGAGGGGAGACCTTCTCGCTCTCTACAACTCCCTGAAAGGAGGGTGTAGGGAGGCAGAGTTGGTCTCTTCTCCCAAGTCACAGGTGATAGGACAAGAGGAAAAGGCCTCAAGTGGCACCAGGGGAAGTTTAGGATGAATATTACGAAAAATGTTTACACTGAAAGGGCTATAAAGCATTGGAATGGGCTGCCCAGGGAAGTGGTTGAGGCACCATCCCTAGAGGTTATCAACAGGCTGACGGGCTGACATAGAGTTTAGTGACATGGTTTTGCGATGTTTTTTTTATCTAAGTTAATGGTTTGACTAGATGATCTTAAAGGTCTCTTCCAATCTAGACAATTCCATGATTCTATAAGGAGACTCATCTCAGAGGTACTGCGTGTCCCATCTTTCAACGGAGTCTTGGAAAATCTCTATGCATGGCAGCCCTCAGCGTCGGTGAGGTTAGCAGTTAAGTTGTTACTGGTGGCCAGCCCTTTGTACTGAACTCTACCAGCACATTTCATATGATTTGGGATATGAACGCAAGCGAATACCCCAGGAGCAGGCATGGCCTCCAAGGTAATTGCTCTGTTTTAACTTAGAGATGGGCTCACCTCTCCCCGTGGGGAGGAGCACACCGCTTCCACCCCGCTGTACATTTCTGAGCAGTTAGCGCTGTACTGCTCTTGATAGCTTTGAAGGCCATGAAGAGAAGGGCAGAGTACATCCACTGTGTGTAGGGCATTAATGGCCCATGGCTGTCACCAGGGACAAATCTTTCCTGCTGCTTTCAGTGGGATGATGAGAGTTTATGTTGGAATGCAGGCTTCCATTAACAGCCAAGGTAAGTGAACATCAGGAAATTATACGAAGCATCGGTTTTATGAGCTGAAAGATTTGTTACTGCCACCCACACAACTAAAGGCATTATTTTAAGAAAGCATTTAAATTCTTTTTAAACCTTATTCTTGATACATCAAAAGAAAGGATCAACTAGAAACTCCCGCCTCCCTCCAATTCTAGTATGAACTCAACTCACTAGCATGCTTTATAGAGGTTTTAGATGGACAGCTTAACTCCTAATTGTCTGTTCAAAGCTTCTGCTGTTTTTAAAGTTTACTCCGTGGTGGTGCCTGGGACAAACGCCTGCCCCCAGGACCCTCAGGACATCAAGTCTCCAGGCCAGGCAGACAGAGCAAGGAAGCACCAACCCAGACCTGGCACCTTCCACCTGCCCACCAGTGCTCCCAGGACCTCTGCTCCAGCTCCTGCCATTACCCTCCACCTGAAGGGAGCAGAAACAGTCCAAGAGTTGCTCGTGTTTTACAGGGGATGTTCACTGCTGATGGGGTGTGTGTAGGAACTGACCAGCAGGTAAGAGGGCACCTGAGACCTCTCTATCCTCCCCCCCACCCCATCACTCTCCTGTATACTGTTTTAAATCGGGTTTGTTATTTATCCACAATGCCACAAATAGTCCACACTCGCTCTGCTCAGTTACAAAAATGTATTTTCATTTACAAAACACAAAATCCCAAACTAAAACTGCTAATGTCACCAAGTGAAATAACACAGTTGCATATCAAATGATTTATAAACATCAGACTCTGAAAACCAAAACCGATTAAAACAAAAAGATTTTGATGCTTGCCATGACTCTCTGCAGAAGCCCAGAGTTATTTTACTGAATTATTTTTTGCAAGTGTTTGATCTGAACACATACTAGTTTGGGAAGCATGAAAGAGTAACCTGTCATCTGAACTAGTGGGAAAAAAGCATTAGGCAAAAATTAAGTTGAAAGCCTTTGCATGAACTGCCCAATGTCACAGAAATATTCTTTTTCACTTAGAGAACAAATACGGGAATCTTCTGCCCAAAGATGTCTTCCAAGACTCCTATCTCCTCATCACAGGAGCTGCCTACTCAGAATTCAGAGTCCAGCTCCTCCTGCCTACAAATCAAACAACTCCTCTAAAATTAGCAGGAATTATTTGCTGCTCGGCTCTACTTCTTGGTGGGAATCACTGACATGCTGCTGATTCCATGTACATCGGTCTTGTCAACCAGAAGCTGGTCTAGGAGGATCTAGTATGACACTCGGTTCCCTAGGCAGACGCTTGTTGATTGTGGATTTCCACACAGTGCCACCTCCCAGCGCTGTGCCCCCTTTACTGTCCATCGCTGAGAAGGGAGTCGGTAACTCCGTGACAGAGCAAGCTGTTTTTAAAAAAGCTGAAAAGGTCTGAGCAAAATGTCCCTTGACTTGAATCTCTTGTTCATTCAAAGGTGCTCATAAAAATTGACTATTTACAAAAATGATGGTGAGTTGTTTGTTTAAATCATTCCTAACCAATCTCTATTGATTTAGAAGCCATTTTCTCCATGATCATACAGAGCTGTGGAGCAAACACTCATTAACTAGTAAGGTAAGAACATACTGCATCTAATCTAAGGTTTAAAACTTCACCCTAAATCAAAACTAAACCTGACTTGGATCTGTGGGATTTGAAAGAGCTTGGATAGCCTCCATCACCTCCTGTACATCACCTGCACACACCTCTGGTGTTCAGGGTTTCAAAGGACAAACCCAGCAAAAATCTGGTGTGTGTGAAGGACAGAAGGGACTTTGTCAGTCTAGAAAAAGAACCTAATTCGGTGACATGGGCAACATGTTCCTTTCTGCTCAGCAAAGTTTCAGTAAGTATTCAAACGTCTGGTGCTCTTTCAAATGCAATCTTTTGAGAGAGCATTCTGCAATTTCTTCTTGTGGAGTCCGAAGGAGGGGAAGGAAGCTGCGCCTGGCCCGGCAGCCTGCCTGAACACACACAGTTAGACAAGTAGGGGGTTGATGCTTGCCTGCCACAAGTAAAATTAAGTCTTCAATCTTTTTTCGTAATTTGAAACTGAGAAACCCAATCAATAATACTCAGAGTCTTCCTTCAGCTACAAGCAAAGAGCACAGGCCAAAAAGTCTGCTGCAATTTTTTTTTTCCTCTTCCCCATAGCAATTCTTCTAAAAATTCAATCTAGCAGTTCAAGCTTAATTGCTCACTTTGAGACAATCCAAACCTCTAGGAGCCCTGTCTGACTGAAGATTTTGAAGCAACTTTGATGTTTTTGTAGCATCACTGCTTGGAGGCACATTTTCAAAAATTTACCCAGACTCTGTCTCTTCGTATGCAAACAACTGGACATTAATAATCTAGCAGTAAAATTTAAGACATTTGCAGAGTTTGGAAAATAATGAGGCCTCTTACTATTTAAGATATCTGTTCTTATATAAGTTATTAGACTCCAAGGATCCATACATAAAATCAATCTTAATTGTCCAGAACCGGCTATCAGTAGGATTTAGGAATACATCATTCTAATTTATTGCAAGTAACAGAGACACAGCAAGTGACAAATACCCCTACCAAAAGCATGTATTATGTTCTGCTCCCAAACTGTTATTTTTCTAGGATCAGACACATTCTTTTAATGAAAAGCTCCACACATGGCTTATCAGAATGCGTGTCTGACCTCAACTCAGCAAAGACTTGCTACCAACCCGATTAATATCTGTGCTTAAGAGCAGCCCTGAACTTGGAGGGGATTCAGAAGTCCCACTGATTTCAACAGAGAGGAAAGCTGTAGCAACACGCAGCCATGGCACACAGAGGTACCCCAGAGCCCACAGAGCCTCCTAAGGGAAGCACAGCTCTGCCTTAACCTCTCTCAGATGCCTCCAGTGTGGGTCCAATCGCAGAGTGCTTTGCTCAATGAAGCTCAATTGTCCTTCCACCCCTAGGACAGCATTCCCCAACTTCCCTCCTGGCTCTCCAGTTTTGGGCTCACAATTCCCTTTCTTGGTCCAATTTCCACAGTGAATTTTTGACACCACTTCCAAGCACCGTGTCACCATTCAGGCTCACAGTCCTTGCCCAGATCCATAACATGACAAAGGTGACCAAGCCTCATTTATTGGTAAATGTTCAAGCCAGAACCAGAGTATTTAAAAAATGCCACAGAGTTACAGCTGACTGCTGGGCTAACAGCATCTCTGGCTCCTAAATATCAGCAGTGCAGACATGTCTCTGGATGGTGCTGCAAGGCAATTAAGAGTGCCCTGTAGGTCTAGAGCTACTTTTATTTCACCTGATGCATTAAGACCACTGATTTGGGACGGAGTGGAAATTCCAGTACTATCACTAATCACGAATGAAAGCAAGCTCTGCCTTATTTTTTCATCACTTTACTTTCAGAAGTAAGAGCATAAGGAATTCATTCCAGGAAAAGATGCAAGACCATTTTTGTGCAGAAGAACATGCCTCAGTTCCTGAGAAAAAATAGCAATTACTCAACATTTTCTACAACTGGTTTTATCAACTCCTCCCTTGTTTTGGTGCTACCAGCAACTGGACTGCCTAGAGACCTTAAAGCCAGGACTGGGGATTCCTCTGTGATAACCAGGGTCCTCAGGACAGATCATATAATACTATATCTTTTGTATATTTAGCCCAAAGTGCTTTGACAAGCAGAGAAGAGTCTTAAGCATATACTGAAAGCCAAGCACACGCTTCAGTGCACTACAAATAGAGCTATTTAAGTTTGAAATAACACATTTTGTAAAGCTCTGATCCAGAAAACATACTTCAAAGTTTTGCGCATAAATACTGCACAGATCACCAGTAGCTCTAACGTTTCCCAGATGCTTCTGTGCACATTTCAGTCATTTCCTCTGCTATTGGTCATTTATATACTGGCACTACTGTCTTGCAAAATCATGTGCAGAGCTTTTCATTTTCATCATCCCCTGTTCTTGGCTTTAGACAGGGGGCTTGGAGAGTTGAACTGGTGGATAATGAAAGGCTTCAGGATTATTATTTTTTTAATGGTTGAAGATCATAAGTTCTAAAACCTATGAAGAGAGAGTTCCCCTTTGGAAAACACAAGCATGGATGGTTGCTTTTACCCTGACAAATACACACCTTGTAGAGAATTATTTCTTTTTATAAATGATACAATCTCAGATAATGTATACTTCTACTTGCCCTGAGAAGATCTTTTGTATCTGTCTGAATACTGTTTCCTAGAAATATATGCCACCTTGCAAAACTCTGCTTTGATGCTTTCTTATGAGAGTGGTCAGGTTGATTTTTGAATATTACTAATGAAAACTGCCTTTTTTTTTTTCCTCTGGTTTTTTTCATAGTTCATTAATTCTTTAATTTTTTAATTTTTTTTTTTTAAAGTCTGATCCAAGGCTTTGCTGAAATGAGCGGGAGCAATAGTATTTGAGATTGCAGACATGGTTAATGCCAGCATCGGCTTACGCTTAACTTCTTTTCATTTTTAACAGTCCTTGCCCTGCAGGTATAAAAAGGGAATTAAAGCCATAAGGCACTGGTTCAGATTTGTTCTCTTAATTAGCTCCTGCCATGGTGGATTAATTCCATCTGCAATGTGTTGCCATCTCTGCAGAAGTTTATCGTAGTGGAATGGGGGATTAATGAGGAGAGTGGATGCCTAGACATCCCAGCTGTCCATAAGCTGGCTGTAATGGGATCAGTGCAGATGGTACCAATGCTCTCCTTAAGTATCACTGAAGGTGAGGAATTCGTTTTCTATAAACCTGCCACATGCAGTTACTCATCCACTGCAGAAAAAAAAGTCAGAGCTGCAGATCTGACTTAAAAATAATGGGCAGTGGATCTGATAATCTCAAAAGACTCTCTTACTTTCCTGAAGGAATGGTGGGTTTATTAGCTTTAGCATTTTAAGATGAATGAGAAAGACTAACTGTATTTTCTTTTCTTGTATTTTGACTACTGCAACTAAATGTAAATACATTTAGAAATGGGAGGATTTCTTTTAAAGCTGGGAAAGCTGCTGCTGGGAACCAGGCAATCCAGCAGTGAACTCTGCACTGAGGTCTTATCCCTAAACAATTGATTCTCTGGGATGGACTGTTAGGGCAATATGCTTTTTTGCCTTAGTATAGTTTAAAACTGAAGTAACCACAGTCAAGCTACGGTCTGTTTCTATGGAAATAAAATGGCATCATCCCCTGAAGTATTATCTGAACATATTATCTTTCTGTTTCAATACCTGCATTACTTCATTTTACATCTTGATTATTAACAGAGTTAAATGGTTTCCAAGAAAGCAGCAGTTACTCTGTTTAAAAAACACTATTCTGGGGCTCTAGAGATAGGGATTCAACAACTATGACTATTACAGGCTGTGTATAACCACAAGTGTCTTAATTTATCCTGTGGCCTTACCTAAAAATGGAGATAATAGTATTTTCAGTGCCTGTTTTGTCTATTTTAGACAGCCAGCTACTTGGGGCAGGTGTTGCCATTCTCCATGTTCATTTAGTGCTGCACATAATAGAGTTCCAATCTCTGTTGATGCCTCTGTGTGTTATTAAAATACAAAGGATGTCAAACAGAAAAAGACATTTGAGTGCTCAAGTGCCAAGGGAACAATACAGGTACGCAGGCATTTTTCTTCATCCTTACAAACCTGCTGCTAAATATAAAAAGGTGTCTGTAGCTGTTCCACTACCTATACATAAAACAGAGGCACAGACAAAGTTACGCTACTGGGTGCCTTCCCAAAGAGCCATCATGAAGTGACAGCAGTAAGCCTGACTGCTACTCGTTAACCTAATTTGAAATGTTATTATTTTCTTATGTAGCACCTAGTATGTTTTTGGATGCACAATGAAGTTCTGTCCCACTCCTATGGATTCACTGTTTCTTATCCCCACAACAGTCTCCTGTTTAAGCTTCAGAATCCACAACATTACGTAAAAATCTCTCCTCTAGTACAACAGGAAGGAGGGAGGGAGGAATTCAGGGATGCTGGAATTTTCACTGAATTTCACTGAATTTTTAGAGTTGGAAGGGACCATAGGGATCATCTAGTCCAACTCCCCTGCTGAAGCAGGATTGCCTAGAGCATGTTAGGGCATGTTACTCAGGACTGCATCCAGGCGGGGCTTGAAAATCTCCAAAGAAGGGGACTCCATACTCTCCCTGGGCAGCCTGTTCCAGGGCTCTGGCACCCTCGCCGTGAGTTTTTCCTCATATTTGAGTGGAACCTCCTATGTTCCAACTTGTGCCTGTTGCCCCTCGTCCTCTCACTGGCAACTACTGAAAAGAGCCTGGCTCCCTCCTCCTTCAAACCACCCTTTAAATACTTATAAGCATTGATAAGGTCTCCCCTCAGCCTTCTCTTCTCCAGACTAAAGAGTCCCAGCTCTTTAAATGAGAACACTTCAAAAGAAAACTCTGAGGTCCTATTACTTTGCTGGCTTTGTGAAAAAGTCTGGGAAGACAAAGTGGACGTGACAGCTAATCATTTCAAGGAGAGTGCCCTAAGCCCAGGGGATGTAGGATGAGGACAAGAAGGAGAAACAGCACTGGGTCAGGTTGAGGATGTCAGAAATACTGGGAGGAGGATCTTCCACCAAAGGAGATGTTGCTACGGATAAATCCCTTTTGCCCCACAACCCTCTGCAGGAGAGGAGGACAGAAGAAGGGTCCAAGGGAAACAGCAGCTGAAGGCTGTTTTGGCTCTTCAGAAAGCTGTCAGCTCTCCCCAGTTATCCATGGAACTGGGGGCGACAAGTGCTGCCCAGCACAACTCCCAGTGCTCATGGGTTGTCACTACACTGCTGCAGCCTCTCCCGTGCTCAAGGACCCCAGGAGCTCCCAGCAGAGCTGTCTGGCACACAAGCCCTGGAACAAGGCTGGGGCTTTACCCTCTGCCAGGGGAGCTGTGAAACCCTGTGTTTAAGGAGCTGAATAGCAAAGGACCTTACATCAGGCAAAACCTCCCACCACTCGCCCCGTGTCCCACAATCCAAGGCGGCACAGAAGAGGTTAAATAAAACACATGGCACTCTGTGTGTCTGCACTCAAACCACAGCAGGTAGGAATATGCGAGGCAGGGTTTTGGTGTAGTGCTCTGGGATCTGTATAGGGACAGAATGACAGCAGATGCTCACATTTTCTCCAAAACACAGGTAGCTGAAAAAGCCTCTCTGGGCTACGGTTATGTCTTGTTTGGTCAGATCCTTGTAATTGCACAGAAAACGTAATCTCTGCTCCAGGTTTGGCTGTGAAAGGCTCAGAGGGCTGGGGGTTGTGCTGTGCTGCTGGCTGGGGGGCCGGGTAGGTCCAAGATATATTCCCGCATACACAGATGTCCCTTCGCTCCCTGCGGGAGGGAGCAGGAGGGAAGTGCTGAGCTGCTTTCACATGGACTTTTCCTCCATGTTCAGCCTGTGACAAAGGAGCCAAGCTACTGCAGGGGGGATGTACGGGAGTCAGGCTGCGGCTGCGGTTCCCAGGAGGCCGGGGGTGACAGGGACTCAGTGGTTGGGGCGGCCACACACCCTCTGTGCAGCCCCTCTCCGAGCCACCCGCCGGGCTCCTGCTACGCCTCCGCTCTGCATCAATGCAAGGGGGCAAAGACGAGTAGGGCTTTTTCCCATGGTACGGAGAAGCTATGGAAAATACTTACAACATCCTTTTAAGTCAAACTTGCTCTTTAACTTCCTGAATTTTTTTCTCATTTCCAACAGTTAAACAAGACAACGGGGTTCAGCGAGTCCAAGAAAAGGAAGGTTTTAAGAAAGGGTTATCGCTAGCCATAGCAGTCACAAAGTCCAGTTCCGTCAGACTTTTACTTTTTACTGTCACTTACTTTGCAAACATTCCATTGTCTTCATTGACTAAAAGCAATAAAACCTGGCCCTTAAAAATTTGCTCTTTCGGGCCTTGACCCTCCCCAAAGGAGGACCCAGCAGCCTCCCAGCCCAAAGCTCACTGGAGTCTGAGAAGATACGTTAGATCCATATTACATCAAAGCAAGATAAGCAGACCAAAGGGACAAGGCTCCCACCATGGAATTCTTCCTGCCTGAGAAACAGATACCAGATCTTATTCTGTCTGTTGTGCTGTATGTCTTGTACAGCGCAATGTTTTATAATTAAAAGGATAATGTTCACAGCAGAGGAGTGTGCACGGCAATAAACATTTTCTCTGGGTGATTAAGTACCAAAGCAAAGTTGAGGTGTTCGAGAACCACGGAGCTGTTTATTGTCTTCCAATGCCACGAACATTACTTCTGCTTTATGACAAAAAGAGGTAGAAACAATAAACCATAATACAAATAAAAAGATTATATTCATTGCCTCATGAAATCCTTTTTCTGATACTGCATTTGTGTCCCAATAAAGGCAGGGTTTTGCAGAACAAATATTTTGAAGAGAGCTCTGAGTGTCCAAAATTTGAGATTTCAATAGCAGCGCTCAGCCCAAGAACTGCTGCTTTGCTGAGAGTGGCCTCTACTTTTCCAAGGGAAAGCTCTCAGGGTGATTCCAGGTTTCTCCTGAAAATTTTCAGTTGAGTGAAATAAACATGCTACAACTCTAACAGACCCAGTGTCAGCCTAGCTACTCCATAGGGACATCCAAATTCAGAGACTCTTGCCCAACACTTTATGAGAATGGTAAAAATAATGCCCCAGATGTCTCAGGATATCCAAAGAGTTAGTCATCATTTACTATCATCAAATTATAATGCAGAAGCATGAAGAGTAAAATCCTGCTCGCAGATGAAAACCAGGACTGATTGTTGTCCAACACACATATTTGGCACTTCCTGCAGCAAGGCCACAGGAGACTATGGAAAACATCACACATCACAGCCTAAGAGCATTCCTTGAGCGCAGCACTGTGGCAATGTATAGCTGTGCAAATGCCAGGGTAAGGGGTTCTTCATCCTGCTCCCATTCCTCCCCTTCCCTATCTCCTGCTCTTAACTGCCCCCTCTGTTGTGCCAAAGCAATGCTTTTGGGGCTCAAAGCCAAGCCCCAGCCTGCACATCCCCTCCACAACTGGGGGGCTCCTGAACTAATGCCACATGGGGTCAGGAAAGAACGACTGGAGGAAACACGTAAACAGCTTTGAGACAAGGTGAAAGGTTGTTCATCCAGCCATAACCTGAGAATTTGTGAGTAATTTAATTTTAGTGAAATTAAGATTTCCATTTTAGTATAGCGAGGTTTTGGGATGGCTTCTTTTTAACATTTAATACTTACTGTAATAATGTAGTGAATGAAAAGGAATAGTTTAAATCAAGACGTGTCATTTAGGTGAAGAATAACAGTTCTCAAGTTGAGACACGTTAAATTCAATTTGGTCATTAAGCAAACTGACAGAAAAGTTTGATCAGGAACAGTCTCCTTAATGAGGTGGTTGTAGCTAATTCATTAGAGAAAATGAAGTCGGCAGTAAGGATTTTGCACTTTTCTGACACTTAATACTGTTTCCTGTGAGCAGTTCTGTAGCTGACCCTCTTCCATAAGGTGTTGAGAACCCAAGACCAATATAAAGGTACATATTCTCATGTGGTTTTATATGCTAGAACTCTCCCTTAATATAACAGGCTATTTTAAAGATTAGACCAATGATTTATCCACTTCTATTCTACATCTATAATGATATATGACTATGGCTTTGAGGAAACCCAAGCCTTTTGCCTTGATCAATAGAGTCCAAAGCTGCTGGTCTGAAGCCAGTGAGTATCCCACTCCTCTGGGAAAATTCCAACAGTAGCTTCAGTACTTAATTTATTTGCTCTTACTTTATGAAACAAAACCCAAAACCCAACAACCAAAGAACATCCCCAAGCTACAGAACAATAAATTTGTTTGAATGTAATAATCTCTCTTTCACTCAGTTCTACAAATTACATGACAACAAGCTCTGCAATAATAAATTGTTTGGGTTGGTATTGTACATTAATCTTTGTTAGAATTCATAAACAAACTTTAAGTCAACAAGCGTGGGTTTAATTAAAAAATTTCCAACTCTGTACTATTTTACTACCCTTTCCTAGATTAGGTAATAAACCATGGAGTTTATACAATTTTATGTGAAGCAATTTTATTTTTTCCCCTTAAACGGCTTATGTGAAGGGTAACTTCCTTGAAGCAATTGTGCTTTCCTACAGTCATCCATTCGTCAGTGCACTGCTTGAACCACTTTCTACCCCTTAAGGTAAAGCAGAAAAGGCTGGATTTGATCAGAGTTGGGAAAAGCAAATAAAATATCTATTAGTGCTTGAGGCATTATTTGAATTGTACTGAGTTCAGTGGTTCTTAATCTATCGTTTTCAGATCCATGGAGGGCGGTTTCTAATGGTCTTGAACAGACTCAAAGAACAGCTGTGCCAATTGTCAGTGGGCTTAAAATCCTTTTTAGAGGTTCTAACAGAATAAGGGATTCCTCAAGCCGGAGACGAGGTGTACAAACTAAAATCCACCGAAGGCAGCGGAGAGACTAAGAGGCTTTGGATCAAGCCCTTGCAATAAATGTTGTTCGATGTCATCAAGAAGGATGAGGACAGTGAAGAAGAGACCTGAATTCCAGGGGCCACCTGGTAAACAAAACCCTGAAATTCTGGATAAAATAGCCAAGTCTTTATGACCCGAATTGCTTTAAAAATATTTATCAGTTCCTCAAGCTCAGAAAGAATTCAGAAAAGATGTCTCTAGCAGTAGCACACGAAAGCATTTATGGCATATTTACCTCGCCTGGTAGTTCATAACCAGCACAGCTAATTTTGGTGCAACTTCTACCTTAGCTCAAGGTGTGCCTTCAGCCCAATGACCCAACGAATTTAGTTTATTCAAAGGGAGCTCTGCGTTTGCTTTTGAAAGCCTGTAACACCAACTGCTCAATAACTGGTCAGAACACAGATAAATTAAAATTCTGTAAAGCACTTGCTGCTTTGTGCAACTCCATTCTTACACGTGCACCCTCTTCATGGTGCAGCTCCCTGGGTAGTGAGGCAGGTTTACCATCGTGGCCTCCCACAAGCTTTCTGATAGGACTGCTTCAGGCCCTTCCTCCTTGCTCTGCCATCCTGCCCAGCCCTGGTTGTGGCCTGTCTTCTGCAACACCCAAATAAAACGCCTCTATTTTTCAGGTAACCACCAAACACATGCCAAGGAAACGGGTTCTTTTTCAGAGCCTGGCAGCAGAGCCAGCTTTGGCTGCTGCTGTACGTGGAAGCACGGCAGCATGAGAACGTGACTGGACCAGCAGAAAGGGACACAAATGCAAAAATATGACTGTGATGAACTTCTGATCATTGCGTTCTCTGGCCAGTAGACACCATAATTTTGACTCTGCTCTTACATATGTGCTATGTTCCTAAAGGAATGTTTTTCCTTTTAGGCATAATAAAGTTATCAAAACAGGCACTGTGATCACTGCTGAGAAAGGACTTTTCTGGAACCAAGGAAATAATTTTACTTGACCAGCCTAAACCACAATGTTTTGGGGTTTGGATTTGGTTTTACTGACTCACAGGGTCTAAAAATGCACAAGTAACAAGTTTTACCTGGAGAGAAAAAAGTGCCCACCTTTGAGGTCTGGTCTGCAAAAGAGTTCCCTTTGAATTATCCACTTCTTTTCTGTGCTTTCTGTGGGAGAAATCCCTGTTACCGGGTGGGATGGCTGCATTTACATTTAAATAAGGATTTTTTTTTCAGGTGATTCTTAAGAGACAAACTGTAGCTATTCATGGGCCCTAATGAGAGTGTTAATTTATATAGTTTCTGATGTGCAGCCCTGATTACATCTTGGATAAGGAACATCCTTGACATAACTTGTGAATGCAAGTTCTCAAAGCAGTCTTCTGGGACCACTTCAGAAGGGAAGTGACTCTCCCCAGGAGAATCAGCCACAGCTGAGTGGCACTTCCTTGGGAAGCTGCCAGTATAGGCCTTCTTTCTCCTTTACCTTCTTGGAATAGCAAACATCACTCTTCTCCTTATTTGTCTTCCCTTCATCCTCCTCCCCCCATTTTTCCCTTGTCCTCCTCCCTCCTGCAGAACGAAGAGCTAAAAATTGGAAGACAAAGGCAACAAGGTTTATGACATTTTTTCAAACATGAACAAAAAAGTCATCTCCAGAGAGATGCCGTTCATAGTCACACCTGCAGTCTAATAACTGTCATCCTCAAGAGAGACACATGCTGTAATTGAGCGGCATTGAAATGCCAGTGCTACTTCATTATTTTTAATATATGCCTCCCTTCTGTAAACCAACATATCAAAATCATAAGCATTAAGAGCAATACTTAATTTCCAAATGAGTTTTCTTTCCACTAAGAGTGCAGAAAATCATAGCTGTGTCTGTCAGGTATTTTTGAAATACCACTGGGCTCAAACCAGTGTAAGAGTCCAGCTGGGAAGAGTCCTCTTTTTTTTTTCTTCTCTTCAGTTTTAAGCTGTTATTGCACTATATGACTTGAGCTTCTGTTCCTTGCCTGCATCCCCTAAAGGTTAGCAGCAGCAGCACTTCACTCAGTTGCCTAATTGTGCTTGTGAAGCACTGAGCAGTCAGAAATCTGCTGCAGACCTTTGCAGAAGCAGTTCCCCCGACTCCCGGCCTCCAGACTCACCCCGCACTACAACAGAAGCTTCTCCCACCTGCCTGGGCACTGGGAGTTTCCCTTTGCTGTGCTTCAGCCTTACTCACTTACATGTAGCTTAACGTGTATTTAATGTGTGTTACCAGAAGTCCCCCTAACTTGTTTATTATAATACATGCACAACATTTCTTCAGGCCCTCAGAAAGCCTTTGGTGCAGAGGGTAAAAATGGTCTGTACTATTTTGGGCTCTCCCTTTGGTAGGCACCAATGTGAGATGCGATAAAAAAAAAATGCAAAGAGGTAATTCACACCACCAGATGCTCTTAAAAGTTGCTAAAATACACTTTACTGTTTTCTTCTTTCCTTCCCCCTGACACGTAAGCACTGTTTGCAGAGAAGTGTCTCCTTGGACCTTTCCCTGCCCTCCATCCCCACGTGCATTTCCTCACCCTTAGCAGCTGAATTAACTCAGTAAATGTGTACTGATAACAAAACAACCAGCTCAGTCCTTCCTACATTACTGGTGGTTTGAAACCCTTCACGTCTCAGACTCCCCCTGTAAAGCACCAGAGCTGAGCACTGTGGTGCTCACACGCCAAAAAAGCAAAGACACTGAACACTGACAGCAAACGTTAAGGTGAAATAAGTAATGCCTGCAGCACAGTGCAGTCGCAGGGCTTTTCTGTAAGGTGTTTACTTCTGTCTGTGCAGCGATCATGTCTGCAGAATCACAATACATGCCTGCCCCATAAGCCCGTCAGGTCTGTCACCCTGACCACAGCTGCACTTCTCTGCCATCACTAGTGGGGAACTGTCAGCTCCTGGGCAGCTGACTGTCCTACAGGAACATTTCCCCCTCTATCTTACCAGCCTTATTAAAGCCGTCATTTTAAAATGCTGTGGACATGACAAAAGTGGGTATTTTGACCTCAAGCCTTCACCTGACCTACAGGTGACTATACAAGGCACAGGGGAATTCCAGCCTCCCGTGCATCACACTGTACCACAGATGTCTGGTTTGCAGCACAGCAACTCGCAGGCAGAAGGCAGCTATCAGCCTATTTAATACAACAGCAGTGGCAAACAGGCTCTTAACTCACACCAGCAAATGGTGTAAATCCAGAATATTAAACACATAAATGTGCTGTTAAAGAGAATAAAAGGCAAATTAAAGTCACAATACCACAAAGTTCTGGGAAGATAGCCAGTAAGAACAGAAAAGTAAGTAAAAGCACTTCCTCCTGCATCCTTCACACTCGTATGTCATGAGGTTAAGTTAAGGCCTGTAGGAGAGCCAGGGATCAAAAATGTGATAAGGCTTTCCTTAGGGAAGTTACTGCATTGAAGCTCCTTTTCCGTTGCATCTTTCCATCCATTCAGCACCAACGCTTGACAGCCTAAATCGAAATGCTCCAAGCCCACCCAGAAAGCTGCTTTTACAAAAAGAGCTTTTCTGTGGAAAAGCGTGAGACCTACACTGTTTAATCAGTAAATGATCTTCTTCATTTAGCACTGACATTGTGGACAAAGCAAAAGGTCCAACAACATCCAGCTGCACGCCCCAGGAAGCCTTCCTTATGGGGACAACGGGGTTGTTCAGTCCCGCTTGCCTGCCCCAAGCTTCTGTATCATTGCCAGCGTGATAGCTCAGGCATATCATGTCGGGATGTACAGCCAGAATTGGCTGGAATGCATCAAAGGGGAAAGTTTTCATGTCATAAAATATACTTTAGATAGAATCACATTGTCTTGCAGGAATATGGCAACGCTGCTCATGTTTTCACCAGGGAATTGTCACGGTGTATAGCTTGACTCTCTCTTACTGCTTCAGTAAAATGCAAACCTCTGGTTTAGACAAATAAAATTAAGTCGTTCTATACTTGTGAACAGAATTTTGGCAGAATTTCTACTTTATGGAAAAAGTTTCATACTCCGACTCCAAGGAGCTGGAATTCCTTCTGCACGCTGACTGCCATTGCAAGAAAAGACCAAGAAATCTCCTTGGGTTCCTCCTGAAACATTCAGCTGATAACAGAGACCTACTTACTTTCTTGTCTACTACCCAACTTCAATATTTCATTTTGATAATCGTGTGAGGTATTTTTACATTTGCCTTTATCAAAAAGCTATTTAATGTGTGTCGCAACTACAAAGTTAAATATTCCAGTGCTTCCTCCAAAGCTTTCTTTCCATAACTGCCATAAATGTACTTACCCAACCACCACACCAGCCGCTCCATCCCATCCCCAGGAGCTAAATCAGAGCACTAACCAGCCTGCTGCCCAGGGAAAGGAAGGGAAGGTGGGCTCTTAGCTCTGCAGAGGAGCTGGAGGGCTACATCTACTTCTACTTCAGCACTTTAGTCTGGATGAGGAGAGCACTGTTGAAGGAAACCTCTCAGGATCCCTGCTTACTCTGCTCCGGTTTGCACCACACAGCTGTCTCAGACTGCTCTAAGGGGAGCACTTTAGGTGACCATAAACTGCAAGTTGTGCTCTAGGTGTGCTTTTAATGTGCTCCAGCCTCCAGTGAGCATTCTGTCCATAAAACCTCTGAGAAAATTGGCAGTAACGTTCCTCACCCCCAGAACAAATGTGGATGGCCACTTCTCAGTTTCAGCTGCTCCCCTGTACAGCCCGGCTCCTCCTGTGCTGTTCTGCTCACTGATGCAGACACCAGGCACAGAGGAGAGGTTGGGGGTCCCTTAGGGCACGAGCAACATAGTTGTGCTTTCTGTCAATAACACCAGTGAGGAAGCACCTGAAAGACACGGGGAGGAACTTCACGACACAAGAGATGGCAAAATAATTTCTGGGTTCTACACTGCCATCCAGAGAAAGAGCAAAGGAGTTGGTTCTGTCTCCCAGTCTGCCAGCCAACGCGACAGGTTCACTTTGGGAACCACAAGGCAAACAAAACTTGTGGTTTTAGGAAACAAGACAGAGCTCTGACCAATTCCCAAGCAAGAATGAAAAAAAAAATACAGTCTTTGAAGCATAAATGGACAAAAATGCAGTCAGGAAGAGATTCCCCTAAATAGTTAGGGGAATTAGAAAGGTTCCTTTCAGACTGCACAGTGTTTGCTGAGTGGATGCCTCAGGATGTGTTGTCAGGAATCACATTCTTCCCCTTATCCCTTCCATTTAATTTTATCTAGAGACACAGTTAAATGCTAAAACGTGCTCCTCTTCACTATGCACTCATTGTCAGAAAGAAAGACGCTCTATTTTACCTACAATCTATAGTAGAAGCAAATGCTTTCTAAGCCCAAGTTCTCACTGTTACAATCCACAGGCTATTCCTATAGAGAATTAAAACCAGCATTTTGCTTTTTTCCCTCTTTAACTGCAATTTCAGACCTGGAATATGAAAACTCCACTCGGGGTGATGCTGCAACACTGAGCCGTTGTAGGGCAGGGCCAGTTCTCTGCTGCTTCCAGCTCCTGTTGAGAAGGATGTGCGCTCTTAGCTCACAGGGAGCACATCTCTCATCTCACCATCTAGTTTTTCACAGCAGCATTGTTTGTCACATTGAAGCTGAACAGCCTGCAAGATCTGAAGTTGCTACATCGCTTTAGGGAATTAGCTGCCATTTTGCATTACATTATTGTATTAAAATTACTTTAAAATGTCAGTTTCCTTGTTAAACCACAAAACGTAATTTTACTTTTGGTTTCCCTACAAAATTATTTGATTCCCAGAGTCATGGGATATGTCCTACCACTGCTGCCTGTAGACTCTTCCAGAGACAATCCTCACAAGCTCAAGGCTGCTTCTATCTGGTGGCACAGCAGTATTATTGTTTTAGCATTGGATGGCTTTGTGTACTTTATAAATTCCATTCAGATGGTAAAATTCACATAAAGAAAATCCATTTAATTGGAGATCTAAATTAACAGAAGCGACAATGTAAATAAACAGTAAATAGTTCAAGGAGAAGGGAGAATACTGGGCTCTTGGTCAGCAACCTGGAAGCCCTGGGACTTACCCATCACACACTGGACTCCAGAGTATGGGGTATGACTGTTCTGCTAGCAATGCACTTGCAACTGCCAACGTGGCAAAAGCCACATGCAAAGAAAAACCACCTCAACTCTGTGTGGATGAGGCCCTGAAAAGAATGAGGGTTCAGTTACTGTCCCCCAATATTTCACTTGTGTCAAATCAAGGGGAAGTCTAGGACTCAGATGAAAATTATGTTGTGGGGTTTTTTTTAATCAAAACTTTTGATGAAGAAGCTCATAAATTTTGACTTTTAAAATACAATAGTGCTCATAAATGCATAAGCTTCTGCCATTTTTGCTACTGACAATTAAGTAGAAAGGGACAGAAGAGAAAACTTGAGTTTTACAGTTTGGATTTTCAGTGAAAAACTTAAAATCTTTTAGGAGAGACTCCAGAAGAAAAAGCATTGTTAAAAAGCTACCAACACCCATTTTGAAGCCAGTTTTGTCACTGGATGCTTAATTACAGAGAGAATCATAGATTTGTCTAGGTTAGAAGGGATCTTTCAGATCATCAAGCCCAACCATCAACCTAACCCTGATAAAAAACCATCACTAAACCACATCACTAAGCACTATGTTAAACCGTCTTTTAAATACCTCCAGGGATGGTGCCTCAACCACTTCCCTGGGCAGCCCATTCCAACGCTTTATAACCCTTTCAGTGTAAACATTTTTCCTAATACCATACTGAAACCATACTGAAGAACCTACCAAATTGAACCTATATCTGAAGGAACCCTGCATTAACCCTGAAGAAAGAAGAAAAGAAATGTGTAACCCCAAAGGACTTACTGCAGATCTAATTCTTTCCAACTTTGCTGCTTGAACCTTCAAGACCAAGGAGAAATTTAGCAAAACCAGGGATAAGTCTAACTGGTTTTTAAGCACATGAGATGGCCAGGCTTTGCCCAGAGGGTGTTAATGAATAATTTGACCTGCTGACAGACCAAATGAGAGTTTATTGCTTTAGCTTGTAACCACAGTAATTGTAATTAAATGGTAGCCTGGGAGAGAGTCCGTTAGCAGCATCTTGCTAAGGCAAAGCAGAAATTCCATGTTTAAACAGATGATTAAACTTGTCATAACCTTCTAATCTTGCACTCAGAATGGTAATTTTAACCAGTACTCAAGACATTTTGCCAAGTTACGTTGATTACAGGCATGGCACAATTGCAAATGCACAGCAGTGAATGAACTATTGCATTATTTACGCTATGGAAGCACCTTGAGACTCTAGCCAAGATAAGACACTACACAAATTCACAGGTCTGACAAATGTCCAGTCTAAAAAAAAACTCAGAGAAGGAGGTAGGAGCAACCCTCTAGGTCACACAGAACACCTTGAGCAAGTATCCTCCTAACTGACACAGCCTGCCTATTCCAATTATCACATTCTGCCCTTCAATGATGAGTCACCGACAGGCAGGAGGATTCCCATCTTCCCACTTGTGTTATTGTTTCCTTATAAACACATCTCTATTTAGAACACAGTAGTCGACACACTCATAGATAACAAACAGTCCCCGTAGTGTTCTTGTGCTTCTTTGCCTTTTTGAAACATTTTGTGTGGTTGCTATGACTTTTTAGAATTTGCCACAGAGCATTTCTCAGCTGTATGACTGTTCCTTTTCAGGACAGGTGCTGGTTTCCACCTGCCAAATGCAGCTCCTTGCCTGACCTGGTCCTGGAAAGCACCAATCTGATCTCCTGCCAGTGGTCTTGCAGGATCAATTCCCAAATCTTCAGTCTCTTCATTGCAACTTGGATCAAACTTAGTGTCAGGGTTCAGAGCCACTGGCTGACTCAGCTGTACCTACACAGAACCACCACGCCATGCTCAGACATGTTACTCCTAAGGGGTTGGATTGCTGTTTTTATCTGGGGCTTGGTTGCCTTTCCCAAAGGGTCAGTCTAGAAGGAGTAACATGCACCAGATGGATCTAGGTCCACAAGAAAGAACTGTTTGTTGTAAATTTAAGCTTAGTACAGTGTAGTAGCTTTTAGGGGTCAGTAGGTCTCAGATGAGCACTCTCTTAGAATTAGAAGCAAAACCCAGGGTTGCAGGGGCTGGTGAGTCAGGAGAAGAAATGTGTCCAGACAGTTCAATGGAGTTTGTTTTAGAAATTATATCCTCTGGGGCTGCCTCTAGCAACTAACTGGTTGTTTTAGGAGCTGCCGTTTTACTGATAGCACTTAATGTCCCAGTCCTAAAGGAAAAGAATATAAATTGCGTACAGTTTTGGCCAGACAGACCAAATTCAAGCATGACTTAGATCCTACTCGGTGTGATTCTTCAAAAATGATGCAGTTAATCAGTTTGTGTCAAAAACCAAACAAAACAAACAAGAAAAAAAACAACACATCCCAAAACACAGACTAATCATCATGGCTGTGTATGAGGACAATTACCCAAGCCAGCAAAGCCACATAGGTATAAACCAATACAAGATGACAACTGGTTTGGCACAGAAACAATTAAAAAGTTCTTTGTGATCATCCCTATTCATTAGTATATGCATAAATGGACTTAGGCTCCCTATCCTACAGCTACACATGACGTTAACTAGAGAGGTTCACTTTCACACTTATTCACAATATTGAGCCCTGGAAGTGTCCACTGGCATGTTTCACAAACGGTAAATATAAGCAAAATAAGAAATCAATTCACTGTGTAACATTTCTGTTAAAGAAAAATAAACAAAAAACCCCAAAAACACCACACAAAAAAAGAGTGCCAGCTAGTAAATCAGCTAGAGTACCAGAAACTAATTCATAAAAGAAGGCAGAAAGAAAAACATAAAAGGATAATCCTTTGAAATGACAAAGGTTTTGTCTAATGCTTAATTTTAATCAATATACGGGACTAGACAAGGATCATCCTCACAAAGGATGACATAAAAGGATTAATGACTGCCAACCAGCACAGAACTACACAGAGACATCTTTATTACAGTTTGGAATTGTTCTCCAAATACAATTTTAAAATTACAATTATTTTTCAAATGAGTTGAATAAAGGTACAGGTAGAAAAGGGGGTGGATTTTATTTTTTTCCTATTGTTTTTAAGTTGCAAAGTTAAGATGAAAAGTAAAAGATCTCATTTAATGTTAATGCAGAGCTGTAGAAAGGGTAAGATCCCATAAAAGTTACAAGATCATCTTAATAGAGGGTGATCCAATTATTTGTGTTGAACAGCTGAAAGAAACAATTGCAAGTATTTTTCCTTCTCCTTTCACCTTTGAGTTCTTAGGGTTCACTTTTCAAGTTTCCAACCAGCCAAGGCCAGCTACACTCTTTCAAATGAAAGCTGAGACTCATGTGATCGTATGGTTGTGCCAATGGGGACTCTATGGAAAAAAGGATCAAAAAGTGCAACTGAAGTGATGATATTGTCCAACTTACAGGCTGCATAGCAAGAAGGAAGCAACCTATAAAGTGACCAGAGATAGGTAGACATAGTTCTTAGAGACATAGTTTAGTGATGGTTTTTATCCGAGTTAGGTTGATGGTTGGAGTAGATGATCTTCAAGGTCCCTTCCAACCTAGACATTTCTATGATTTTATAACAGCAACACAACAGATGGAGAACACTTTTGAACTTGCTAAGACTGGGGAAAAAAAAGGATTTGTTTCTCTTTTTGAATTTAACATAAATAAATAAAAGACAACTGATTTTGCTCTCAACTCCGCATTGTCATTTTCAAATCAAACCACATAACCTGATTATCTGCTTAAGTACTCCAGCTTGTCACCTATCTCTAGGACCAGTTTCACCAACTAAGTTATTTTCTTGTCAGATTTCTGTCCTTGGAACTCTATTCAATGCTAATTCCCCTAAATTAAAAGGCATTAATCAGTAACGGCCAAGAGGTTATGTTGGACACTCAATAACCGACTCTTTCTGGGGAGAAAGGGGAAAATCCAACAGCAGCTTTCAGCAATCTGAAATACCTTCCAAGGCCCACCTTTCAGATATACCTGGAATCAATGCACAAGCTAAGAAATCCTGGAAGAGTAAAGTGGACTAAGTCCTTGAACAGGCAGCTGCTTCTGCACACAAAGCTGGGGATATTGTCCCAATATAAAGTGGTTTGAAGAAAAAAAGAGAGTCAGTCTCCATTGAGCTTTTATTTCAAAACAGGAGGTGTCCAAAGTTTTATGGTTTTTTCCCTTCTGAGAGTCTAAAAGAATCAGCTATTAACATCAACAAGTGCACAAATAAGCCTCAGCTATTATGTCTAGACTTAATTACAAGAAAGGTGTATTACAATAGTTTCCTAACATGCTAGCTCTCCCTGTTGCCTTTGGTGGTGATAACGCAGATTCACTTCATGGGAATAGCTTTATAAGGCATTTGCAGCACTTTGGATTTTCCTATGGGGAACCCCCCAACACAGCACTCGCTGTAATACGCTTATTAAGCAAGTCCAAGGAGGGACAGCCACACACTGCAGTACCAGGGTATCAATATATTGTGTTCATATTGTGAATTTCACCTTTGCATACTCACCAGGGCTCAGACTGGACGTCCCTTCTTTCCAAGTGGTAACCAAAATACTTTCTCCACACACAGATCCTCACCTGGACCACACAGACGTGCTCAACTCTGCTAGCCCTCTCCATCATCTATTACTTTCTGCAGACCTCAGAATTAAACTGTCCTAATACATTTTTCATTTTTTCCCTCTGTGGAAAGCAAAATACTTTTCTTACTTATTTCCTCATTATTTTATCTTTCTTTATGGAAAGTGGATTCCCCAGCCGTTCTTGCTTGCTGTAATCACTTCTCTTGTTTCAATGTACTGCCTCTCATCTCCTTGCCTCTTTCCAGTATTTTGCTCCTCTCCCCTTCATTCTCATTCTGTCTTTTTGTTTCCTACCGTCTCTGTTCCCAAGCTCACTCCCAGTCTCAAGCAGAAGGGTATAATTTCTCAGTTTCCTGTTCTTCTATTAGTTATGCCACTGATGAATCATCTTAATTGCAAAGAAGAACGTACTCCCCATCATTTGTGAATTTGGTTTACAAATCTGATTGAGTGATAGGAATAAATATTACATAAAGTGAATATGTAGAAATTAGCTAGCCGCTATGCACAACACTACGGCTGCTCATACAGACAGAGAATATCCAGTAGGAAATCATAGGGTAGATATCCCGGTGCACTGTTTAAGAGCATCAGCCGTGGGTCACAGTGAAAAATGTAATTTGTTTCTACAGATAACTGTTGAAATTGTCTGCTATTTCTACAAATGCAGATGCAAAAGTGGTGAGAGATCTGTCAGGTGTTTAACAGAAATGACAACAACTAACAGGAGAGAGAAATGCTCCATGCATGTGAGACACTTATAATCACAAGTAGGCCAAGGACAGCTTTCTCGTACACCGACTAAACAAGCATCAGAGAAACGATACATTAAATGATAAATATTGATGTATGTTAGAACAAACTTGCAAACATCCCCAGTAAATTGACGATGGGGGCACAGGTGGTTCAGATTTCAACATCAGAGCCAGGAGTCCCCACAACCCACTAGGCAAACTCCATTCACCCTGGTAAAATGGGGGAAATGCCATTTGCTGTTCCTTCCAGGGACATTGTTAATTAATTAATTCTTAATTAAGTTTGCAAAATACAAATATCCTTGATCGAAAGACACTGTAAAAGGGAAATTATTGTTAGGAGGATCATAACTCTTGCCTGGGGAAAACCTCTGGGTGTACTTTCTCATTAATGCTAATGGAAATTAACAGCTTATTGCAAGCCAAGCTGAAAATAAGATACTTTACATTTGCATCTTAACTACATTTGCTTCATTACTTATTTAGGACCACTGATACATGTAGGAAGGCGAGTGTCAGCACTCTGAGCCATAGTTTTTAAGTGGTCCTATATGCACAAATACATCTGAGTCAAAAAATATATGCAATTGTGAGGACAGTACTTTCCTTAGAGCAACACCCATGGCAGTATGCGGGAACATGCCTTTCTAAATGGACACTCCAAGCTTCCAGACAAGAAGAGAAAATAATCAGGGAAGGCCAGAGACTACATCCAGGAAAAAGATTTGGAGACTTTTCAGAAAGGAAAAAAGGGAGAGAAGCACATGTGGCCTCTACATTTAACACCAGGCCAAAAGGGCAATTCTGAAAGCTTTTGCTGCACCCTGGATACTCCTGGGTATGTTTAAGACCCAGAGTTTTGCCAGACACCAACATGGTTTTTTTGCTTTGGTCATGTCCGATTGCCTGCTCAGTCTTGACAGCCCAAGCAGTTTGGCACCTGGCCTGTGACTTGTCAGACACAGACCTGGTACCTCCTGCCTTTCGCTCCTGTGACACTGACCCTGGTGGAGAGGGTCTCACACACGCAGGGACATAGAAAGCAGTTGCAACAACCACGTCAAAACACCAGCAGAAGAGAGAGGAGGACCAATTTTTGCATTATCACATGGAGGGAGCTCTGTTACCTCAGGAGAGAAGTAAAATCCACTCCTTTCAGGGGATCAGACAACTCATGCCACAAACATGTGGGTTCAGCCTGGCATTACCCATACCAAGTGGAGGGGCATGAAGAACCTTCCCACCCCAAATCTCAGGTCAGCATCCCAATGCTAGACTATGGTGGCAGTTTCTGTCTTGGTCTTTCCTACAGCCCAAAGAATATGTAATGGCATCATATAGAAGAGCTTCGAGAGGAGTGAAATAGCCAGGACACCGTACAGCCCTATGTGCCTTCCCACTCCTACCTGACGACACAAAATCACACGATACGCAGATACCTTTGCTAGACAGGCAGGTGGGTGACAGCAGCTGAAAGTCTGTATTCTTTGTGCTCTCTGTTTGCATTTTGCACATCAAGTTACCCTTATCCTTGTTAGCCAACTTCCTACTTACGCCCTCTGTTCAAGGGCACTGCCTAGTTCTCGTACCACAGCAATCAAATACAACACCACCAATTAAAGAGCGGAAACCACCATAAAGCATGAAGATACTCATTTCCCTTATGCTAAGGCGTTGCTTGTGTATGGTAAGACCATGAGCACTAAGAAAATGACAAAGTTTATGTGAGCATTGTGCTGAACATTAAGAATAAACCAAGAATCTCAAGAGAAGCCTTCAGAGCTTTCCTTCCACGAATTACACACTTTTAGAGTTACTTAGCATGATTATTTGAGCATATTTGAGCATGATTAAATCTTCAACCACTGACAGGGCCTTTTATTTTCCCTACTAAAATGCAGTAATTCACGACATATTTTTTGGTGGAATTATCTGTAGTGTAGGTTCCATTCTATTGTCATTCCAAAGAATGGAATTCCGAAGTTGCGCATAACAGGAATCAGGGGGGTTAGAATAATGTCCTCTTTGCCTAAAAACTTCTGAGGCTATACAAGGGTTAATATCTTCTGCATTTTCAATTATGATAGTGATAAAAGCTGCATAAGACAGACCAGCATATATATTTTACTAATGAATAATTCCAGGAAAGTCACGTTTTTCTAAGAGTGATTTGCCACACCAACTTATGTCTTTCCCCTTAATTAATCTGTCCGAAACAGATGTCATTTGTTTTGATGAAGATGATAATCACGAGATTTTGCAGACTAAGACAGACACTGATAATTGCAAAAAGAATCACTCGTGCAGCCTCACCCAAACGCACAGTTATCTGTTATTCACTAAGAAAATATATGTCAAGCAAGCTGTGTATAACAGAGACACTATTAAACACAACTTCTTCCATTAATAATCCTCTGAACCCGCTGAACACCATGCTGGGTCACAACAACTGCTGGAGGCTGACCTCAGGTGCTGCAGGTCAGTGTGGTTCCCTGACCCCAAAGGAACAATGACAGCAATTTCTTCTAGAGCACGGTAGAGTTTGGGACAAATCTGCAGGAGACCTCCAGGGGACACAGAGCAGGCTGGAGCATGGGCTTCTGCAAAGAATTAAGAGATCACTTATCCTGGCCACATCTTGTTTATTCCTTCCCAAACCCTGGAGCAGGCACAAAGACGTGGTGTGCAGGGCAATAAGCTTGCTTCTTGCCTCCCCAAAATAAGAAAGCTGGTTGGTAACAGGTAAACCTGGGGCTCTTTCCCCACATGTCAGCTCCTGGGAGAGAGTCCCCAATTACTCCCACTATCGGCCAGCTCTGTGTGCCTTCTACCTCTTACACCATACAACTACAGTCACAACAAAGGGCTGCAAGGTGTCTCCCTGTCACACAGAGTGAGACCCATTTTAAATAACGCTAAAGAAAAAGAACTTTTAGCCTGGTTTTGGCTCTCCTGCCTCTCCGTAAGTCCACGCTACAGTACCTGCAGCTTGGGAGAGCATAAATCCGTTGATTCCCCAGGGTTGTAGAGCCAGTGGAATCGTTCCTGCGAGCATCCCTAGTTGCCAGGTGGACACTCCCATAAGCAAGCACTTCCACATGTCATATTGACATGGTCTCTTGATGTACTACTACTGGGATTTGTCCTTCCCCCCCCATCACCCTCCTGCAACAGCAAACAGCTGCAGAATTCTAAGCAGAGTGAAATATCATCTGTCATCGCACTGACCTTTCAGTTCTTGCCCTCTTTCTTGCATTAAATCATGCTCTGCAATTTTGTCCAGATTCTTTTGGGAAACATTTTTGTTTGTAAGCCAGTTCATAAGTTCACTTCCCACACTGGGACAGAGATTCATATCCTGTGAAGACACCACAGTAAAACAGGGAACAGATTATCAAATGAGATTTTTTCAAACCCATTTAGATTTATCCATCTTTGTGCTCAAACAGGTGGCAAATACTTGATGGATTGTGCAAACTGACTTCTACTACTTGAAAATTTGTCTCTCCTTTCTGAGGAGCACAAGGCTTGGCAGTAACAAGTAGAGTTTCCTCCTCTTGTTTAAATACGCAAAAGCTCTATTCAGATAACTATTACTGCTTTCTTGTTTATGCTGTTCTTCATAAAAAAGGTGGTTTTATAAATTGCTGTGGTATGGGTAGAAAATGGCTACATTCAAAACAAATATTCCCTGCTATCCTAAGCCTGCACAAGTTGCCCTTATCAATTATTATTATTTTTAAAATCTTTGGCACATGAAGCCTAGAACTGGTTTCAGGAAAATATTTAGAGGTAAGAAGTTGTTTACCATATGAGACAATGGGGGTTAAAAGACCATTATTTGTATGGAGCTACTCAGTTTCCAATCCATATCATAAAAAATAAACAAAGAAACACCCAAAGGAAGGACTACCTAAATAGAAGGTTAGCATGTTATAGGGATTTTCTTTGCCAAGCTACAGCTTTATTTTACATTTTAAAACAACTGTTCCTGCTATATATTAAAAACAAACAAAGCAACAAAAAACCAAACCCCACAACTCTCCCAGGCCAAGGATTAGCTACCTGCCTACAATCACTCTTGACTCTAAACCACATGAGCTGATTTGGAGAGAAAATCTGCTTAACAATTAAGTCACTTTCCAAATCAGCATCTGTAATTAAGAGTGGTGCTTGACTTGTTTCCATCTAAAACCAGCCACAAAATGCAGCCCTCTCCACTGAACCTTCCACATGGAAAGCTGTTGAGATGCAGAGAACAGCCGATGAGAGGAGGCAGGGGGCAGAAACCTATGTCGCACAAGAGACCCACTGCAGACTTACTGAGGCAGAGGATGAAGGCCAAAGAGAGATGGAATTGCCACTCCACCCACCAGTAGTCCCTCCTCATTGCATACCTATTGCTTGCAGTGAAAAAGAGAAGAGGCTGCAAAATTGCCTCTGCCTTTCCCTTCCCTACCCCCATTATACATAGCCCCAGTGGGGGCTGAGCCTCTCCAGGATGCAATGTAGCTCATCTCTCTTTAAAACAGCTCCCAGGCAGATCTGATGGATTTTCTCCTGGGTAGAGACAGTGCCCAGCCTGGAAAGTATTACATTGAATCCTAAACTGGCATCCAGCAGCAGCTGAGGAACACCAACTGACACAGAGCAGCATTGAGCCAGAGAAGCAGGGATTTGGAGCAACAAGCAGGTGTTACACAGCCAGTTGCCTTTACTAAAGCTGGCTGCACATACAATTGCTAGAAACCAACTGAGGACCAAGGGAGAAACTTCTCTTGCCCAAGTGTGAATGAACGAAGAGCAGACTCCTGAGCCTTCTCCTGGAGAGCACAGAGCAGAGGGGCTTAAGTGAGAACAGCTAATTGTTTGACAGATGGAGGGACTGTCTGCTGGTGCACAAAAGACTGTTTGTTCTACATGACTGGTCCAAAAATATCGCAGTCTTTCTCTTTTGGGAGAGAAGGGGAAAAAATCCGAACAATTAGAGAGACATAGTCTGCAACTAGCATACCCTTTTTAACAACAATCACTGAAAATGCAGACAGGAAGAAAAGTCATCCAGTACTACAGAAGCACCTCAAAATACAATGAAGAATGGGTAGCCCTCTCCATTTCCCAGTATCTCAACACAAATCAAAGAAAGCACTCAAAATTACGGAGGCAAAAAAGCTGAAAACTCAGACAGGTTTTTCCTACCTGAAGCATCTTCAAGAGCATCATGAGTGTGTTGCTCAGCAAGGGAAGGTGAACCAAGGACAACAACAAGAAGGCAGGCACAGGGCAGCATCCTCTACAGCACAGGGAACAGTCCCACCACACTGAAGGGAGCAGAGAAGACTCAACAGCAGCAGTCAGCCTGCAGGGAGAAGGCAGGTCCAAGGTCAAGTAAGGAAGTCAATTTAGCAAGATGAAGCTGGGATCAGTAAGGTTTGAGGCTGAGCAAGGGCCTGTGCTTAAATACAACTCCCAAGCCCCCACCAAGGCATGTCCCAGCTCAGTCTGACACAGCTCTGCCCCAGCAGCCTGATCCCACCATATCAGAGCTGGCCTTGATTAGAGACAGCCAATGCCTGAGGGTGGGGAAGAGTTTGTGGCTCATTAAGACAGTTAAAAAAGAGCATGGGATAATGATGTGGACACTGCTCAGGAAGACAAAAGAGAAGATGTGCTGGTCTAAGTCAGTGAAACCAGCATGAAGTGTTTTGATCCTGAAAAGAGAAGCAATCTCCTTCTCTCTTCCTACTCCTTTGGAAGCCAGACTTCTGAGAAGAGATAATTAGAAAGTGAGTTTTAGCCATGTAAACCTGTGCATATTTTCTCTGTTTGAGAGAAAACTGCTAGCAGCAACAGTGGTGGAGAAGCTGCAGTGTGCCCAGATGAGCCCAATCAGTGCTCAGGCATGCTGACAGCCCCTCAAGGTGTAAGTTGCAAACATGGTATTTTAGATAATGAATCAGTGTAGTTTACTCTTGTCCCTCTTCCCCTGCCAGCACTCCAAATCCCCCCACTGCTCCAGCAAAGCAAACACTACCCCGTCCCCAGTCTGCTTCCAACAGCAGCTCCCCTTGGCAGGAACCAGGGGCACGGCAGGCTGCAGCACGCTGTCACCAGCAGCAAATGCCATGTCTGTACCTGGCTTGATATTTGGTCATATTTCACATGAAGGTTCTGCACCAGGTTTGCAAAGCATTCAGAAAAGGAATAGATGTTTAAAAACTGTTTATAGCTGTTAAGAGTCCCACAGCTTGATCATAACCACAGCAGGTAAACATTATAACACTTTTTCCTGATCACCTTTTAATGGTCTATAAACACACACTACTCATGTTTTAAAAACATTAGACGATTCTTTCTCATTTATTAACTTATTATAAATGGAAATCTTGCATAAAAAGGAACTCTGTACTTATTCAATTCTGCAAGTTTGATTTTCACTTTGCTTTTTTAACCACCACTTATTTTAATAAAAGGGACATTATCTATTTTGCCTCATTTCTTTTGCACATAGAGAAATGTTCAGCTATATCCTCCTCCCTTCCTGCGCAGTGGTGTAAAGCAGGGTATAGCACAGCACATTAGGGACAGCACTCGCAGAGGGAATTGTTCTTTCTTGCTGCACTCCTTGCAGAGAGAAACCAGCTAGTCCCAGAGGTCTATGTTGGGAGAGAGCTGGAAAAGACAGGCAGAGGGCCAGGCAAGGAGAAGAATCTGCTGAAAATGTAATAAAGTCCAAGGCTGCACCTTGCAGACTACAAAATCGCCACTTGGTGGGGATTTGGGGGCAGGTGGTGGCAGTTGAAGTCCTCAAAGTGAGCTGAGGCACAGGGAGCAGCAGGTTAGCATTAGTGGTCCTGGTTTCTTGTAGATCCGCCAGAGTTTCCATATTTGCTGGAGGATCTGAGGATCCATATAGCCTGAAATCACTTCTATTCCATGAGAATGGACAAGGACTACCCCCAATGTCCCTGATGATATTCCATGGTGAAATACCCTCCCTCAACCCTCTTCACTCAATTTCCACCTTTCTAGCCTGGCACCCGATTAAACACTAATTTTCCTGCTCAACAAAGGTAGCTTCCTATGCCACCATTAAAAGTAAAAGGACTTCTATAGGGAAGAGACACCACTCCACAGGCCCTTGATCTGACTGCTCCCAAGTGGAATTTTTGGACAATAGTTCCTTCAATCACTTTCATCCCAGCCTTTTCAAGTTCCCTCACATCTACCTTTTAAAAATCCAATAATTCTGTGCTGCTGCCTTTGAAAGTTTCTTCGTGCATACCTCAAACAAATCCAATTGTATAATGACCATTTTCCCTCAGATGAAGGCTGTATCTTTTGTCACTTAGTGTTCATTTCCAACCACTACAGCTTCTGATCTTATTGATCGCTGAAGAAAAAGCAGCAAGAAAAACAGTCCTGAAATAACCACCAGAAACATTCATCCTTCCCCAGTCATTCTGTAATTCTTATTCTAGTCAATAGTAGGGTCATTAAAACCCTCCCATGATGACTCTGCCAGGCTCTTTATGAACCTGCAAAACGACTGGGTGCTCTGCCCTCACTTTCCATCCTGCAGGTCTATTATAAGCTCCCCTATCTTTTTCCATAATTTTTATTTTTTCTCTTCCAGTTCTCTTTATTAGAGCAGCCAAGTCTGCCTAATCTGCTTTTACTGTAGACCTACTCCCAGGCTCATGCATTGCTATTACCCCTCCTATTGAATCTTCTGTTTTCCACATGCTCCGGTTTAGGGCAGTGGAAGAGCAGGGACACCCTGCTGTGACAAATGTGACCTCCCCACACGTGACTGTGTGTGCAACGCAACGGAAGTGCGCTTTTGCTGGGTTGTTTTCCCTCCAGTTGCAAACACTGAAATTACTGCTATCATCATAACAAATCCTTTATCACTGTAAGAAGGAAAACATTTTAAATGCTTTAAGAAGTAATCTACACTGTACAGAAGTTGAAGCACGCTCTGAAAGAAGGTTGGCTGCTCTTCTACAGTGTGACTACTCATACAAAGCTCCTAAGGAATATGCTGGAACCCATTCTCACACATGGCCAAAGGGAACTCACAACATGACCTAAACTACTTCAAGTATATCAAATAACTTATGTTTGAAGTCTGATACTTTTATACTGACCAACCAGTATCCTTTCAGGAAAAGAACCTCCACTGATGTCATGGAGTTTACTGAAAGAGTAAATTGTTACTGCAGGTCAGTAGGACCATCAAATTTTGGCTCACTGATCAATTTCTGAAAATATTTGCATTGGTTTGTTTGTGTTTAAAATATAACATAAGGACAAAAGCAAACCCTGAATATGTTTTGCTCTTTGTGAGAAGGATGTATGTAAATTATATAATTTCAGGTTAATGATTAAGATTCATAATTGTTTTCTATTACAGAAAATCAGACTTTCTTTTCTTATCTTCAAAGATAAACTTAAAATTGCTTTTATAATGAAATCCACTTTTCATTTGTATCCTGATTCTTCTGCATTCTCATTAACAAGTCATAATTTTAGAATGGGGAGCGATTAATGGCTGGCTATACCTCATAATGCTCTTAAGGAACAATGGTACAAATCAGAAGGTTTAGATGTTCCCCTCATTCCACGTTACACACATTAGCCTGCACTGAAACTAATACACTTCATCTAAATTCAGGAGGAAGCAGGATGTGGTGCCAAAAACCCCACTGGAAGTTAAATGAAAAAGCCCAGCAAATACAATGAAATAAAAAGTAAAAAGAAAAGCAGACACAGTGTTAAGATTTAATGGCAATTAAATCTTAATTTAAGGACTGCCTGGGAAGGACTAGTGTCTTCAGCCATCGTGGTTTCTACCTGCTCCAGAGGAGGAGCAGCAGCAATTGGTGCCTGCCAAACAGGGAGTTATTTCCCCATGTTTCCAGCTAACCTGTGTGTGCTGAGGGAGATGGTATAAGGGTTCAAATGCTCATCTCCTGCTTGTCTTCCCCTCCACAGCACCTCACTGTCCACTTCTCTGACAAGAAAGTAGTGGACCTGGGGGCTAATTTTCTCTCTTCCCCTCTCACCCTTGTGATAAGGCCACTCACTGTGGATGAGTGTCACAGGAAAGCAAAGGGACATCTTCTCTTCCTGTATTGTCTGCCTCAGCTGAATTTTGCCTTGATGAATAAATAAGTTTGATGGAAAGCTGGGTTTCCAGGTTTTCAACCTGTATTTTTTTGAAAGGGCAAATTAAAGGGTTCTAATACTCTTCTATCCACTTTGCAAACAGGCCATCCGTGCAAAACGCTGATGTGGCGTACGCTCTCAACAGATTGCATCTTGCACTGCGCACAGAAGCTCAGCTATTGATTTTTCCCTCTTCCCAGCTCTCACTTCTTAGTGGAGGGATGGGATGACAGAAGTGCTTTGTTAATGACACACAGAACAAAGACACAGCAGCTGCCATATCTGACAGACAGCACTTAAAGCTTTCCTCTCATGGTTCCCAGGTCTAGTTGAGCTCCTGCCTCTTTGCACGGTGTCTAACAGAAATAAACTGAAAGAGAGGAAGAAGCACTGAAATACTGACTCCACAGCTGTCTATCTCATGGGCATAACAGTGACTCCGACTCAGCGGAGTATCCTGGAGCACGCAGGGAGAAGCTTCTCCCAGCAGAATCTGAGATGTGCAGAAGTAGCCACAATGACCTTTCCCAGTTCTTCAAGGTTATTTTGATGACGCCTTACCATTTGACCTTAAGATCAAATTATAACAACTTATAATGCAATTTACAGATGCAGGCCCTAAAATGCAGCAGCAGCACATTTGAGCCTGTGCTGCTGAGGGGCTCTCTAGGTGCCTCCTACACTGCACAAAGTCACACATATGCTCAGCTTTTCCTTAAGGCTGCAAAACCAGCCTTAAGCCTGAACCCAAATTTGCAGAAGTGGGGCCTGTGACTGAGTGAATTCAGTGATCGGTTCTGACAAATCCATGTGACATGCACTGACCACTGAATCCATGGGGGTGGGGAGCAAGGTGTGGTGAGGGTGGCCAGGTCAGGGCCATATTTTGCTGCGTTATTTTTATTAAAGCTTGGTAATAAGGAAGGAAGGGCTAGGTTATTATATACCTATTTATCATGTAACCAAACATACTGCAGGTGTTACTAGTCGCACTGCACACAGCTGTGTACAGCACTTTGACATTCCACAGCACTTGTTTTGTTTACCATATTCTTTACTTCTGCTGACCGTCATCCTAAGAAAACTACAGATGATTTCTTATCTCCTTACTTTCCAACACCAGAAGTGTGCTCCTCTCTCCCTAATACTCAGACTATATATAAACTTTCCAAGTTTAAACACCAAGCTCAAGAATTTTCCAGATGCCCTCCCTGTTACAAGTTCACCCACATGGAGGGTGGAAGGAGGCAGATCAGAGCTGAATCCAGCGTTGCATTGGAATCATGCACTGAAGAAGCTAACCTTGATTTGCAAAATACTGGTGGTGATAGCTGGTAAAAGTTGGGAGTTAGATATTTACCGTGTTAAGGATTTACAGAGCCAAGAAACACAAGCAGATTGGTAATGGCTGAGAACACTGATCACAGGGGGAGTATTAACTCACTGTTTCGGCTCCCTAGACAATAAGCAATGACTAAGTCCTTTGCTCAGGAGACATTGATTCAGCTTTTGGTAATTTAATTTTCTGGGAATTAAGAAAAGGATGAATTTTTTATTTAGTTTTCATTTAGCTCCCGTAGGTGCTGGCATTCTACTACTACTTTTACTGGAACAGGGTAGACAACTGTCTTCAAAATCTGCTGCTGTGGTGTACTAATTGGTGACTTAAAGTGTCCCCAACCACCTCCCCAAAGAAATGAAGAGAAATGACGTCTTGAAGTATTGCCTTAGTGCCTCCTTAAAAGTGCTGCTAGCTAGGAGATGAAAAGACAACTTGATTAGCATCCCCTGAGATTCTGCAAACAGGCACACAGTACCTCAGACACACTGATGAGGATGAGCCAAGTTTGAGTGTCATTACAGTGAGAAGCATCCTATCCTCATAATTCAAGTGGGTAAGGGGGATTCATTCAGATGAGCAGCTCATTTACTACTGCATCTGCCTGGCTTCACACTACCCTTCACATCACCAATCGCACAGCCAAGAAGGACTGTTGCAGTCATGGAGATGTTTTCTCCAGCATAACACCGGCTTTATTGTTTGCTCAATTCTTGTCTGAAGCAGTTCATTCCTTGGACTGCAACAGTCAGCCTTAATCTTCTAATTGCCAGCAGTTAAGAGTCTAAGCACACTTTTTAGAAAGAGCCATGTTTTACTTCAACATTTTTAACATGTCCAGCTACATCCACTAAATCTTGGGTCTTCTCATACAGTTACTGCTTGAAATGGAGTCTGTTACTAAGACTGGATCCTCACGCAGCCATTCATAAAGGGACATTATCCTCCTTTTCCTCATTTCACTCAAAAGCTCCAGTTTCCAAAGTCACAATAAAATGGCACAATTTGCACTCCTTTCAGTGATGATTCAATGCTTTCTCCCCCATCCTACCTTTCCCTGCCAGAACAAAGCCCTGGAGGCAGCAGAGGAGCGACCCCTGCTCATGATGGTGAGCAGGTAGTGGCAATAGCCTGAGAGAGGTGTCCAAAGAGAAGCAAGGCATCTAGCACAACCAAAATGCCACTGTGGCTCTCACCTTGTCAATGTAGGGCCCACAACTGGTGCTCATCCCTCAGACCTATGTCATCCCAACACTCTGGATTTCCCCCCAGTTCAGACTCCTCCTGATACAGCATGTCTTCCCAGCACAGGTCCACAGCCCAGCAGAGGGCTGGCTCTCGAGGCTGTGTGTGCCTGCTCCAGCCAGCCAAGGAAATTCCTGGGACTTGAACAGGGAAGAGAACTTTTTATCTTTTTGGGATTCCCAAATATTAAGCAATTATGTTAAATTTTTAAATTTGGGGAAGGTGAGGAACAAACAGAAAGCCTCTGTCCACATTCAAATTGGTATGCTGCCTTTGGTCCTAGGCACAGAAATCCACATTTTGCCATGTTAGAACACGTCTCTCTCTCTTACACCCGCAACAGTGATCTGGCTTTTTAATTATTCATAAGTCCAGAGCTGCCATGACATCTGCAAGCTTTGTTCAGTACCTTCAGGTTGTCTCTCAGGTCACTGAAAAAATATTGCAGGGTCTCCCTGCAAGCACACCAGCATGGTAATGACTTAGCTGCTCTTCGAGTTCAACACCTATCAGCCAGAAATAAAACTTAATAGGAACGAAGGTCATCTTGTATTGTTTCTCAGTCAAAATATCCCCAGGTACCAAGCAAAACTACATTATACAAACACTATTAATTTAATCAAGTGAGTTTATAATACTATCAAAAAGCTAATCTCACAGGATCCATTTTTCCAAAAGCCAATACCAAGCAGTATTAATTAAAGAACTTACAGATTTTAACCGTTTATTACGAGATTCATGTATTAGTCCTCCTTTTGTTTTGCCTGAGTCTGCTATCAAGTTGACTTATGTTTACCTGAATTCTATTTACATGAATCAATCCATTTCTGCTGTTCAAATCCTGAAAATTTAACTTCCCTTTAGTGCCTTGAAACGCTCCCAGGGTTACAGGAGCTTTGAAAAACAAAACAACAACAAACCCCACCCCCCCACCCCCCATAACATCAGTCCTTGGCCAACTCTTTTACAATTACACGATGCAAGTTAATCTACATTTGCCAAACTCAAGAAGTGTAACTTCTGTACCTGCAGTTTAACACACTCTTTATTGTGAGAGATGAAAACGTCACATTCTCATATGAAAGGGATACATCATCTTGCCTTTCCTCAACAAGAAGATAGAAACATCTCCTGAAAATGGCCTCTTTTATGCTTTCACAGGCAGTGTTACCGTTTCCTAGGAATAGACTGTTGCAACTGCTACATATTTCTTGTGTTTTAATAGACCTTCAGTGCTCCCCTTCCCCCTACGAGGTCTTCCAATTGTCTTGCTGATGACTTAGGTTTCAACTTCTGTTTCTCCTCCTCTCCCTGAATTTCCAGTTACTGCTTTACGACCCACCATCTTCACATTTTTCCATTTATGTGTCAGACACTTTAAAACTTCTTTCCTTTCTAGTTGCCTTACACTCCCTCTAAATCAGGCTCCTGGTTTCCCAGTGACAGGGGTTCTCTTTTTGACTGTGACATTTTGGGGAGCTCGTAAGAAGAGCTAAAGCAGTTCCAAACCCCTTACGTGCCGTGCAATTTTACTTCCAGCTCCTTACCACTATTCCTCAAAATGATCTGCAATGCCATGAAACAGGTAATGTTAAACCATCCAGGGAATGTCCTTCTGTTTCAGACTTGCAGAAAAGAAGTGCAATCCAATCACAGTTACACTTGAAAATACCTGTTTTACAATCACCTCGGTTTTACAAGTGTCTCCCCACTGGATGCCAGACTTTCTGATTTTCATTCTGTCAGTTCGAATAGTCAGAAGTGGCAAAAGTGTCTTAGCACCAGCAGCATGAGCACCACTCAGACTGAAGCCTGCTAGGAGTACACAGTCTTTTTTCACCGCCAAAATGACAGATGGCTGTTTGAGAAACCGGCCAACTTGTTTCCTAATGCTAGTGGGTGGGCTAGAGCAGCCATTAACTAGTAGTCCATCTCCTGCTCCCTCTGTTAGGATATTGATTTACTAGCATTTACGATAATTTCTTTTGAGGTCTTGATGACTCACTAACAGGGAGGATAATTTCCATACTGAGGACTGCTCCTCCTTCCCTTTTGCCCATTAAGTCTTTCCTAAACAGAAGAAGGACGGGCGCCTCAGCAGCCAAAGTCACCTGGGGGTAATGTGTCTCGTGTACCACATTACTGCCTGCCTGCCACTCTACAGCCAGGAACTCAAGTATAGATCAGCAATTGGATTAAATGGAGACCTGAGCAACGGGGAATTTTCAAGAAGCCTGAAGAAACCCAATTCAATCACACAGGGTATCTAAGTCACTCAGGCTCTTTTAAAAGTCTCCAGCTTATTGCACAGTGAAGGACCACAGTATCTGCCCCCAGAGGGGTGTGTGAAGCAGAAGAGGAAAACGCCATTCCAACAGTGGAGTGGCAAGAAGCCTGCACAGGCTCAGCACCAGCATCCTGTAAGGCCCTCATCCATGACAGGGATTCCTCCTGGTCCCACTGCACTGCCTGTGTTCTTCAGGGTACAGATCACCTCTCTCCTCATTAATATTTTACAGGCTGGGTGAAGGCGGGAGACCTGGATCTGTCATGGCAGCCGTTCCCCCATTCATGGAAATACCCTATTCTGTGGTGTTTCCGTGCCACAAATGGGCTGGAGAGATTTACAGAAGGACAGGGAGCACATTGTAGCAGTTGTTCCTATAGTAAGCTTGTGCTTCCTCTGCACGTTACAGCGGGGTTTGCTCAGCACACACACAGAAACAGGAAGATCTGCTCAGCTCATGCAAAGACAAGGCTGACGGACAAGGGGTGGGTTCCTCGAGCTGTTAACATAGTTCTCAGTGGAGAAACTCCATATCCAGTATCCTTTCAAGGGGATTCTCCATCCGATGTTATCTTGCACTTCTTCTCCTGATTACCTTTGGTTTCATACCCTGCAGTCAACACTAATCTTTACACCCGTGACCAGAATGATCCTTCCTGTTCCCTATGTGCAACAGAAACCTCCTGCCCAACCCCTCCTAAGAGTCCCTGCGACCTCTGAGGCAGGGAAGGGTTTAGAGTCACATGCTAATCCAGGTTGGAAGAACCTCTTCCTTCAAAGCAGGGTCCACAATGGGATCAGATGAGGTTGCCCAGTACTTTACCCAAACTGGACTTGAGAACCTCCAAAAATGGAGATACTCCATCCGCCTTGGACAACAGGTTCCAATGCCTGACTGTCCTCGTGGAGGAAAAGTTCCTCCTTATATCCAGTTGGACCCTCTCCTGTCTCAGTTCACTCGTGTTATCTCTTGCCTGCCATGCACGACTGAACTGATGTGTGTTGCGGGGGCTATAAGAGTCAAAGTGAGATGAGGGATGGCAGGACGAAGACAGAAGACTCGGGGGATTGGGAAAAGTCTCCACAACAGCAAACTTCCATAGTTAGTCCCCTCCAGCACCCTGTGCTTGCACTGCAGGGGTACTGCTGTCACTATACTGCTCTCGTGGCGGCAGAAAAAAAAAAGTCACACACACACAGAGGCACAGCCTTGATAAAGCCTGACTCAGAAGGGAACCATATTCTCATTCTACAAGCAACCTATTAAACGTATCTGCTTCTTCATTTACTCCACGCATATTGACAAACACATTTTCACAATTCCCTTTGAAGAGACATGAATCTTTTTCTCCACATAAACACTAAGCACCATTTTAGAGCCTCTCCCACTGAGCATCGTTTTCCTATAAACCCATTAGCAGCCACGACTGCAGCAAAGCAGCAGAAGCTGACGATGCGAAGGAGCGACAGTGAAAGGATCCAAAGGGGGTCGCTACCTCTTCAGAGACGCCCCAGTGTTAGATTTTTCACTTTGACATTGCACTTTATAATCTTCTTCAAAGATTACTATACACATGTACACACTTATTTATAACTGCATCCATTAATCACTGCTAACCGCAGCACGCAGCTCCCATCCCCAGCACGTACAGCTCTCTCTGTGCCCGATGGCTGTGAAGCAGCAGGAAGCAGCCTTCCAGTTAAACAAGTGATGGCTGTAATATGTAACATGACAAAGTAGTGGTAGACAGGCCATTTAAAGTCACATTTAACATTTTAGTTAGCCTTACCCCAGGTGGCAAATGCTCATTTACATTATTCATAGTAATGGTCAAATTTAAAGAGGAATGACAAAATTAGGAAGAAAAATAGGCTTTGTTCTGTAAAACACAAAGACGGCTAAAAGTAATTTTTTTTCAGGGTGTATATATTTCTGTCCTTTTCCATAACTGACAGCTTGGGCGTGCAGCTCCAATGTGAGACAACACCCCCAGCCTGAGCTAACAGCAGGGAGCAGCTCAGAACCAGGCCTTCCCATACTTCCGAATTTCTCACTGATCCACCTCTAGCCTCTGAATATCTTTGAGAGGATCCGAAGGCTCTGGTATCAAATAGGGGCAACCAGAAATGGTGGCTGCTGGTTCTCTAGGAAGCTCAGTCCATTTCACAGTGACCTCTGCCTCCTGGCCCACCCCAGGCTTCATCAGTGAGCTATGATCACCACTCCAGAACCTTTGTGGCACAGCTCAAGAGAGCTGGGGACATTGAACACGGTGCTTAGCACTGCACCCTGCACTAAAGTCCCTGGTGCTAGTTACCATTCCAACAGGCCTCGGTGGCCTGGGACAGGCTGGATCGATGGGCTGAGACCAACAGATGAGGTTCAATAAGGCCAAGTGCCGGGTCCTGCACTTGGGTCACAACAACCCCCTGCAGCGCTACAGGCTCGGGGAAGAGTGGCTGGAGCTGCCTGGCAGAAAAGGACCTGGGGGTGTTGGTTGACTGTCGGCTGACCATGAGCCAGCAGTGTGCCCAGGTGGCCAAGAAGGCCAACAGCGTCCTGGCCTGTACCAGGAACAGTATGGCTAGCAGGCCGAGGAAAGTGATTGTCCCCCTGTACTCAGCTCTGGTGAGGCCGTACCTCAAATACTGTGTCCAGTTTGGGGCTCCTCACTACAGGAGGGACATTGAGGTGCTGGAGTGTGTCCAGAGAAGGGCACTGAAGTTGGTGTGGGGTCTGGAGAACAAGTCTTATGAGGAGAGGCTGAGGGAACTGGGGTGTTCAGCCTGGAGAAAAGGGGGCTGAGGGGAGACCTTACCGCTCCCTACAACTACCTGAAAGGAGGGTGTAGAGAGGAGGGGGTCGGTCTCTTCTCCCAAGTCACAGGCAATAGGACAAGAGGAAATGGCCTCAAGTTGCACCAGGGGAAGTTTAGGATGGATATTAGGAAAAAATTCTTCACCAAAAGGGTTGTAAAGCATTGTAACAAGCTGCCCAGGGAAATGGTTGAGTCACCATCCCTGGAAGTATTCAAAAGACATTTAGATGTGGCAGTGAGGGACATGGTTTAGTAGTAACTTGGCGGTGCTAGGTTAATGGTTGGACTCGATGATCTTAAAGGTCTTTTCCAACCTAAGCTATTCTATGGTTCTATTATTGGCTCTATCCAAAATAATTTTCATGGTCACAGCCTGATCTGCAATAGAGAAAAATGTCCACTCCCAAGCCATCATATCATCCAGTTCAGCAGAGGCAAACAGATTTTTCCACTTCCTCCTGCTGAGCTGCACAATTTTCAGAGTACTGAAAGAGGCTGACACATGTAGGTAATGGGAAATTACCAAAAATTCAATTACCACTGTGTACCACAGCACTTTTTAGACCTGCTGGCTAAGCACTTTACCAGCAGTGAGGATGAAATATGTCTGATGACATGATTCATTGACATTACACTGGGGTTTGGATCCAGAAATATATTCATCAAATGTCAGTTTATAAGGATAATACTCATAAGTACAGACCTTCTTCATGATGACTTCCCCTTTCTTAATTAGGTTCTTCTGTTTTGTCCCAGAACTACTGAGTTGAGTCTTCTGTAATTAGCAAGAAGCACAGTACATGTATGGGGCTTACTCTCCTAAACATTACCTAAGCTACATCATAAATTTTATTACAATGGAACAGCAAACATCAGACATTGCACTGTTTGGGAAAAAAAAAAGTAATTTTGGAAAAGAACAACAAACAAGATCTAAGAGAACAATATTCTGTAGATTATGAAAATGTGTTTGACTGTACAAACCCAGCTGAAAGCTATCAAGCACTGCCAACATACCCAAACCAATTACTGATAAAGCTACTATGAAGTATGGATTAGTAAGAACTTGGAGAAACCATTTTGGCATGAAAGCTCTCCTCACTCTTTCTCTTTCAAAGCTTGCCAAGGAAATGAACCCAGAGAGATGTAATTAAAGGCAACAGAAAAAAATGTTCTAGGAAAAAACCCAACCATCCAACCAAACAAGAAGCCATATTTAAATCTGTTTTGTCAAACTTTTTACAAAGTCATTTTTCCTTCCTCTCTCCTCCAGACTGGTCTCACAGATAAACAGCTGAAATTAATCTAGCAATATCAGTGGTTTTTCAGACTTTTATTTCATTTCAGGTCCAAAAGACAAAAGAGTTCACAAGAGTTTCTGCACCAAAGGATACTCATTTGCCAGTCTGCATCCTTGATAAAAAGTCTTATGAATCTCTGTAATAATTTTTGTGCATTTAAAAAACATGGAAAATACAATTCTGCACTAGCAGGTGACCACAGAGTGGACCTTAAAGCCTCTGGATATTAGAAATCCAGACGGTCCTCTGGCCAGATGTAAGTGTAGTAGATGATGTCTTATTATTTACTAGGGATAAACACCAGTATCTTGGAGCATTTGAAACATTAAGACCCTGGACTACTGTAACAGCCTTTCAACCTAGCAATATATGATTTACTCGCTGATAAATTCTTATGTGAACCATAGTAGAGCAAAAGGAGGAGAGTAGTCATAATGTTCTGGTGATCAGATTTGCTCTCTTTTTTACCTACAAATACAGACAAGCTGTAGAAATATCTACAGATCTGTACAAAACTTCCAGGACTGTTGTACTGGATAACCTGTTGGTCCTGAAAGATGTCCCCTCTGGTAGAACTACAGTTGGATAGTCAAAATGCATTAATACATAAATCTTTAATCTTCGTTTTCTACAAGAAGGGGTGAGTAGAAGTTGCTGAGAAACAATTACAGCTCCTCATGTCTTTTATTAAAAAGTATATTATGTATGTAATGTATCAAGGTGATACCCCACTGAAACTGCAAGGCTGAAGCTTTCCACTCACTACCTGACAAGCCTTTTTTGGTACATATCAGTACATCAGTGACTCATTCTGTACAAATCACTATCTTGGCTAGTGGGACCAAATTATGTCCATTTCAAATGGCCCAGAACTGATGGTTTTCATTTACTGAGATGGAGAAACTCAATTTATATTGTCATACTGCATTGAATTTGCGTTGAAATGAGGGAAGCAAATTTTCTCTTTCAGAAGACACATTAAAAACCGGGTTTCTGGGTGGCTGAGGTTGCAACAAGTCATTCTGTCAGTGAGACTTGCCTGGAATGTCAAAACTGAACAGCTAGGAGATGATCAATAAGGGCAGAAGGGAAGAGAGAAGCAGGCAACAACAGTAAAAAAGTGGTTTCCATGCCAATAGGACAAGCTGAGAGTGAAAAAGGAGAAGGTCAAGTCAGAGGAAGAGCAAATCTGGTACCTGTGATTTCTTTAACTGCTTCTGTTAGAGTATAAAGGCCTGATTGCCTAATTTCTCACACCCTTGAATAGCACAATAGTATTAAAAGACATGCTGGAAAATACAACAAATGACTTAAAATGCTGCCAGCAATCAAGTCAATATGCCCTTCATGTCACTTGGTCCTAGTTTCCCAGCAATCCCCAAACATAGAAAACATAGGGACCCAGCCCCTAGGCTCCTGGCCAGGCACACTCCTCGCCAGAAGGACGAGCATACCGCTGTGTTCAATACAGCTCAGGGACTCCCAGAGTCCATGCTCAGGAGCAGCTTTTCCACCCAAGCTCACTAAAGTGAGAGGTCCGTAACAGCCTTTGCATGCACTGGTATCAACAGTGACAAGAAGAGAGGCTGGTTCAGAGGGAGCAGGGAAAGGACAGCTCAGAACCAGGCAGAGACTAGGTTTTTGTAATGAAGGGACAGAGTCCTCCGTACGATTGCTGGCAGTAAGGTTCTGGCTGTAGGACTGCTGTCCTGTCTCACCTGATAACAGACCATATAAGTTTCCTCAGCAGGGGCCATTAGAGCAAGCTTAGTGGGCTATTGAACATCAGTGTTAGATACATCGCCTGCTGTGTGCCTAACGGATAGCAGTCAAAATCTGCTAATTATTACAAACATCTGTCTGTTGAACACTTTAAACACAGCATGGTGCCTCTGGAGCAGATGCAAATTCTGTCTAGAGCTGGCAAATGCAAATAAAGCGCTGGAGAGGATACCTACGGTGAGCAAATGTACTGCTGCTTGGCTGCCTTCTCCTCCAGCAAAAGAGCACACGCGCTTTGCTTTCGCTCATGAAAGTTAGATCTTTGCTGTAGGACGGTGGGGGGCATCACGCAGAGGCAGCACACATGGATGTAACTGCAGGCATTACATGGAGACGGAAAAGCTAGAAGGCGAATGACTTTTTCTTCTTTAACAAGTCCACATCCACCTGCAGGTTTTTCCCTCCTGTTTGTTCACTAAGAAAACACAAAGGTGAAACTACACTGCCCCACATCAACCTGCAGGCTGGTGCCTGAACCCATCTTAAATATTATTGGCAAAAGTGCTGCCCTGATGAACACACTAGAATGTAAATTATGGGTTGGGAGATCAGATGTACTCTGGATTGGGCAAGAGCTGCTCACTACAGACAGCTTAGTTCACATTGTGTCACTGTGATCTGGGAGGTCTCTTCAGGCATAAACTGCAATTCTTTTCTGCATTTACAGTCACAGAATCATTTCCAGAATTCTAAATGAATACTGATCCTTCAAAAAAGCAAGGGGAAAAAATACTTAATTATATTTGCCTTCTTAGTACCGTAAACATTTCTTAAGTAGATATGTTTAAAACTCTACAAAGTGAATGCTCAAATGTCACAAGCAAAACTAAATGCAATTGCTTTGTTCTGGTTTTAATACAATGAATCAGAATAACATTGATTGCCTGCTCGCATTTCAAAACAATTTTGTGATATATCAGCATTAGAGTCAAGTAGACATTTCCCAGTAAAGCACTTCTCCAGCTGAAAAATGTTTCAATGAGGATAAACTTTCCAGAGAAATAAATTTATTTTGACTTTGTGTTGTGATGTGGATTTATTTTTTAATAAAATGTAGAGATCTGATAAAATTAACTTTTAAAATTCAATTTCAATATTTTGATTCAAGCTTTCTTTTCATTTTTTGTATTTTTTTGGTATTAAAAAAATGTGTTAGCAATCAAATCCAAAATTAATAGCTTTGATTAAAATGTATTAACTGTTGTGACCCCCTGCTCTTTTAAATTGTCACTGCATTAGAAGCCCAGTGAGGACTGAAAGTAAAAACTGACATTTTGGCATTTTGCACAAAACAGATTCACACGTGGATGCAATGGAGGAGACAGCATTAGATAGATAACATTAGCTAAAAGTGGTAGTGCTTTGGTCTTTCTTCAGTGAATACTTCAGACAGCTAATCAAATACTCAAATTTAAGCAAGTGCTTACGTGCTTTGTTGAGGAGAGTGATTTGAGCACATTCTGAAGGTTAATCATGTACTTCACATGCTTTGCTGAATTTATTCGTGTGGGTCTGATCCAAAGCCCTTGAAGTCAATAGGATTTTCTTCTCAGTGAATTTGTGTATCAGACTTTAGAAGCAGCAGCTAATTTTTCTCTCTTCAAAAATCTTTTTCTCTGTAAAGAATATTTTAAAACAGTCTAGCGTGAACTATTAGTATAGTACAAAATATTAGCATAGCAATTATTGTGTTTAAAAAGGAATACAATATCATTCCTTCATATTTTTCATGTTAGGCATCTGTTGGCTTTTTTTAATTAAAATTATCTGCACTCGGAATGTCCATAGAGGATAAGGAGCAATTGAGTCAAAATGATAAGTTATGGAATGTAAATTTTAATTAAAAAAATCACTCTGTTCACAAAACCAGCAAGCAATTTTGTAATGAAATCTATCTGCTATTAAACCAGCCTGTTACATGTCGGTTCCCTATAGGCCTCAGAAACTTCCCAGAGAGTATCACACGGCCCTTCCTCAATGTAATGAATGGCCATTTCAGCAGGACACGCAGGTACTCAGGGCAGAGAGATGAAGAGCGGCTGCTTCTTGATGTTAATGGTGCTTATGTTAATGACAATGTACTATGCACAAGAAATATGGAGGAGTCAGGTTCCAATTTACGAGACCAGAAAGGTTAGTGTGCCCCATTAATCTGTGACAGGCAGCCGGTGACACTAACAGTAGAAGCGCCCTACGGAGAAGAGTAATAGCACATATTATGGGAATGTGAAAGCCATCTTCAGTCTGAAAAGGATTCTGACAGCAACCTTTTGTGATCCGTGTTTTTGATACCACATCACTACATCTGACAGACATAATAAATCCTCTTGGTTATTAAGCGAGTACATGCAGTTAACCGTAAGTAGCTGTCATTTACATGGAAAACAAACCCAGTCAACAGGTGTTGCAATGACATACCTACAGCCATGAGTGCTCCTCAAGCTATCATACCTGGTAAATCCTAGTGTAGAAAGAACACAGGAACCTTACTAGTACCGAACACTTTATACACTTCAAGATGCTATCAAAAAAAAAACACTTTAATGGACTTTTACAGTGCGGAAACTGCACAGAACATACTCTTAGTGCATTTGTGATGATTGACCTATGAGCAAGCTTGAGGAACTTGCCAAGACTACATGATCAACACAAGGACATATGAATGAGCTGCTAGAGGAATAGATTCTCTGTGCAGGCCTCTTCACCCTGCAGGTGATGTCATTTTCTCAGGCAGGAGAGTAAAAGTGCTCAATGGCTTTCAGAGCACGTTCAAGCAGGCACCTTCAGCCTGCTCAGCACTGGTTTGACTCTGTGCTCCCAAAAGGCACTTGTCAAGCTAATTCTGCTGCCATTTAAGTCAACATGGAGAGCTTGGAAAATGCCAGGTACAAGAAAGAAAACTCCTGGAAGTCTAGTTGAGGTAAGAAATCAATCAAAAATGCAGAATAAAATACCTACAAGTGCAGTAGTTACAGTGCACTTGTAAAACTGTCAGGTTTATATTTGCAGTTGCACTAAGACAAAACTAAGAGAATTCCCAGCTGCAAAAAACACAACTGAATACAGACACAGAGAACAATGCAAGATTTTGTGGCTCAGGAATCCCAGAAGCCCTAGATAATACCATAAGGATAATAAATTTAACAGATTTGAAATCCAAAAAAGGACCCATGTGATGTCTAACCTGTCCTTCAACAGTAGAAGTCATAAAAATTTATCTAGTGAAATTTTAACAGTAACAAATGAAATATTCCTGCATTTACACTTTGTACTGGTGACCACTCAGGAACTTCTGACTTGACATCCAAATGTCAAACGGATTTTACAGCAAGTGATTCTCAGTCCCTGGAAGGATACAGAAGGTACAGAAGACAGGCAAAGCACCGTAGGTGTAACCCTAGTAACAAATTCTGGGGAAAAAAGTAAAAAGGTATTTGTATTGAATGGTATATTAAAAAAAACCCCACACCAAAAATGCCCCCTTCCTGCCAACCCACTGTGAATCATTCTTCAGGAGCCATGAGAACAGGACAAATGCAAAGCCTTACAGTGCCAGGCTTCTTTGAAATAGTTTTGACAGACGCAGTCCAGTTTCCTGCAGAAAAGATTAGAAGCTTTTCACCTGTGCTTTCTTGGTGCTCCTGAGCACTTCAGTGTACACACCTGCTTTCTACAGTTTTCTTCCCTACCCTCTCAGAGCACCAAGGGCAAAATACTGTCACCCATCACCACCGCTGAATCCGAGTATTACCCAGCAGCAGCCAGAGCGCCACTCAAACCACCACTGTTTTGCCAAATTTCAAATTCTTTGAAATTTCTTATTAGCCATTTGATAGCCATGAGTGGATATTTAAAGTACACTACAACAGTGGTTGTTGGACACGCAACCTAAATACTGCTGCAAAGACCTACATTTAATGAACGTCACCACAAATTTCTAGCCAGCTGCCCTAATGACCGACAGAGGTTGCCTAAGTCCTACTTGAACGAACTCTTATTTTATCTGAGCTTGAGAAGTCTAAATCAGCCGTGTGATAACATGTTTGAATGGTGTCACAGACCTGTCCGTAGTGGAGGTTTTTAGAATATATTTCTGCTGTTTTTTTCCCTACAAACACAAAATAAATGCACAGGAAATAACAGAACTTCATAGAGATTAAAACAGTGTCTTGTTGCTAGCTTGTTCCCTCTCCACCACAACCAAAATTAATGCAATACTAATGAACAATGTAGTAGTATTTCCTTCAAGATTGCATACTCCTCTCATACACAAAAAGAAATTTTTAAGACTATATGCAATGTACACGTGTTGACTTCTGCCAAAGCAGGATCAAATCTCCTCTACAACGGGCACAATGGACAGCTGTAAAATATGGCGTTTGCAACACCTGTAATTTGGTTTTTATTGTGGCATTTTGAGTTGCATTTAATTCAGAACTGAAATACTGCCACGTGGAGATTAGAGCAGCAAAACCTGTCAACTTAGTGTGGGTTGTAAATTATTGTTTTACGCTAGAAAATAAAAGTTGTTCTTCATTAATTGCTTCCTTCCCTTCCTTTAAAACAATGACTGTATTGTGCTCAGTCACAGATACCATCATGTAATGAAATGAGGGCCACTCAAAGATGAAAGGCAAAAAGGAAGGAGAAAGAAAATGAAAAATCACATTCTTTAATACTTCATAACTTAGGTACATCTAAAAGCCCTAATGTGCAATTCTGATCTCTCAACTCCCTGTCTAACCCATTCCCTCACAGCTGAGAGACGTGAGGACATGCTCTCAGCTGCCTCTGAAACATCCAATACAGACCAGTTTGAGAGACTCTAAGAGAAAGGATAAGTGGACCACAGGTTATATGTTCCTATCTGATTCTGCCTCGAAGGCAGATAAGCTGCAATCACAGCTACATTTCAGTGAACTTGTGGTGGGAAGGAAAAATTATTTCAGCACCAGAAAATCCAGAACCGCTCCACAGATACTAATTCAAAACTGTCGCCCGCCCAGATGAATGCTTAGGAGAAATAAAATTAAGCTCTGAGCTTGCAGGTAATCACATTACACATTACCAGAAAGCTGTTGCTTGCTTGGATTTCATTCAAACACACCAGCTTCACTCTCATGATTTATGGAACTGCAGAAATCTCTACTGATTTTTTTTTTCCCCCTCTTAGCTCTCAGGTTTAAATATAACACAGTAAGTTAAGCTGAAAAACTGGGAAGGCAATTTACTTCGCTAATATGAAACCAAATAAAAAAAAAAATATCAATTTTTTGTGCCTTAGAAGAAAAAAGAAAATCGAACTGTTCTTCTGTCTTAAGTGCTAACTGAAACCATCCCTTCCAGGTAGAAACTATCAGTAAGATGAACATAAGTTTCTCATCTGACTTTGGCAAAGCAGAATCATTGTCATTCCTGGCAGAAATCACAAAACACAGAAGCACAAAGAATTTTATACAAAAAGTCTAAGGTGTCAGATTGTTTTATTGAATAAGTAAAGCCCACCAAAAGCAATTGCTGCAAAGACAAAACTAGCCAGTTATGGGGAAGAAAACTTAATTAATTTCCTAGGGAAGTTCTTCCTGCCTCACCCATAAGGAGTTTGCCCTACAAGGCACCCTGGCACCGTAAGAGCGGAGCAAAGTGTTACCAGAACAAATGCAAGTATTTCACCAGTACTTACTGTAAACTTCAGAGCAGCACAAGGCATCCTGGCATCAAGATACTTACTGAGTCGCTACACAACCACAACTTGGAAAGGTCATTCGTTTATCTAAGAATCAAAAACTGGGGCCATAAATTACCTCCTGGTTTTTATCTGCTAAGTTAAATTTAGTTGTGACTAGACACAATGCTACATAACCATCAGATATGCCAAAGTGCCCTAGGGCCTCGGGTACATTATACGTTTGCTGTTGCCATGGAAATAATGATTCTGATTTAAGAAGTGATAGGCAGCAACCTGTCACGGTGTCATTCTTGAATGTCCCAAGGGAACCTTAGCAATGAACGCTAGGCTGAAACACCTCATTGCGATTCCTGTGAAATCCCTATCTCCAGGAAGACTTTGCTGGTATTTTAAGGCCCCAACACAGAATTCTGATGCAATCATGACACCCGTTTTCTGGTGCTTTTTGTAGTATCATTCTGTGCAGCTTACTGCAGGATTTACTACCACTGTTGACTCAAAAACAAAACTTGCATTATACACTGGATAAAACCTGTAACCCTGGGCCTGGAAGGTGCAGCCACAGAACAGACCTACTTAGAACAGAGATGGTTGATCTCTGCTTTGAAGTGTAAAACGCTGCTCAACAGTGACCATATAGTCACGACGAGAGACTTCACAGTTCCACAGAACTGTGACTGTGGTGGGATTCTTCTGTTTGTCTTGTTTTCAGATATTCATTTTTCATAGTGCAGAATTTTACCTTTCTGCATTCAAAGGTGAAATTGTGAACGTATGGGCTTTGCCACAGTAAAAGTTCACCAACTCTCAAAGGTTTGTCCAATTGTGTATGGAGAAGTTTCGCTTCCTCTAAAGACAGTGCAAGTCGCACGCAAGCCATATTTGTGAATGCATCGTTACCAGTTCTTGAAAATATTTTATTTATCATTTTCATATAGAATCATAGAATCATCTAGGTTGGAAGGGACCTTAAAGATCATCTAGTCCAACCATCAGCCTAACTCTGACACAAAAAAAAAAAAAAAAAAGCATAAAAATCACTAAACCATGTTCCTAAGGACCATGTCAACCCATCTTTTGAACACTTCCAGGGATGGTGCCTCAACCACTTCCCTGGGCAGCCCACTCCAATGCCCAATAACCCTTTCCGTGAATAAATTTTTCCTAATATCCAATCTAAACCTCCCCTGGCGCAACTTGAGGCCATTTCCCCTTGTCCTATCTCCTGTGACCTGGGAGATGAGACCGACCCCCACCTCTCTACAACCCCCCTTCAGGTAGTTATAGAGAGCGATAAGGTCTCCCCTCAGCTTCCTCTTCTTCAGACTGAACAACCCCAGCTCCCTCAGCCTCTCCTCATAAGACTTACTCTCCAGACCCCTCACCAGCTTCATTGCCCTTCTCTGGACCCGCTCCAGCCCCTCAATGTCTTTTTTTGGTGAGGGGCCCAAAACTGGACACAGCACTCGAGGTGAGGCCTCACCAGTGCCCAGTACAGGGGGACGATCGCCTCTCGGATCCTACTCACCACACTGTTCCTGATACAGGCCAGGACGCTGTTGGCCTTCTTGGCCACCTGGGCACACTGCTGGCTCACGGTCAGCCGACAGTCAACCAACACCCCCAGGTCCTTTTCTGCCAGGCAGCTCCAGCCACTCTGCCCCCAGCCTGTAGCACTGCAGGGGGTTGTTGTGACCCAAGTGCAGGACCCGGCACTTGGCCTTATTGAACCTCATCCTGTTGGTCTCAGCCCATCGATCCAGCCTGTCCAGATCCCTCTGTAAAGCCTCTCTACCCTCCAGTAGGTGNCTATCTCCTGTGACCTGGGAGATGAGACCGACCCCCACCTCTCTACAACCCCCCTTCAGGTAGTTATAGAGAGCGATAAGGTCTCCCCTCAGCTTCCTCTTCTTCAGACTGAACAACCCCAGCTCCCTCAGCCTCTCCTCATAAGACTTACTCTCCAGACCCCTCACCAGCTTTGTTGCCCTTCTCTGGACACACTCCAGCCCCTCAATGTCTTTTTTTGGTAAGGGGCCCAAAACTGGACACAGTACTCGAGGTGAGGCCTCATCAGTGCCCAGTACAGGGGGACGATCGCCTTTCGGATCCTACTCACCACACTGTTCCTGATATAGGCCAGGATGCTGTTGGCCTTCTTGGCCACCTGGGCACACTGCTGGCTCACGGTCAGCTGACAGTCAACCAACACCCCCAGGTCCTTTTCTGCCAGGCAGCTCCAGCCACTCTGCCCCCAGCCTGTAGCGCTGCATGGGGTTGTTGTGACCCAAGTGCAGGACCCGGCACTTGGCCTTATTGAACCTCATCCTGTTGGTCTCAGCCCATCGATCCAGCCTGTCCAGATCCCTCTGTAAAGCCTCTCTACCCTCCAGTAGGTGGACACTGCCACCCAGCTTAGTGTAGTCTGCAAACTTACTCAGGGTACACTCGATCCTCTCGTCCAGATCATTGATAAAGATCATCTCATCATCCCCTTGATCCTTGCCAGAATCTTGAAGAGCTTCCCAATTGTTTCTGCCATTAAACATTTCACCTCATGCAAGGCTCACTACAGGAACTGCTGGCCATGCTACCCAGAGAGTCAAAAAACTCCCCATTCAGGTGCAACACCATTTATTGACAGAATCTGTGCTCCAGGGGCTATTCTCTATTCTCCCTTTCAAGCATACGGTGTGTTACATGTAAAAATCCCTGTCCTCATCAGCTGAAGGCATAAGCAAAATTTGCTCCTGTTATATCCCTAATAAAGACTTCATTTCTAACTCCTTGAAAAATGAGTAAAATACTATGAATGGTTATGCTTTTCAGCCTATTTGACTTCTCTTTCACTGGACTCTATTCATCAGTTTTGCTGATGCTATTGTAGCTGAAATCACATCAACACTTTTCAGGAATTCATTAGATAAGGCCAGTCCAGTTCCTCAGCTAAAGAAAAAAAATGCCCTCGTATCTCTGCTTCATTCTATTTTACAAAAGATTGCTTTAATGACACAGGATAGACACACACATAAATCGTTTTTCCAGGCTCAGACCACCAATATGCAGCTTCCACTTACTTCCCCTGAGAGGCAAAGGTACCCAGCAACTCACAGGACAAGCCTTTCAACCTGAGCTTAGTGGTTCTCTTTGTACCAGAAACGCTGCTTGGCCTTCCTTCAGCCAGCATCTTGTCTCTGATGGGAGGCCACATTCCATCTCCTAAGGAACATTTTCTTTACAACTTTCAGAGTCTTTCAAAAAGAGGTTTGATGTTAAGGTTTCCAACGCAGTGTTAACCCAGTTGGCCAGTTCCTCTATCTTTATTCATTGGATGTTTCTTGAAAGAAATCCTCAACTCCTGTAAAACCGTAGAATACCCTGACTACAATGGAACTTTGCCATTTAGTATCCACTGAAAATTTGACCTGTCTGGAAAGAATAAATTTTAAATCAACTTAAGGGGGAAAAAAAAATCACTGGTGAAGTATTTCTCCTTTTCTCCAACCTCATGCACTCTGGAGGAAAAACCTTTAAGTACAGAACTGTAGCACACTGTTAAAATATCTTATCTGTCCAGCAATTCAATAGCCTGTAAAACTACCAGAGCTTGTTTAGAAAGTAAACAGAAGAAAATACCGAAAGCACAATTCCAGCCAGGTTTTCCCACTACTCCAGTACTTTCCAATTAACATCCAATCTGCTGTTTACATGCACTGAAGTCAGAAGTTCATTTCATGCGCTTATCTCAAATAATAGCCTCCGTGGCAGAGTACAATGGTATTTGATTCCAGTTCTTTCATCTTCGGTGGTTCATTGTCCCCTCTGCCAAGAACACAATTTGGTTCAACCCACCTACTTGAGGAAAAAGAAAAAAAAAACCCACCTGCTGGTGTGCTCTATAGCAAGCACTATTTTCTGTTGATATCAAGGACATTTAAAGTCATGTTTATTTTTAATCATAATAAAAAATTGCCTTAATTTTTCATTTAACTTTTCTTAGTGCATGCATGAAATTTTGATTCACTTTCTTTGCATTCTTGTGGCATCTTTCCAAAACACACAGGGTTTAAGGGCTTTGCACTCAACTATTTATTTGCTGAAATAAAAGCAGAGGAAAGGACAGTGCAATATTATTCCAACCTGGGAACAAAGAGGGAACTAAACAGTGAAGCAAAACGTCACTATTTACCTTCTAATCCACTGCTCTTCCAACCCCAGGCAAGGAAAAATGCTTGCCCCAGGTCCTTAAGAGCACAGCCTGCTTTGCCCAGGACACGGTTCCAGCTGCTCTGGCCTCTGTGTTAGAAGATGAAAAACCATGATTTTCTCCAGGGGATACAGAACAACCATCACACAGAGACAGAAAGGATGCAATAATACCATTTTTTTCCCCTCCTACTGCAAATAGGCTCACTAAAATCAATGAGGATAGCCACAAACTGAGCTACCAGTGAAGATGAGTAAGATACAGAATCCAACTTTATTCATTTTATTTCATGTTTTGGAATCAAAGTGTCATTTTGATGATTGCTACCATGCACTACAAGTCACTTATTTCACCACAGCATATTTTCTTTGCAAACCGCATGCTGCTCCTTTTTGTGTGACTTGGTACTTTCCCCTTTCTACCCTGTGTCTTTTACTGTATGCTGCCACGTAGTTCAGACCAATGGCTGTGGGACTTCTGGCTAGATTGTGGGTTTATGCATCATTTCTACAGTAAGCAACAATGGTCTGCACTATTCTTCCCATAGCAGTATTACATTCCTTCCCCACAGTGTCAGACACCCCATCTCTGCCCTAAAGAGGATGTTTCACAGTCTGGTCAGGGACTGTGAACCATAATACTCATAAGAGCAGTAAAAAAGAAAACAGAGTCAAAGATGCATTAGAGATGCAGGCAGTTGAACACGTAAATTCCCAGCAGGAGCACAAGAATCTGTATTGCCAGATTCCAGGAGCAGCCTCCTCAGAAATGGTCATTCCTTTAGAAGTAGAATAGGCAACCTCTGAACTTAATCAAAACCCTCAATTATCATCTCTTAATAAAATAGTAATTTTCTAATACAAGCTTCTGAGCTCAATTTGATTCCTAAACTAGAACAAGCACACAAGATACACAGCTCTGAGGTAATAGGTGCTCCGATCACTAATGTCCAAACCTAATACAATATTTCCACCAGACTACAGTCTTTGAAGAAGGCTTTTAAAATCTCTTCAAATGCATTCAAAAAGATAACAGCACTCTCCATTTTAACCCTTCAAAAAGTCAGTGCCCTAACCTGCTACACTCCCTACCACAGCACATTTTTAAGGTGAGACCCAGTCCTCTGCACTGACATCCTGAGCAGTGCTTTAAGTAAACCATTCCTTTTAATGAGGTTAGGCAGCATTGAAAAGAGCAAGCCATAAAAAAAAATTGAGCGGGCCATCTGTACAGTAGCACACAATCCCACGTGGAGGCAAAAATTCATAAAGAACACTGGGGGAAAAAAAAGGCATTACCTTGAAAAATTGCAGCTCTACTGCAGTGTCCCAGTCTTCTATGTCTTTTAACCCATCATTGGACAACTATAAACTTGTTTTTTGCTGATACTACATATGACATGAATCTTATAGTAAGAGAGCTTAAAATAGTATTTAAGACTGGTGTTAGGCGGGGAATAAAATGTACTGACTAAAGGTATAAAAGAATTAAATTCTTTTTTTCTCTTTTTTGACTGAGTAATTTATAATACTTAAGACCATTTTAATCCTTTCTTCAGAGTCAAAAACATTACGTGATTAAGAACATTTTGAAAAAGAAGAAAGATTGTAAATTCCGACTATAAAATCCCTTTTGTGAGCCCTCTCGTAAATAAATGTAAGGTAAACATTTTATTTTCTTTTTACTAATCTCCAGTTTTTTTAATAATGAAACATAATGCAATTACTTTGTTTAAATTATTGACACAGACGCTCCAGGTTATAAGAGAAAAACCAAGTAAAAAAACTCAGCACTGACAATGTAGTCACTGGATTCTTTCCTGAAAGAAAAACATTTGTCGAGTATCTGTCTGAAGATTTCAATTTGTCATGCAAGTGCAAGGATTGTTATCTATGATACACAGTATTTTTTAGTCTCTGGTGTGCATACTGACAAGATAGTTTAAGAGTTGATATAAAATGTATTTTAATTCTATGAACCCTGGCAGCCTACTGAATTATTTATATGATGTCATTTACTTACTACATTTGAGTTTGACAACTCCAGATTTAGTATCACACATAAACCTTACATTTTGATACTACACTATCATTGCTTTGCTACACTTCTAAGAACTCCAAATGGAATAAATGTGCTTCAGCTTTGGATTTGCGAAGCAGAAGGAGTTGCTACAGCCCCATGGTATTCCACTTCTGGTTAGTTCACTGAAAAGCGTGCACACATATTTTTTTTCAAAAAAAAAAAACCATCTCAGTTGGTAAAAGCCTGGCACAATCACAACTTGCACCGTTCCCTGATCTTCAAGAAGATTTCTTTGTTCTGATTTTTCACATACCTAATATTTGGGAGACTGATGTGTGCTGCTCTGGGTTACAGTTGTTCAGCCACTGCATCCAGGTGATTTGGACAAAGTTCCAGCCCTCACCTTCATTGGGCCAAATTAGCAAAAAAACCACAAAAACTTCATCATTTCTTTAGTGAGGATAGTCTGCTGAAATGGAATTGATATTCCTCTGACACACAGCGGCTGAGAAAAAGGCAAAGGAAGGACTCTAGCCCTGACTTTAAACTGTGATTGCAGTCTCAAACATAGCATGCATCTGGGAAAAAGAATACTCACGAACCATTACATTTAATGCTCAGCCTAACATAGACTTGAAAATAATGTGTTAACATCAGAATGTCAAGGTATCTGCTACTCCTGTGCTAAAAATGGTTTCACTATTACAGACAAAGCAGTTCAGTATTTCCAGTATTGTTGCAGATCTTAAAAAACCTCATTCATCATCTAGCCAGGCTTACTTGGTACGAGCAGTGATACACAATTTGTAAGTTTGGGCTCTAATTCAAAGAAAGCAAACACAGAGATGCTAATTTTAAACATATTTTTAAGTGTAATTCTGAAGTGCCTTTACTCTCATATAACAGCAGCAATATTGAAGGACATCCCGCCAACCTTGGCTCTAAATGACTCTATTAAATGCAGACACATATATATTACCAATGTGTCGCTCAGCCAGATTTTGTGAATTATCACAAAAGAGGAAAAGGAGGTCCACAAGGGCTCACAAAACACTGAAAATAATTTAATTTAATCCCATGAGCAACACAGATGATTTCCCAAATGCAGCACTAAACACAGAACAGGTTCAAAATCAAAGTTAAACAAGGTAATTATTAACCACGTTTCTAGCCCAACTTCCTGACACCGCTGGCCTCCAATGTTTTTTTTTTTTTTATACAGTCTGTATCGTCTTATTTCTCTTTTCTGATGAGAGAGCACATGTAACTAAACAACAATAGAGACAATTTCATATGACCTTTTCAGACCAAGTCCATCATTCAAAGAACCTACGATCACACAGAATTCAGAAATACTAAAGTAATACCTCTTGCACTGGGCTATCACTATCCATAACTCTGAATAATTTGATTTTGTAAATCTTGTAATATTCATTATCCATTCGCTTCATTTATCCACCTAATCTGTTTATTTTTATATGGTGTATTTTATGGTGTGTTTTCACTGTGGAGCTAACTACCACTGGGCTCTGAGAACTTGGATTAGTTTAGCTGATGCGTATACAGCCACATAGAAAAGTGAGATGAGAGCACCAGTGCTGGAACAAACAGACTGTATCCTACCTGCAAAAAGGCATGAAAGGAGTAACCAAGGTCTAGTGCCCACCTGCAGCCTTATCAGTCATCTTGGACTTAAAGATCAAAATAATTTAAGAAAGTGTTGTAGAATTTGTGTATAGACAGGAACAACAACCTCTAAAGAGCCTAAATTAACTTTGCAGAGAGAACACATGGTTCATAAATATCTCATCTTAAAAGCTGTATCACATGTAGTTGCATTTGTTGGGTAATAATTAGAACACAATTAAATAGGGCACCAAAGGAATCTCTGTAATTTTACTTATGATAGAAACTTGGAGGATTTTTTTTCCTCTGTAAGAGATGTTAAGGCTATTTATCATCCTGGTAGCAATATGGTAGTTTTCTACAGGTATACGTGGAACTAAACTGGTGTTTTCTAGGTATGACATTAAAATTAATGTATTCAGATTTGGTTTTATTTCTATCAAAAATTTTCGGGCATCAAGTCCATCACTGCTTTCCTGAATAAGTTAAAAATCTAAATTCACTCACAGTGGGAAGTACTATTTAATTCCTAAGAAGTACTAATATGTAACGGTATCGAGATCTGAAACAAGCATACGTACATGAACCTTACCCTAAGTGCAGTCACATTTTTACAGCCTGAATTTCTACCAGGTTTTCCTTTCTCTTCCATTTTATATTTTGAAATCATGCTCTGAAGTAGCTCTTTCATTTATCTTTTCTGTTCCATACAAAGGGATTGAATTTATGTCATAGAGTTGTTTTGAAAGCACTTCTCTGGTCTGAGATTTAGAACATATAACTCAGTATTTGCTGAAGTGACCTGAATCAGACAATATGTGCATGGAACTTATACTTTCAAACAGAAATATTTGCTACAGTTTGCTACAAAACTGTTCTAAACTAATAGAAATATTTTCTCAGCAACAGATGTTTGGGTTAAAATAGACATAAATTAATCAGGTCCAATCCAGAAATGGTGACTAAAGGATAATGTTCAGAAGTTTTGTTGTATTATATATTTCCACTGCTCTTAACCTACCTTTCATTTATTTTTTTATTTAGTTTCTCTGTTACTGCTTCAAAATCCAGAATCCATGTTTGGCATAACATATCTTTAAAGACTTAAAATTCAATTAAAACTCTTAGAAATCAAATCAGTTCAGATCTCCATGTAATAGTGAAAGGTTGATGCAGTAAGTGATATCCATATCAGCACCAGCTCTGCTGCTCAGCTGCTGTGAAGAAAAGCTTTGCCCCATTTCCTAACACTTCTGGGGTTGAAAGAGCAGCATTGTTTCACATTTAAGCATGTAGGACATGACAACCAGTCCACAGTAGTTAAGTTCACACTCCAAAAATTCCCTCACAGAGCTCTCACTACATTCCTTAGGTTATCCTTAACTGGTTTTCCCAGAAGTATGCCGCTTAAATTAAAAATTGTTTTCAAGTTTGAAAGGCTTTAGGCTTGATGCTTGTTTCCTCAAGCGGATGCATCAAGATCTTATCATCTAGGCAGTCCATGCTTAGAGTACACTGAAGCTTCTACAAGGTTTAAATGCATAGTTTCATTAAAATACGTGTCATCAATATGACACTGAAGAAAAGAATACGCCATTACGTTGCATTTCTTTCTACAATGACTTAATGCTTTGATGGCCGTCAATGTTTAATCTGCCAATAGTTACAATGTAAATAAATAGAATGAAGCTGAAAGACATGTCAAAAGAAAGGAAACCTTGTAAACAAAGAACAAATGTGGATGTGCCTTGGGGGACAGAGGTATCTGTGGAACTACTTATGGCTGGGAAGGGAGTACTGAAGTCAAGTCAGAACGGTTAGTTGTTAAACATTTGTTTACTGAGTTTTCCAGCATCTGCATCAAGATAACTAAGTAATGGGTTTTTAGTATAAACATTTCTAAAAGTTTAGAGTTATCAGGAATAAATAAAAAGGCATATGAAAAGCTGATACTTTTTTGCATCTCACCGACTTGCAAAACACACCACTGATTTTAGAAATTTAAGTACATACATACTTTTCTTCCAAATGACTGTTTTTAAGCCAAGCCTTTTCAGGACATTACATAAATCCTTGAAACCAGAGGTTTATAATGAAAACACTATCAGACTCTTAACTAAAGCATTGTGATTGCTGCAGCTACAAGGAAGAAATTTTATCTACTCTATATTCCTCTCAGAATGAAATAACCATCTCTCAGAAAATCCATATAGAAAAGGTTGTAAAAATAAATTCTGTGAAAAGAATTCCAAAGGTTGGAATGAAGGATTAAAGATAAAATGAAGGGATTCCTGTAAGAAAGTTTCTGTAGGCAAGATCAAAGCGCTGAAGGGCTTACCTCTATCTGTGCAATAGGGTGTATCACTTGTGCTTCTTGCTCTTGGATCCGACACCACCACCAGAGTCAGCAGTTTTATTCGGGATCATCTGTGAATGAATCAAAAGCAAAGATGTTTTGAAGGAGCTGTGTGGGCTAAAGGATGCTGTACAGGTTATACAAAGCAACAGAATAAAGGACATGTGAAAGGCTGGGCCCTGGCTTTCCCTGCCTTCCCTCCCCAGTATCTCCGAGGGCAGGCTCAGTGAGGTGTCCCTGCTGTATGTTTCTAGAGATGCAGGTGACCAGGGAAGGTTGAGATGCCTGCTCTAATGTGTAGGATACATATCCTTTGTGTCTCCTGAAGGACACCACACTCATCTAGTGATCCACGTTTCATTTGACTTCAGGTGAGCAAAGCCAACGTGCTAATCAGGCAGCCAGAAAGAGCTGCTCACAGCTACTGCAGGACCCATGGTGCAGTCAAAGCAGCAGCAGAACTTATTTGAACTTGTGGCTACAAACACACAACGGAGAAGGGAGGCCTGGGACTACCCCCTCAGGCAGCACAACCCACTGTGAACTGGTGACCAACCAGACAACATACATACACTGTAGCAAGAAGCAGCAGATTCCCTCCTTAATGCAAAACTAGTAACTGAGCTTTGACAGGGACCGTGGCAATGAGATGGGCTGCCGTTACAGCAGCAGGAATCTACAATTAACAGGGGGTTGATTTCTAGACCCAGTCTTGATATTACAGAGAAATCTTGGGACCTGGAGAAACTGCGTGTCAAAGATGGGCAAAATTAGATGGGCTGAACTGGAGAATCAAGCAAAAAAAGGGGGAGGGCATACCTTCCAAAATGAACCAGAAAAGCCATGAGATTCTCTGAAAACATGGGCAGCCCCTCTCACAGAGTCTCCATTTTACTTTGCCAGCAGCAGAGATTACTAAACAGAACTGGGTTAGTTATGGTTGGAACCTGTTGGAGGGAATGAGGCAAGCAGGGAAAGCAGAAGCCTGAATGGTTTCTGGTAGGAAGTCAAGAGCGGGGAAAACTGGATACTGCCAGGAGCCTGGGTATAAATCACAGGCAGAACCACAGTCTTGGACAGGCACAACTATGTCTGAGATGGGCCTGCTGGTACCTTGTCATTGCTGGTACCCAGAAGTTTCCCTTAGACTACCTGTCAGTTGCAAACTGGCTACAACCAAAGTTGTATTGCAAATTCTTTACTGCTTTCAATATTAATGGTCTACTGCAGAGCTCGTGGCCCTTTCTCCAGGCTGTGGGTGACGTAGCTTGTTTCTTTATTAAAGAAGCTGTAAGAACTGTTTGGAGATGTAACCAAGGTAAAGCAGGCTCCCTGTCCCGTTTGTGACTAGCATGATTTCCTCTCCTCTGCACTCCTATTTATTTTAGCAACATTGTTCAGCTCACTACCAGATTTTGCAATCTAACGCTGAGACAGCTGAAAAGGTCAATTAGAAAAACATATCCTAATATCAAATTCCATTCCATAAAATCACTCATTCATAAAACAGTGTGAAAGCGGATGATCATTATTATAAATTGTGCATTCAGCTAATTGTAAATTCCCAGTTGTCGGCTACATTTGTGGCTTTGCCAAAAGATTTGTGTAGGAAGAGCCGTAGAGGTGCCAGAAGGCAACATACTGCTTGGAGCACAAACTCCTTCTCACCCCTCCTGTTTGGCAGACAAGTTCTTGTTTGCCACAGCATACGGCTCAAAAACCCCTGTTAGAGGAAAGCTCTGCTCTGCTGCAGCACACAGTCCTCTATCACCCACCTCTAACTGGTGAGACTATCCAGATCAGTTGAGTCATTGCAATATCAATTTGAGGACATCTGATTTTCTAGCAGTTTTGAGACAGGGATGTTCTTTCAAGTACTGTAAGCACCTACTTGTAGCTCCCGTTTTAGACATTTCCTTTTTAAAGCACTTATTAAAGCCCAGCATCTCAAACTCTTCCAAAGACTTTCGGATGGAAGTAAAAATCAAAACTTCCAATCCTTCAGACTTTTGTACCTGTTACCTCCTTATAACTAGCCTGAGTTCAATTGTATTTGCCTTCAAAAAATGACACCAACACAAGAAGGACAGAGTGTAACACAATTCAAAAAGACCTGGAGGTAGAAGAAAAGCGGGTGATCAGAAAGAACTGTGAATTTCAGAGTAATGTGAGAGTCTGTCCAAACCAACTGTGAGGGTCATACAAGGTGTACAAGTCAAAGACTCCTCCACTCTGGAAAGCAACTCTTGGTAAGTCAGAGCTTCAACAACCACAATCTTTTTTTTCTTTCTAGATTAATACCTAACTTCTGTACCCAAGGAGAATAAATACCTAGCACAGATGTAGACTTTGAAGAGGATGTAATTAAGCAGCCCAAGCCACACCACTATTGTCACTGTAAGAAAGGTGAGGGATCAGGCCTCAAGGGGAGGCCTGTGAAGTCCTGTGAAGTGGCCTTTGTAGGAGGAGGTGTGAGCTCTGGGAGATCCAGGGGAAAACAGACTCATTAGACAGAAGTTAGCATAGATTCTCAACATAAAAAAAGGTCTCAAAGTTACACCGGCATTCATTTAATTGTGGGGTGGGTGGTTTGGTTGGTTTTTTTTTTTTAAGATAAAATAGATGGATTGTCTTTCTTCCCAAGATAATTTGTTTGGGATATGAATTTCATTGATTAAGTTAATTAAAAGTTCATATAATCATAGAATAAGGTAATTCTGGCTGCATTTGCACTTTATAAATAGTTGGTAATTTGTCAGCCTTTGTTGTTTGTTGTTTATATTTTCAGTGGAATCCTTATAGATGTTAAAGCTTAAAGATCTCAGAGAATTTTTTTATCAGCCTTTTCACAGAATCTTAAGCATTTTTGTAGTTTGAAAGACTTAGGGTGTATTTGACAGCTGTCCAACTTAGTAACAGAGATTATTAGACTGTGCAGAAAAAAACATAAATAAAACTATTTTTTTTGGGGCACAGCCAGAGTTTATTGTGATATTTTTATATTGTGATATTTATTGTGATTGAATCATCATTTATAGAGTTTGAGGGAAAATAAAGGATGATGTTCATTCAGGCAGTATCAACAGTTAACGTGACACTAAAGCTGCTGAAGGTACTAACAGGATCTGACTTAGAGTCAGCAGGAACCATTTTTCTTCCCCAAAGACTTCCTCATGGTGCCCCTTGAATAGCCATATACAAGTATTCAGGTGTGAATTTTACAGTTTCAAACTACTGACTTGCCTTCCTCCATACATACACAACCCAGGAGCAAAAAAGAAAGAAATATTGTGCAGCAAACTTCAGGGAAAAAGAAGAAATGACACCTTTAAAGAGCATATGGATGAAAGAATGCATGTGTATATACCTGAGGCGAAGGGAAAGAGGTCTAATGAGCGTTAAGCTCATCACTGCAAAGCTACAGGAAGTTTTTGTTTGTTTATTTTTTTACAGAAGGATTAGTTAGTAAACAGTATATATGCCTAGGACTATTCAACTGCATCACTACCTCCCTGGGGGCTCCTGTTTACTTAGAAGAAACTACACGAATCTTTACATTTGCACAACACTTGCAGTAGTAAACTTTTTTCACCTTATAGGTGAAAAAATATAGGGCTCCAGTTTCAGAACTACCGGACATAGATGTCTCCCTCTCTCCAGATGATGACATTTTTTACTTATATGCTCACAAAACAGCTGCACAGCTCTCAAGGAGCAAAACACTTCATAGTTAGGACTTGATCTTCAGCATTGAAGAAATAACACATGATATCAAACAGACTAATATATTGACACAATATAGAAAAACAACATTGCTCTTTATGGCCCACAACTTCAATACAGGTGCAGACTAAAGGAGTTCTCTTGCAGCTCCAGTGAGAGACCTCAGGTGTGAGGCAGGATGATGTCTAACTCCTGCTCTCTTTCATTTACAACTACCCACTTGCAGCTCACTCGTTTGATCCTCACAGATCAGACAAAACCCCACATCTGTTTGTACAAGTACAGACGAGCTTTTCAGAGCATACATTTTCCGCATGCAGATAGCTCTTGGCATGCTCATATTTTGCATGCATAATTTGAATCTTCTTTCTTAGTGCTTTGTGTGCTCAAAAGTTAGATCATAGAGCCAGGACAGAAAGTGAGACTACCACTGATTGCCACAAGGCACAGGGAACAATTAGTCCTCCCACTGGTCAGGGTCAGGTTTTGCCCCTAATGAGCCTTGGGCTTTTAATACATCACTCCCTTCCCTACTACTGTTTCCCCCTCACAGAGGCCAGCTCTGAGTCCTCCCTCACCTACCTCTTCACAGGCTCCCACCCACTTCAAACCAAAACTGCCTTCCACAGCCAGAGTGGGAAATCCCTTTTCTTTAAGTCCCTCTATATTAAAAGAACTCAGCTCTTCTTTCTCCTTATTTGAGTATAGATTTTTATAGCCATGTTCCAAGAGACATACAGACCTTTGGGGAGTTTGGTTGCCAGATTAATTGTATACCTGACAGCTCTTTCCTATGAGATAACAAGGGGAGGTCTGACCCTCAGCAGAGCCCTTAAAGCAGGCTTTCGTTTTGAAGAAAGACCGTAAGAGAGCAGAGATGGTCCATACTGACTGTTGCTAACTTCCCAGATCAAGTGTGGACAGAGGCATTACAGCTTCATCACCACAACAGACAAGGTCTCTGCTGCAGCTGAGCAGAGAGATGAGCTTTCTTTGTATGTACCAAAATCATCATAGATAAAGGGGTGAAGATTAATTTAAGTTTTCAGTGCAGCCCAACAGTTTTTAGGGAGTTTGACTGGAGTTAACTGTCTCACAGGAGGCAATTCCCAACATGTTTATATTTTAAATAAAAATGAATAGAAAACAGAGTAAAATAAATAAAAAGCAAAGTGCATCAGAATTTCCAGTTCATTGAAGTTTATCTTTGATTAAGTGCTTGCTTCCCAACCTTCTAGAGTAGAAAAACTCCTTCAACAACAGGGCTTTTTCACCCTGCTTCTCTTAACTGCTGTCTTTAAATATTTGTGGCTTTAGAAATTCTCCATCTCTTCAGAGGATCTATCAGTTCAGCTTCCACATTTTTTCCCTCTCTGTTTATGCTCCAGAATATTAAAGCCATTCCTGACCTTCCAATAAAAAGTCACACGCAACAGGAAAGGAGAAAATTTAGTTGAAAGGGCATCATACCCTGCTTCTTGTGCCCCAACAGAAGTTCAGCCACCGTACACCATCCCTAAACAATGTGCCAAACCTGTCCTTGGTAATATCTGCTGATTTTGAGTCCACGTTATATATCACTGCTTAAACATACTTACCATTAAAAACTGCTTTTTCTTCCAATGTCTTAACTTCTTTCTACATTCAATGAACACTGAAAACAACATTACTCATCTTTCTATTAGGTTTCCCCTTAGTCTTTAAACAAGCCAAGTTCATTTATTCTTTTCTCATAGAACCTATATTGTTTTTTTAGATTTAGAAATTACTCTCCTTCATAAATCTGATTAACACTCTACCAAGTACCTTTAAATCCAGCAACACAAAAATTAAGTACATTTTAATCCAGTAACAACCTTTAAATCCAGAACAGCAAAAAGTTCGAGAGTTCAGATAATTGCATTTACTTCCAAAACCCAAGAGTAACATGACAGCACAAACTGCAATATATACATTGAGCACATATTAGAGAACATTGGGACATGCAGACCACAAGCTAGTGAGTAGGAGAACTTCCCTGCACCATCCTTCCCTGAGCTTCTGGAATTAAAGTGTTTATATTTCCATACCAGATCTCCATTGCTCCAGGATTCAGGCCTGCTCACGTCATTCCAGTCCACAGAAAACTCAGCCCGAGACTATTTAGTGCTCTGCTCCTGGTACTGAGGTAGAAGGCCTGCAGATCAGTTTACTTTTCTATTCTCAGTAAATCGTAACCTGGAAATGACGAGCCATTTCTTCTGAGAGAAAAGAGCTTCAGCAGAAAAATTGCTCAATTCAGTCTGTCAAACTGAATTTGAAAGCAGGCTGCCCTGCTGGTGCCTGTTCAGTTTCTAGAAGACTACATTTTAGGTTTTGTGGTATTTGGCCTTCCTTGCCTTTTCCTATTTTTGCTCCTTCTGAGCCCACCCTGAGAAAATCCATTGAGACACACTAACAGAATGGACCCCTTTATATAGTCACTGCTTTAATAACAACAGAGAATCTCATGAAAAAGGTGCACAGTTATGTCTATGCCTTAACCCTCCACTTCAATTTTTGGAAAAGCCATGAATCTACCTATACACCTGTACATGTATAGGACTTGGCCTTTTATAAAACCTTGCTCTAGAATATGCTGAAAATTGGTTCCCTGGATGAATAGGATGTGGTTGCAGAAAATCTTTTATTTAATAAATCAGATGGTTAACAGCAGGAAATTAATTGAAAAACAATTTTTAAAAGATTCTTCTCCCATCAGAGCAACACAAATCTAATAAAAAGTCTACAGTTACACCAACTTATCTACAAGAAAAAATTACTGTTGTCATACAACATGATGTAGTAGTTATAGAAAATAGTTATAACTATTTTCTTTTCTATAGTGATGACTGAAGTTAATGGTTGCACTTTGACTCCCAGCTCAACTTCTGTCATATCAAACAGGCAAACTCTTTGGGAACTTCCCCAACTATATAAAGCTAGAAATAAACAGTCTGGGTCAAACTGACTGCGTGACTCTTTGCAACACTAACACCATGGAGTGAAAAGCAGAGGCAAAGATTGCCACACAGAAGCTAAACAGTTGGCATCAAAATCAATGATACTTCTGCTGGGTTTAAGGTGCCTTTTTCTGAACCCGGTGAGAACAGTTCTTGCCTCAAGCAAGCAGACAGTCACACCCCTAGTTTCACCCTGACTCCTTATAACAGCAGTAGTTCTGCTGCAGTCATTCAAGCTGAGAACACGGCAATTACTACAGACAGCATCAGTACTGGACCTTTGAAACAAATGATGCCTAAATGTAGTTCAGAGAAGTACTAGCAACTACAGTGGTGGCCATCAACATCTCCAAAGGGAAGAGTAAGGGAAAAGGTAAGGTGGTAAAAGGAAAGGTCCAGAGAAAGAATCATGAAGATACATGGTGTGAATGGAACTTTCAGAGTTGTCATGCTGTGCGTGATTCATTCAAGACTAAATTTTAACTAAAAAATGGACAAAATAGACAAAATTTTTGAAACCTTCTGGAAAAATACATCCATAACATTTTCAGACACCTATTTTGGCTACTGAAGACCTGAAAGAGAGAGGACTGCACAGCACTTACAGCATTAATACATGACAGGAATAACATAACAACATCAAACATACATCAGAGATTTATGGAAATGGAATATTTAAGACAAAGATACTTGGCTGAGAAAATGCAAGACTGGAACAGAGGAATATTTTATTAAAGTAGATTGAATTAGCTATTTCAGATAACCTACAAAGAACATTAAGGACTCCCAGTGAATCCGGTGGATATTGGGCAAGTTTTGCACTTCAGAAAGGTCACTCTAATGTGTCACTAATGCGACACATACAGGGCAGCCAGAAAAATTCACTTTATCAAATTTAAGAAAGAATCCAAGGTCTAGAAGAATTGAGTGTATGGCTCCTGAAGCCTCCAGAGTATGGAATGGTATAGTTTCCATAGAAAATAAACCTCCTGCAACAGTATTTTCAACAAGCAAAGAAAGATTAAGAAGAAAGATCTCATCTCACAATACTGGCATTCATCTCCTCATTTTGAAATGTCCGAAACAGTACTGAGTTTTTCTCAGTATTTAATGTAAGATGCCTACGTCCAGTCTAGCTTCTTTATAAAATGCCAGTGTACCTTTGGCACAGTCTTGAGGGAAGACAGACCCAAGTCTGTATTCAAAGATCCCACTCCAAGCCATGAATGTATCAGGGTTGTACTCTGATAGGAGAAATCACTGTGGCTATGCTAGGCAGCCATGAAAAGCAGATATTCAAGGTGGTCTAAGGACATTAGAGACAGAGAAAAAATCCATTATTAGGAAAACACAAAAATGGTTTAACATAATTCTATTTTCCTTATTTCTGCTGGTTGAAGGATCCACATGTATCTTTTAGAAGTGCCTTACATAATCTCACCCACAATTCATTACCAGAGTGCTGAGGATATAGCCCAACAGGCTGGTACAAAAGAATCTGGCTATCTTAGCCATCATTGTAAGCAGACTGAAATTTGAAATCCATTTGCTTTTCTAGATGGAAAAAGTACCAGCTTATTCCCACATTGCTTTTAATGCTGAAAAGAGTCATCTGCTGTAGTTGATGAAAGCAGAAAAATCAGCAAGTTTAGGGCCTTGGCAGAAATACTGTGACAAGTGTTTCTGTCAAAACTCCAGTTGGTGATAGCATATAATCCATATGAATGGCCTTTGTGGCAAAGATTAATTGGTGTGGTTTCTTTGGAAAGATGGCACCGTGTAAAGTGTATTCAAAACATTCCCTGCTGGATTTAAACATAGGTGACTGGTCACCCAAGGTAGCAAGGCATACCACAGAAGAGAGAGGGGAAGCCCAGAAAATTCAGTTTTAGAAAAATAAAGCAGGGCCCAAAAAGAGAAAGAATTGCAATGCACAAAGTCACATCCCTGCTTCTGTTTCCCTGGGACCAAACACTCTCGGGTGTGTTTCGCCCTATTATTAACCTAATTCTTCTGCTGGCCAAATCCCACACGCTGACAACAGATGTCTTCTTTAAGAAGAGGGAATAACTGTCAGCCTCAAAGGGATAGGTTCATCCATAAGGTGCCTTTAAAATTTCTATTGTTCACACAAAGGGACTTTTATTCGCCTTAAACACTTGTGACCACTGTCACAGAATCCCACTTCTGTCTTAAGTCACCCTTTGCACAGGGCACCGGACCAGGAGGGAGCCAGAGCTCTAAAAGTGCTGCTAAAACATCTTAAGCAAGTTGCTGGAGCGTGAGTTTCATGTCTCTGTACAATGCCAGGATATTCATCTTCTTGGTGAAGTGTTTTAAAAGCCGATGAAAAGTGAGGTGTAAGAGCTTGGCATCTCCAACATTTGTGCACAATTAAGAACTAAAACTGCTGAAGAGCAGAACTGCACAGCATTCTCCCCATCAAGAGGCTCTTCAGCTACACTCTTCACAATACAAAAAAAAGGAAAAAAGAAAAAAATTAACCAACTAAAAGCACCTCCCATGGGCATCAGTGCAGATGACGTCCCAAAATAATGCAAACCCAAGCTAGTAAATTCTAAAGCTACATACAATATAAAAAGAGATTTTCCCTTCTGGTATGTTATTCATTAGCATTGTAAACCTTCTGAGGAACATGACTGAGTCTTGGAAGTATATTTAATACTACCTTCCTTAAGATGTTATTGGAGGTATAGTTACTGAGGAGGACTGGGGCTGCCTTAGCATCAATTCCTGAAAGCACACCTATTATTATAACAGCCTCTCAATGCCTGGTTACTAACAGGCTGGATGTTCTCATGAGAAAGCACGCTGATTAATTATCTTAGAAAAGGCAATGCAATGGAAATTTGATTCCACTCTTCCCCACCCTCAGACTGCAACAGGGAATAATAATTTCTAAAATGATCCTGCAGCGTGTCATTCTTGAATCTCCGTCCATACTTTAGATTATACTTTTTTCTTTTCTTACTTAGATGGCTGAAAAAACTGATGTTAAGAATATATGACAGACAGTGAAACTGTCTCCACTGCAAACAGCACTACAACATTTTCTCATTATTTCAATTTGTAGCTTGGTAGGTTGTTACTGTCTTTAGGGATATATTCCAATATAATGTTCTTCATCTCCCCAAACCAGCTAATCCTCCTCATGAAGAAGGGAACTCTTACAGTCTGCTACTTTGAGCAAATGAGGAAAAAAAAGGGGTGATGGTAGGGAACAACTTGGCTCTATTGTTCGGCATAATTTTCTCTCCTGAAGTATATTAGAAAATCAGCCCAGCTGCCTAAATACTTTGAAATACGTACACATATATTTAGATGTATAGCAAAAATATTGCAGAAGGTGTCCCGATGCCAAGCCTTCCAACAAAAGCGTGGTCCCACAGGTACAAATGAAGGAGGACTATACGGGGCTGTATTTTGCATGATCTTGTATGGCTTCAAACACGTGAAGCTACTTTGATAGGTAGGGCTGAAAACACATCTGATACCTATTGCCTAGACAATGGCTTGGCATTGTCTCAGTCCTCTTATCTGGCAGACTCATGTTGGACAGAACATCATGGGAGATATTAGAGATGTCATCAAATCTCCCCATCTTCTGTTCAACCTCTCCCTGAACCTCTCAGAAAACTGCGAGATTAATTACCTTTACCAGGCACAAAAATAGGAGTTTAATTTAAAGCATCTTCTCACCTGCGGAGGGATATGTTCTGTCAGATGGAGACTGTATACGAATAGAGTTGATGGGCTTTAGTAGATGAATCCATAGCCACAGGAGAACAATATATAGAACAATTTCATAAAAATGTTAAGAAATAAATACAATAGTCAAAACATGGCAGGAAGATCAGCAAAGAGCAACAACCTGGAGAAGCCGTGCCTTGCCTGGGATATTAACATTGTCACTCAAAATAAGCAACTCGGAGCTACTGTCTCCTGACAGCTCTGCTATAGCAAACAGCAGAAAAGGTGTAACAAATGAACAAAACCATCTTCTTGTACCGTCTCCCCACACACTGAGTGGAAGAAAAAGTAAACAGAGTCAATTGCTGGGGTGAAAGAAACAGCTAGAGGAATTCCACCTCCAGGAAACAAAAAAGGAAAAAACCAACCCACTGTCTAACTTCATCAACAGTTTCCCACTCAGTAATCCCCCTGGGACAGTAGCTCAGCAGCTTTTCTTCTAAATAAATTTCTTGATCTCACCAAATATTGTAGTTTAACTCTTGTTTTTACAAGGATCAGCTACAATGTTCAAGGTGTTGCGAGTGCTGCATGTTGTGCCGCAGATAAAAAAGTTGCGATGCATTGCAATTACAAAGGCCATGCTCAGTGTGAAGTACTGATCAGTTGGGATCCACTGGCAACCTATTAGTACAGTGTATTTTCTGTCCTGGCAAAAAATTGTAAGAATTTCTCATGAAAGGATGCAGACTGCCGCTCTCCTGACTGGTAACTGCCATAAGCCAGTTTTTTGCTCCAGTGAGAAGCAAAGAACTTGTTCTGCCATAAAATATGGAAGGAACAGAAAGATTCCTTTCGTCCTCTTCCACTGGAAAGGGCTCCCTACCTACTAAAAAGAATGCTGTTTCTAGTAGCAATCCATCACTGGAAAACATGTCAATGATGCACTGTGTTGGCACAAGTTCACACACACATGCTGAACTTGTGTGGCACACTGTGGTAGCACCAGGGCTTTATATCATCACATCACTGAGGAATTTCATAGGGAATGGGAGGGACCTCTCACAGCTGACATTCTCCCGCCAGGGTTCAAAAAAAAAAAAGGAAAAAAAGTTATGGACCATGTCTCCAAGCCTCTGGTTTTACAGAGAAACTTCTAAACGAGCAGGAAAGGATATTCTGACATCCACCTCCCTCCGAAAATATTAAATGCTGTAGTGCTGCTTAAAGCCCTGGAAAACAGAAAAGAACTTAGTAATTTGAGGGAGATTTGCTTTTTTCCCATGCTAAGGATATAATTTGTTCTGAAAGTATCAGCTCACAAGGGTATCAAGATTGCTCCAAGAGTATCAAGATTTCATAGAATAAACAATGTCTGCATCAAACAGAAACAGTCTCTGAAATTTAGAACAAATTACTCCCAAACGTAACAGAACTTGGATGTGTCATGCTTCTCCCAATTAAACCTTACTGAAAACTATGCATAGTTAAAAATTAAGACAGTTTAGAATTACTGCTATTTTTGTCCCAATTATTTAAAAGTGGACATTACTTCATAGTAGCAACTGATAAAAAGTGTTCTACTGTACAGTATTTCATGTTGAATTGCTCGCTTTTATAATGTAATTTTTTATGGTTTTTAATGGTAATGTGGTCACAGCCCTCTGCTGCTCAAAAAGAAGAGACAGAGGAAAGGAGAAAGGAAGAACGGGACAAAAAGTACTTTATAGCAGTTTGGTAGAGGATCACAAGCACTGAGTAGCTGGAATTCAGACTTCAGTAGCTGGGGAGTACTGAAGTGACAGAGTTTAGGAAATCTGAGTACTCCAACTCTGCATTTAAAAAAAGTAGTATGGGTGGATCTTTTGCATTTAGTATTTAAAAGTCCTGCACAGGAATGAGAACTTGGAGGAAAACTGCATCATATCTCCATAAAAAGATACTTAAATGTCACATTATGCACAGCCATCCTAAGAAGCTGATAAAATCTTTCATATCTTTGAGACACTGCAGAAACTCCCTACAATTAATATGAAGAACTGACAATGCCTTTCTACTGTGCTGTACTCTGAATTTTTTTGGAGAAACGTTTAAGGACTTTGAGGCTGCATTGGTAGAACATGTATCTAAGTTTCTAAAAATCTCCCTTTGCACTTGGTACTGAAGAATTATTTGAAAGCAACTGGTGTTTCCTGGTACTTTGCCCGCTCCAGTATGTCTTACTCTAACATTGCTAGTACAACTGGACTGAATGCACAACCATGAAAAATTAGCAGTGCTGCATGATCCACTCCTGCTCTGAAACAATCCTACTCCTACAGCGCAGCGCTGTCCATACTCACAATAGATTATGTTGAACTCATGTCAGGTGAGATCCTGCAGCAATTCTTTAGTGAAATGTACATAAAAAGTACTGCTTGTCTGAGCACCATTAACCCTCTTTCATGCTTGGATCCCTAACCAGAGGCCTGGCCACAGAACAAGACAGCAAAACAGATGTCAAATTGCAAGGAGGGGAGGGAAAAAAGAAAGAAAAAAAAAAAAAAAAGAGTAAGCCAGAATGCTGTTGCATTTCATCTCTTTTTCCTGTGGATTCCCAAGAGGTAGTTACATTCCCACTATGCTTTCAAAAGCAATTGACACAACTTTAAGTTTTTTGCTCCCTCCAGTCCTTTCCAACAGAGAACTGCAGGAGGGTAGGATACTGCTGTACATCGAGATAGACATCAGTGCATCCAAATGATAGCAGTCCTGTCCTGACTGACACAAGAACGTAAATCCAGATCCCATGAATGGCTGAAATGGACTCACTCCAGGGCACAACTCCTCATCATTTCTAAATCCTAACTAACGAATAACTAATACAATATGGATCCTGCTGTGGTATCTTGCAATGTATTGTTTGTGTGGCCTGAAATATGGTGAATAGGATTACCTGACTGTTCCTTTCCTGGGTCTCTCACAAAAATGATGTTTCTCAAGAGGCTCTTTCAAACAGTCACATTTCCAATAATGCACAAAAGATGAAGCTGCCACGTTTCCCCCTCAAATGGCTATCAACATATCTGTGCTACTCCATCAAGCATCAATGATAAGGATGTATGAACAAATTGTTTGAACTGATCCCTCTCCTTACCTCACTTCGATCAGGAGAAAGCAGAGGAGGAGAGAAACAGTTAAATTTGCACCCTGTTGCAAAGTCTTATATCTCTGTTCTTCACAGTGGTATTCTTGCTTCCACAGCAGCAGCCTCTTTTTTCCACCTATACTGCCAGAAAGTTCTAGAAGATGTCCCTAGTTAAAGGGAGCAAAGCAGGAACCAGAAACTTTGCAGGAAATCACTGGAACACTTGGCTTTGTCCTGAGTCAGAAGGTAGGAAAGGCAAATATACAATGGGATGGCAGCCAAGCAACAAGAAACTAAAAATGAAAACTGAGGAAAAAGGTATTTCAAATGAAATGTCACCTGTTACAAATATGGCCCCCTGCCGCAAGTACCTCCTCTTGGTACCATTGCTCAAACAGTCAACCATGAAACAGGTAGATTACAGTCCAGGGCCCAAAACTTTCGTCCATCTGATGATGGTGATCCCTACTTTCCAGCTACTGCTAAGCACTAGAAATAATAACTACACCAAACACTTTCCTCAAAGTAACTTTGCCAATTACTGTACCTTTCACAAGAAGATGAGAGAAATGCATGGCAGCGCAGGCTACCTGGTCACATTTAAAGAGTGCCTGCAATAGAGAACCACCCTATTACTATACACACTAAAAAAAACTCTTTTCCCTACCAGAAATTTGTACCCCTCAATCACTTTCATATCTTGTTTTACTTCAAAAACTGAGTATTTCCCTATAAGGGGAAACTAGAAAATTAATGAACACAGCATGACCAACGTGTGATCTCTCTGGCTTAACAACAAAGTTACTCTTAATGCACCAGCTCCTTTTTGCTGGACACTAATTGTCTGTCATTCCTTCAAGTAATCATATTTATGTTGTTTACAAGCATCTTCAACAACTGGGCATACGTTTGATTTCTCATTCAGCTATACACCTAATTTCAGCTACCCCTTCTGTTAACTTAAATCCCTACTGGAAAAGAACTTTAGGTAGCACATATAAACATCCTGAGATTATCACTGAGATTCAAATAACAATCTCTGAACTATATTTCAATGCCTTGAAAAATCCTTACTAATGAGTAACTTCACTATTTTCTCCAATACAGTTCAAGAAGTCACAGGCAGGTTTCAGTGGTAACTGACACAAACCAAATTCTCCCATCAGCTACAACCCCTGACTGCAGCTGCAGAGTAAAAAGGCTGACTAGCATTGCTAAAAGGCTTTAATCTGTGACACAGATGATTAACATTCATTATTATGCATGCATAATTATAATATAAATGTTCAAATAGCTGCAACACAAGCGGATACATACAAATGTGACCATAACAAAGGCAAAAGGTATATTTCTATTTATTTGGATTTGGAAAATTTATGTAAGGTGTACTGATTTTGCAGGATGTTTGCAGAATAGTCTGCTGCAGATTCCACTGCTGATCTCTGAAATGAGCAACAAGCCACTATTGCTAAATTTAGGAGCAGGGACTCATATTTCTGTGACATATTTTGTCAATAACCCAGAGAAGAGAAGTATTTATAGCTGCGTATTTCAGGCAAGTTCATAATTTAAAACAAAATTACAAAAAAAGCGCAGACTAACACTTTATCAATAAGAACGTCGTTGTTTTTGAGCACGGAAGATAGATAGAGGTACAAAGAAAGACATCTTTAGGTATCCAAAGGCACACTGTGCTTCAGTCACACAAAAAAACCCAGAACCTAAGTATTTGTCCTCAGAATATTTTTTGATGTTATATTCAGGTTGTATTCCACAAGTTATCTGACCTGATGTGGTTTGGAGACCTCCCAGAAGACGTACTTTACGTGAAAGATTGACAGCACTTGACACACGCATTGGTTACCTATTCCCCTGCAGAAGCTCCCCTGGAAAAGGACACAAATTTCTCCTACTCCAACCAGAAGCAAAATTTGTTACTGCATTTGAAGGTTAGAGAAGAATACATTTTTACTTACTCAATCAAACTGTGTGAAAGGGAATTTAGGGAAAAGAGAGGCTGTGTATGAACATCTATCTTCTGTCACTAACATTTAAAAATTAAGATTTCAGTAAGTACACAAACCATAAATTGCCTGAGGTCCAAATAATCTGCTTCTAAAATCTAGTTGTGCATGGTAACAGCTGATCCATAAGCAACATTGGTATTCCAGATTTTTTTGGTATTCACAAAATGACTATTGACACAGGCTGCATTCCAGTTCTGATTGTATCTAACCTGGAAAGATATTAGAAACAATTTTGGATTGTGCTTCTGAAATTTCTATTACTTCTGGTAATAAATCTCATTGTCCTTGTCTTTACTACAATGTCCACACATGACAAATGAACACAGATTGTTCAGAGAGATTCGCCAGCCCTGAGCCTTCACACCTGCTCACCTCAGATGCCTAATTTGCTGCGCACATTGTTAAGAGCTGTTCTGGATGGGCAGGGATATAGGGGAGAAAGCTGTCAAGCAGCAGCTCTGAACGAGGGAGAAACAATACAGCTACCACAGATGGTGTCCACCTCCACCACCAGCACAGGCAGCTCTCCTGTGTGTGGATAAGAGAGGAGAGGTAACGCCCCAATACCGGTCACCTACCTAGGAATAATGGCAATGCTCCAAACAAAAGAAAAGCTACAATTCTAACCTTGAAAGCAGACAATGAAGCAAAAAAGGGTCTTTAAACATCATCGCCAACACCTCAAATCATCCACGACCTCACTAAGTTTTCAGCCTCTAGTTTGGAAACTTGTTTTAAGGCACTTGAGATAAGGGACGTGCTTGGTGTTTGCTGCTGGTTTGGAAGAGAGGTGCAAGACCACGAGGTCACTCTGTTGAGTGACCACAGCCATCTCTATCCAACCATTAGAGCTGGTGGCACCTACAAGGTCCCATGTCACAGGTACCCAGGCTCTAGATTGCTCTTGCTATCCTGCTTTGCACACACCAAGTCCTCCTTGATTGCAATGGCAATTTCACATCCATTTCTTTCCACTGCCTGGTTCTCTTGAGACACAGTGTGGTGTCAACCTCGGGTGCACACTGTTCACTGTACTCACAAATGATTTGGAAATGAAGTGAATAATGGTGAAATCTGGCAATAATACAAAACCATCTGGGATATTAAAGATAAAGACCAAATGTTGCAAAAAGACCTCCCAAGACAGAACAAATATGAAAACAATTAGGAAATTAAACTATATGTACTGAAAAGTGAATTTATACACATGACAGAAAACAATCCTAACTTCGCATACATGATTAAGGACTCGGAGTCACTACCACCTCTTAGTACCTTTAAGTAATCAGATTAAATTAGGAAAAGGCAAACTCAAAACCAAACAAACCAGACTTCGCTCCTTGAACACTCTCAAGCATAGCATTCCCTGATACAGGACACTGCAAATGCCATAAAGCAAAATTATCTGAATATATCCACAGAAAAGCAATCTAATTTGGATTATAAAAAACAGAAATATCATCTCTGGTTCAGGAAGACCCTGAGCTTGAAACTGCATGAGGCTGGGAGACTATTCAGTGAAAGTCTGAATAGCACATCATTGCCATGTTTTCACATTATCCTACAGACTTCAGCCACTGTCCAGAGCCAGAGATAAAGCATCGGGTGAGACAGACTTTGGCTCAACCTCCTAAAGCCACTTATAACTTTATCCTGAGTAGTCCTGCTGAACAAACCTAACGCTCCCTTCCTCACTCTTCCCTCCTGTATGTCTCTCTCCCCCTCTACCTTTCTGCAGTTAAAGCTGTCAAAGGCAGATGTCCAATAGGTCTGGCCAAGGAAATTTCCAAATAATTGTGGTGATTTCAGCTAGGACGGAGTTAACTTTTTTGTAAGCAGGTGGTATAGTGCCATGTTCTGGATTTGGGATGGGAATAGGGTGATAGCACATGGGTGGGTTTAGTTTGTTGCTGAGCAGTTGAGGCCTTTTCTGCTCCTCACATTGGCCCACCAGCAAGCAGGCTAGAGGTGCACAGGGAGTTGGGAGGAGACACAGACAGGACAGCTGAACCCAACTGACAAAAGGGTCAGTTGACATAGTCATATGACATCATAATCAGCATATAAAGCTGGGGGAAGAAGGAGGAAGGGGGATACATTCAGAGTTACGGTGTTTGTCTTCCCAAGTAACCATTATGCGTGACAGAGCCCTGCTTTCCTGGAGATGGCTGAACATCTGCCTGCCCATAGGAAGCACGGAATGAATTCCTTGTTTTGCTTTCCCTGCCTGTGCGGATTTTGCTCTACCTATTAAACTCTCTTTATCTCAGCCTGCGAGTTTTTCCTCACTTCTACTCTTCTGATTCTCTCTCCTATCCAAGATAGGGGCAGTGAGTGAGCGGCTCCATGGTTCTAGCTGCTGGCTGGGGTTAAATCACAAGAGTGAGTTACAATTCCTAACCAATAAAAGCCATTAACTGTATAAGGCTCTTTCACAGCCACTCCTCTCTCCTCTCTGCAGGAGGTTTTGTAAATTCGTCCGTAAAGCCACTTCTCGTATTTTGCTTACTTACATAAAGAAGCAATCTTTCATTTTCATTTCCCAATTATCTATTTTCTGCAGCCTGTTAGTAACTATACTAAGACACATTCAGCCAAGAACATCTAGTTAATGCATGGATGCAAGTCTGAAAACCGGCACTGCTGTAAGTGGTATTTCACAGGCATTGCTCATCCAAGCGAAGGCATACAAAAAGAGCAGGCTTACCCTTTTCTTGAGGAAGCGGCCTTAGTTTAAAGATAGTGATTCGCACACTTAAAAATAAGTGTTATTTTCCAAAAGATAACCCTGGGACAATAAAAGGCAAGCTATTAAAGGAGTAGGCAGAGCTTTAGCTGTGCATTTCCTGCTGTTATTATCACAAGTCACGTGGTTGAATCCCTGCATAGTGCTTTGAAAATACAACTGTTAACACATTTCTATAGAAAAGGTGTAAGGATGGAAGTGGATCTCATAGCCAGCTGTCACATTTCTCAAAGACTGAATGGATCTGTTAATGATTAAGCTCCACCCTGAGCTGCAAAAAAAGCAGAACATTCTGACTCATGATAGTACGTCTAGAACAATTTTTGAGACCAATCTTTTAGTTCTACTTTTAACAGCTAGATCATAGTTACGATTCCTGAGGAGAGTTTGTCAGATTAATGAAACTGTGTTGATTAGGGCTAAATAATGTTTTTTTATGTTCCATTGCTTGGGAGGGGTCGCTGCAGAGGCAATACATCTCTTAGAGGTACACACATTCTCTAACTCCCTGTTCCACCCTGCACAAAGATCACCCCAGGGCTCCATGATTTGAATCAAGGAGTTACTCTTCTTCATGGCAGTCCCCATTAGCAGGCCAGGGAGGAACAGCAGGACCACAATCACTTGTTGTTAGCCCTGTCCTTCAGTGAGGAAGCCCATAAGAAATGGAGAAAATAGCTTATGCAAGCAATGAAAAGGTAGTATTTTTGCAAGCAACCTTTTATCTCGTATCTGCTGCAGGAATAACCAGACCTGCAGCACAAATGGGACATGCCTAATATTCTCCAAGTCATTACTCTGGCATCGAAAAGCACAATAAACTCTTTGAAAGCAAAATAACGCATAATGATGCCACATTTGACAGAATACTGCTGCCCATACTCCAACAGCCACTTGGCTTTGAAGTGAAGAGGCAATACAAAGTAACAAATATCATGGAGTACCTTTGAAACCATTGTAACCGTGTTCAGAAGACAAAGTAGGTCAGCGTGCAGTCATTATCTTACCTAATACTACCAGGAATTAAAAACAAATGGTAAGAAATGTAGCTAGTTAAGCTTTGTCCTTCTACAAGCCCACTGCAGGAGCACAAAGGACGCAGCAAACACAAGAATTGTGGATTTGTCTGATCTTGTAAACTTTACTCTTCAGTGGCTAATAGCAAATTTTTACTTACTCTTTCCTTACAGAAAGTTCCTTATAGGATGTTTATTTCCCTACACCCCAGGAATCAGCAGCTGAGGGATTTCTAGAAGCTGTATCCAGACCCTCAGGCTTCTTGTCACTGATGGAAACCATCATCCCTGAACTTGTCAGTTACTTTTCTAAATCCATTTCCAGTCTCCTCTATAGCCTCTGGCAACATTCCACAACTATTGCTATGCAATGTATGAAGAAATACCTCCTCTTGGTTTGTTTCAAATGTTCATTTTATTGCATCAGAGGCACTTTCTGATTTCCGTACTGTAAGAGACATAATCTCCCCATTCACCTTCTCCACAGCACTTGTGACAATGGAGACCTCTGTCTTAACTTCATCCCCACATTTCTTCAGCTGTCTCTGTATATATGGCCTCTCTTAACATACCGTGTTCCGTGTTTCTGATGAGGTCTTTGCAGTTTCAATTTGCAGTTGCAATTCTCAGAAGATTAATGTTTTACCTGTGAGTAAGAGGCCAGTGATGCCAGGAGGCAACATTACTCTCACGCACATATAAGGTTAAGCTGTATTTGTTTCCCAAGACTAGACAGTGCTTATTAGACAAGATTGGATACCAAGATTAGACTAATTTATTTTCGCAAACAGGAGAACGTTAACTCACCTGAAGGCATCTAGCCACCATTCAGATGCCGGACAGTGGGAACAGTTAAGCCGCCGACCTCCACTAAAATGAAGTAGGATTGCTTTTTTTTTTTTAGAATAACTGTGCTATTGGAAATCCTGGAACTGTGCAGCTCTGTCAGAGGGGAAATCACTGCAGGACCAGGGCCAAATTCTGGTTATTACCTAGGAAAATGAAGAAACAGGGTATTTAGAAACAACTTTCCTTTTAAGTTTAGCATAATTCAGTAGCAGCTCTTTCAAAATTAATGTGTAGTTTTCTTTAATAGACTGCTTGAAAAGGTTGTACAGTTTCCAGTAATGGAGGTTATTAAGAGCAGTTCAGAAATGGAGTCCCAATGGTGTTTGCATTCAAGCAAACACCTCAGCTTCTCTGTCCCAAATCTCCCAGTATCAGATAGAGTTTCCTCTAACACAGGCATCTTACAGAGAAATGGAAAAGATTTCTTCCAGCTCCATGAATATGCAACATAGGGAAATTACAGGCACTATAAGCCATAATGAGGAGTGAACTCATGACAGTCCTAGCATGGAACTTAAAGGGTATTGTTTCGATGGGAAAATGCTTCTTGAATAGTTGGTGTCTAACACATTGCAGATGTAAAAAATTAAACACCAACAATATTCAATCAAGTCAAGTCTGCAAGAAAAACTCTTGCTATTTGCAGAGTGACTGGATAGCCAGTATTTTTATTGCATCAGTGATTCCTATGCATTGTGCAAAAATATAGAAATACAAAATGAAGTACACGGTACAGTAGTATTGAAGTGGTAAACTACTGCCTTAATAGTAATGTAAAGCCATAAAAGTGATTGTTCACATTTAATGGTGGAATTTTTTACCTCGCAATTCATTGAAATGAAAGAGCAGAAAAAAGCAAAAAGAAAAATTTCACTTGGCAGCTTAACTCAACTTGGTTGTACCACTGATTTAAGCAGATGACTGTCATGGCTAGTGAGAATTTTATAGGAAACTGACCCAGCATTATTCCTTCAAGAGTAGTACCCTCAACAAAAATAACCACAGGCATCGTGTGTGATAGCCATCAGTTCTCCCTCCCAAAACTGCACTCAAACAAATAGCAACATGAGCTGCATTAAATTTCAGATACATCCATAATAGGAGCATGGTATATGAACACTGTTTACATAAGTATATTAAAGACTGCATGCAATTTGCATTAATGAATATAATTTTACAAACACAGTCAAACTTTAATATTTACCAGTGCAAATAGCTCCACAAAAATTAGGTGCATCTGCAAAGCAGCTCCTTCACCGAAAAAAATATTTGGAGTTTACACGTTCTTCTCAAATTAAAATATAAATTCACAGAGAATAACTATTACTTCAATGGCTGGCTTAATCTGCCTGCACTGGGTTTCTGCTGAAACTTTGATATCTTCACAGACATAAGCAGACAAGCTGAACTAGTCTGACAATGGCTGGAGGAAAATCATACCTACTCTACGCATTCACTGATTGTGATTACTTGGGACCTATCAATGCCCCAGACTGGCTAGATTCCTTTAAGCGGTTTATGACAGTAGAAGAGAGTGCTCTGAATCTATCAAGGCCCAAACACCCAAACTCTGTGAAACTCAGTAAAGTCTGTAGTGACAGTGCCTGAGGACCTTCCTGTCTCTCCAGGTCACGGCAGTTGAAATGAAGGCAGTTCTGTGCTGCCTGTACACAGAGATTTTGGACCACCTTTTGATAACAGTCCTGAACAGAGCCCACTTGGAGGCCAAGTGTCCTTGATACCATACAAAAGATAAACATTTAAATTTAAAGCAAACTTATTAACTGAATTGGGCATGACAAGTTTTGTGCTTTTAAAAGATTATTTTGTAGAATCCAGGTTTGTTATTACAGTTACTTCAGATGTGATTCTGGTCTATTTTATTTGGTTTTGCCTCCAAATTTATTTAATCATCAATCTATTGAGCAATAGGCAGTTTTTCAGAATATTTTTCTGAATCAAGAAATCCATAAAGGTTTTAATCAAGAGGATTATAATCCCAGCTCTGGCCAAAACACTCTTATTAAATACCAGGACATAAATGACTTTCTTGTACATGCAAGTTTTTATTGAAACAGCAGTTCTGACTTCTCCCGAAGTCACCCAGCTTCACTATAATTAGTACTATTGTCCTTATCTTCCCCATTTTTGAACAGTCAAGACAGGGAGCATAAGTGGTAATTCCAAATTTCTCTGCAGTGCAATGTATAACACACCATAGAGTAAACTGCTACATTCTTGGCACAAATATTTGGAAAAGCCTGTTATATAGCATAGGAGAGACTAGTTGCTGCATTACTACCAGCTGATAGCCACAGCGCCAAAGAATTCTATAAATGTGAGGCATGTATCTATAAGCTTTGTGGTTTTTAATATGGATATAGTCTTCATTTAAGCTTTGTACTGCTGGTGAGCACACATATAATATTTCCCCCTGTTTTTATATTTATATGTATATAAAAACTCAGGGGAATATTACATCTGTGAAATATTATGCATATATCTATGTAAAAAATGAAGAAAATATTATGTGTGCCTGCAACAGTATAAATATAAAAAAGTACGCAGACATCATATGTGCATTGTACCTCTGACATTCAAACCATTCTTGACATGCACAATTTAAAAGGATGATTTTAAAACCATCCTGATCCCTAGATGGTGCTATTCACTGCAGTAATGAGACAGCCACAGCTCGTTACCAGGACACCCAGCACTTTAGGGACAAAAATTATTTCTTGGTTCAAAATTATATAAATTGAATACAGGTACAAATAATACTGTTTCATATTATTTGCATTTGCCACATGCCTTGAACCTGAGTCCCATCTCATTTCCTGTAGGCTATAAGAAGAGTAATTCCATTGAAGTGGTACAAATGAAACCAGGGTCAGGCATTGTCAATCCGCCAGGGACTCTGAGAAGTAGCATTTCCAACCTCTTAGATTAGCTTCACCTCCCTCCACATGCAGCTGCCATTCAGTCTTCCACATCCTTCACAGAAATGAGGATTACATACTATTTGCCAAGCCTACCTCTTGCCCTGGCCCACATCCCACTGCAGCCATCTCCTAGGAAAGGCACCCTGGCAGAGCTCAACGTCTTGTGAGACATGCCCAGCAGGGTTTGGGGAACCATTACACTGGTATGACATCTGGAGTGACTTCAGTCCTGGCAGTGGAAGTGCTCTTGCACCTCTCCCACCAGATTTAGGTCAAAACAATTTTAAGAGTGGCTAATGAAATAGCATTGAACTAAGGTGTATTAGGACTGGACTTCCTTCTGGGTCCCTCACAGACTGCAGAAGTGGTTTTGGGCAGCCCATAAAATCTCCCAGGATGGGATCAAAAGCCCATTCAAGTTGGAAGGAGTTCCTCTGTTAGCTTGAAATAAGTTTTATAGGAGACATTTTGGCTTCTGTTCTTTCCCCATAAGGTGGGAATGTGCCTGTGACCGCACAACAAAGAAAAAACCCCAGTATTTTTCAGTTTCTTAGGCATTGTAATAGTGAATAAATAGAAAAACCTAAATAAAACAAACGATTAAACATTTATTGTACTTTGTTCTGATTCTCTGCCTTTATAAAAATGTTGGCTCTATCTGCCTAATTGCTTAGGCATTTGGCTCCAATAAATGTAGTATCTGAGCATCTCACAAACATCAATGTTTCTCTAAAACTACGTTGCCTTTTTTTAGGGCTTCTGAAAGTGACTGGATTGACAGCATGGACTAGTCACTGTCTCAGTACAGACAGATGCACTGCACATATCTCTTCCAATACACTTCACATCAGATGCTCCAGGCATGAATTTCTTAAATAAAAAACAGCAACTGTGATGGTCTGTCGACAAAACTTTAGGTGATGTTGTGATAAACAACTGCCCACCACAGCCTAACTGCCAAGCTGGCAATCTAAATTTGAACTCTAACCATATATATATTCTTTAACCCACTGAACTTTGTAAAGTGGTTTCACAGATCTCTGTTCTGGCCTTCGCTTAGGCATGGAGTTTGTCTTTACACATTGGTGTTTCCTAATAATCTAGCCTGACAGATTTGTCATCAGAGATGAGAACCCCCGCTTTCCTTAAGCATGTTTGAAAACTTCTGGTTAAGTTATAAACTTGTCATGATATATAAAACTCTTGATGAGAGCTGTTTAAAATTTTCTAAAGAAAAGGGTGCCAAATGTTAAGCCCACGAGAATGCCAAAGAACTGAATGAGATGAGAAAGAGAAGGAGTATCATGTCAGAAAACAGAGGCTAGGATTATCCTTGCAAGGTAGCAGGAGGGAGTCCTTTATGGGAATCACACATATTCAGTGCGGAGGAAAGATCAGAAGGAAGTCAGATGATTGTGCTCTGTGTACCTCCCTCTTTGTGCAGAGATTTTGGGAGGAAGCATAGACAGAGGCTAACAAAAAAAAGCCATTACCCAGTTGTCACATCGCAGGCCACAATAATTTTGAAAAAAAATACCCAAATGGACAGGCTTAATTTCAATGTCAGGAGAAAATCAAAGGAACATCCCTGACCCAATCCCCACCAGATTTCAATTTCCTTCCTCAAAGAGTCAGGGCATTAGGCCTCTTCAAAGGGAAAGTCACAAGAACTTTAGCAAAGGTGAATATGTTGTGTCCCAGCTTCACTCTTCACCACGGTGAAGCTTTTCTGGCTCTGTGCCACCCCTCCACCCCAACAAACCGACCCCCCCAAACAATCAACCAACCAGTTTTTAGCAAATGCTAAAATGCTTACACTGACAATGCCAGTCTCTTCACATTCAAAATTACATATCAAGGACAGAAAGATCTCATCATGGGAAGTACCTGGCAACATTATTAGGTGACGTTGCCAGTTGTCCTAGAGTAAGCCTGGGGCCAAAGTATCAGGATGCATTTTATACACAGGCACACTCATGTAACTTACAGTAACTCTAAGTTGTCCAAAAGATCAAGAACAATACTAAGCTCTTCGCATATTAAAAAGACTTATTAAATATTGTGGCACTAGTTAATAGACACCAATGAGAGAGTATTTAAAAATATCCAAATCACAAAGGAGCCTAAATTTTAAATAGAATAAGCCTGCTTGAAAGTCTACCCCTACATCAGTCAGCCTTTTAGCAAGTTATATTGGCAAAGAAACTGAAAACAAAAAAGAGCTTCTCTTGATTAAAAGAAGTGACTGAAATACTTTTCAGTTTGATCCTTTGAGAATTATTTTAGATGCCTTTCTCCATGCCTTTTGGTGAAATCCCAGACTTTAAAGGAATGCTATGACAATTCATTGCTAAATGACAACGAAATTCCTCTGTAATAGCACATTACATACATCCACATTAATACAAGATAATTTCATTAAGGCTGTTACTATAATGAATACCAAATACAAAATGTGGGTCCAGAGATCATTTTCCTAATCAGAAGTATCAGACCCCAGGAACTTTCAGAGAATAGGGCTATTAAAATGTAAATAGTTTCTTTGAAATTTAAATTGCCATTTTCAAAAACAGATGTTCTTCTTGATCATTCTCTGCATAGATTTCCAAAAACTGTACTCAGGATTGCTAACTGAAAATCAGCGGGATATTAGCCCCAGAAACTCCTCCTAATTTACATGAACAGTTTCATTAGAATACACTGCTACATTTTATCAGCTTGTAAATGGGAACACTACACATTGGTCACTTTTGATGAGGTGGTTTAAAACTAAGAAATAAGAAATTAGATTATAATCCATGCATATTTCTCTCAACCAGCATAAAACTACATACTGTGATAGGACAGAAGAACATCTGGTATAACTTAAAAGCACCTGTCAAAGTGGACAGAATACTGTGTGTATCTGATAGTTTAACGCATCACTTTAAAATCATGGAGTTGAAAGTTGCACAGTATCAACATTACTCTTCATCTCTTCACCTAGATGCTAGAAGTCAGAAAGAAAACTTCCTATTGCCACAAGAGAGAGTAAGTACAGGTCAAGGTTACTGTGATTAGCAATAAGTTCTAACAGCAAAAATTGCATCATATATGAACAGGACACATACAGCACACCTAGCTCATTTATATAAGCAGGTGTATGCCAGCTGAAGAGGAGAATAGTAGGGGACACTGTGCCAGATACTGTGTATGAACAATTGATGCTAAAAATGCAGTCCAAGGAGCTTTCTTCTTTATGAAGTGCCCCAAGATGCTAAAATCTGGCACAATAATTCTGTAGGCCACACTAAGACACAATTCTGGCTCCCTGTTGCTTTTAGTCTATTATGTGTGTTATTTAATATCATCTGCAGAGCAATAGTTCTTTCAAGTTTTGCTTTTGTTAAAGCACTGCTTTTTCTCAGACATCGGTAATTACAACCTTCTAAGGCACTTCATCAAGAGTGACTTTTTATTACTTAGCTTCCCCATCGGTGGAAGAACTGAGCTCCCAGTGACCTTTGGTCTGATCCTTAACATTCCTGCTTCTTACAGCATGGGCACTTCTGCAAATTAAAGTCTTTAACTGTGTCTACACACCACATTCACTTTAAAGGAGAAAGATTTGATATGGGTCCACAATCACCAGTTTTCTGTGCCCTAAAAATAACCTGAACCCCAGTCTCCATGGTAACAGATACCACCAGTGAGCCCTAACAAGTCTTGGTTATTTTTACTGACAAGATGAACAGGAAAACCGTAAGGCTTCTATGAAATCTCTCATTACTGCCAGAGTCTTACATCTCCTTTAATCCTCAGTTAATGGTGTGCAGTAAAGGGTACTATGCCTACACACAGCCGTGTTTAAATACGAAGATCCTTCCTGTGCTTTCATATTATAATGCTGGAAATGCTAAGAACAATTCCCTTACATCCTTCATGCCATTAAAAATTGACTGAGGCATGCATCTGACTCTACTCTGTATACACACTAACTTTACAATGTAGAATAAAAATCTCTGTAACTTGTTAGACTTGATGGCAACTTGCTGTTCCATGTGTTCTCACTTCATGAGAGTCATTCAGTAGAAGAACCCTAGTAATGTGATAAGTCTTCTCACCTGCATAGGAAACAGTAAGCCTAGCCCTCCAAAATGCCCTCTGATTATTTTTTTTAAACTGATATTTACTCTCCCATGGCTAAATCATTCCCTTGTAGACCCAAACTCTCAATTTCCTTAGCACCCTCGCTTATCACAAAATGTGTTATGATTCCCGAGAGGTGAGGTTATGCCCTAATTGCCCTTTAACCAAACGCATGAACTTCCCAGCCTCCTCTATGAACACTCCACATTAGGCCCTTGGTAGGGCAACAGCTCACCTCTCAGGTCAGACACTACTTCAGGATCCTAAGGATGAAGTGCTTTCATCCATTCGTGGCAATTCTCCAAGGCACCAGATTGTTCTCGGAGGTCTTTCTTTAGCATAAATCATGTTCAGGTCTTCTCTCCTATCCCCTTCCCTGCTTTCCCTCCCTCCAGCCACGTCCCTTCAGGGCTCATCTTGGAGCCAGCAAACCAAACTAATGGTCCTAAAGGGATCCCTTCCCAGACCTGGGCTGCAGTCACAGACCCAGCAGTTACTTTGATACAGAGCAACCAAAGCAAGGGTCACGGTCAGGCCTCAGCTCTCACAACACTCCCCTTTCTGGGAGAAAGAAAGCAGTTATGAGCACATTTTCCAAATTTTACTGTACAGCCTTCCTATACTGCAGCTTTCCACCTGGAAGAGAGCTAGCACCAGTGCAGCCCCTCATCAGTCAGAGGAGCTGCAGTACAAGGCACACCGTGCCCAGATTTCAGGTTACAATTAGGCAGGTTGCTGAGCTGCAGCCCAAACCTCTTACTCAGCCAGAGAAAACTCTGCAGCAGAATGCGCTAGCAGTTCCCTTTCTTTTCTGGACAAAGTCCTTAAAAATGCAGATACTGCTTTCAGCGCTTTGGAAAAGCCCAGACTACAAATGGAAGTTTTAGTTAGAACAACATATGTTTCTATCGTTTTTAACTGTATATACCACCAGTAGCTACAGGTTAACATTTAAACAAGAATTATATTGCTGTGTCTAAAATCTCATGATCCTCCTTAATTCCAGGCAAACAGACAATTCATTAAACAGCCACTGTGTGCCACGAAGTCTTCTGCAACCCAGTGGCACCTCAGCAGTTTCTCCAGAATCAGCAGATACTGGGTACGGGTCTTTGCTTGCCGCTGCAGTGTTTCCTGCTGTTGTTTAAAGCATACGCCTCTTAGAAAGCAGCGTGAATGAGCATCAGCTATTCAGCTACATGTCTCCCAGGCAGGGATCCTTGTAATACTAGTCCTCTTTCAAGACATCTCCCCACAGAATGGCCTATGGTGATACTGCCAAAGGCAGGAGAAGACATCGGACGAATCTAGCCATATAACATTTGCCCTCGGGAAGAAATACAATGATCCAAACTCTAAAAAGCCCTTAATTCCCAATTTCAGATCTCCAGCTCAAGTTTAATAAAGGCTTTCAGACTGTGCTACATAATTTATATGGCATTCACAGGCAGTAGCCTCTGCATAAAGTTCTTCTTGGCTTTAAAGGTACAGGAACAAATCCTAAGGAAATAAACTCTAAATTGAGAGACACTGGGAGTAATTATTCGGGGGAGCCTTTCTGGGCTTCCTGGGGCATTAAGAACTCAAAGATCTTTGAACAGTTGTTTAAGAAAGAAAACTAACAAAATGGAATAAAATAAAAATAAATTTTCAAAAAAGAAAAAGAAAAGAAAACCAATGAATATTCTTTTAAAACTGACTCACTTTTGCATGGAAAGAGCCACAAAAGGAAAGAAAAACTCACAACATAAAATGACCTACAAGATGTAAGCAGCCTCACTTATAAATTTTCTGTTGCTTTCATTTAGACTATAAATTTGAAAAGGCAACCTTTGGAATTTAGGCAACCTTTTCTTACCATGCATCTGTGCAGCCCTCAACATTGTAGGAGCTCCATCTCACTGCTAGCCACCAGTATAACACAGCTGAATAATGGCAGAGTCTCCAGCTGCTTCTGCCTTTCTTGGACTAAATGAAATAAGCACAAGAAAGAGAGAATATGTTCACATTCCCACTCTTGATAAAAAAAAATACAGTCTCTGGAATCACTTCAAAGAAATTTTTTGCACGTAACACTACTCATCCTTATGGCTGCACAATTCTGTCTTAAAAAAACAACAAACCTAAACACCAAAACAAACAAACAAAATACCCCAGAAAATTCACTGCTTTCTTTTGCTTCCATGACACCAAGTAGGTTCTATTATTTCTTACTTTCTTTGAAAAAGCTTAAAACATATAGCCACCAAGCATATAGGCAAGAAAGATGCGTTGATCAATGTCTTTCAGACTGGCAGCCAGAGGGGAAGAGATACAATATACACTGTTTAAATACATACTTATTAAAAAAACCTTCTGTTGGTAAATTGAAATGCTTGGGTGAGGGTTGTCATATCTGTCGTAAGTCCATTTCTATGATAAGCAATGGTAGTCTTTCTGATTTGAATTCAGTTAATCATAATCCACAAGGTTTTTAATCTAAGTGCCTCATTCATCATTTCTACGTTACCTGGAGGTGCAGTCAAAAGCAGAGAAGAGATGCCATTAAAGCAGATGTGTTTGGTATTGTCCTTTTAATGTACACTCAGCTCATTAACTTTGATTGGTGCCCTAGTGTGGGTCAGCTTCAAAACCATTAATATTGCAACCCTTTTCCTAACATCCACCAGACCTATCATTCACTTTATGCTACTTTTTATAAAATAAAGATTTATGTCTTGGCACGTAGGGTTTGTTTTTAAATCCCTTCTTTTGCTATGCTCTCTTATTCAGCTCACAGAAGGATCTGACAAAGTTCGGCACAGTTTAGTGGAGGGAATTCTCCTGCAGTGTCCACAAGAACGAATCAGCATTTATTTCATCCATGTTTTAGCAGGCAATTTTTTCTGAGACTTTCCAGAAAAATTATGAGAGAAAACACAGCAAGAAGTCATCAGCTCACTGAGTTATTGGATGGACTACATTGATCTGTTTGCAAAGGTCCAGTGACTTTGAATCTGGAAAGGCCCCCTCACATGTATTTAAACTAGCTAGACTGTCAATTCTTCCCTCTCCAGATAACACTGACCAAAAAATTTCAATGTAACCTTCTTTCATCTTCATCCAGTTAAACACAATTCAATTTGTGTCTGCCTTTCAGGTGAGTATTTCAGTTGAGTTTCTTTATGATGGGCATTAAAATCTTGAAGACTACAAACAGTTAAAATCCATGTACAGTAAATGTTACTATTTTCTACTCACTAACTTGGACAACTTACTGTTTGCCTCTGCTTTTCCTTTTGCCATTGTCTTTCTGGTTTTTATTTCTATGTATTTATCACATTCAGTGCAAACATTTTCTTGCTCTTTCCCTAATGTCAATGCATTCATTTTCAGGGAAACACCTGAGCAGCATATCTGAAGAGCTTGTATTTTACAAGCAACAAACATACTGCAGAAATACAAACTTTCGATAAACCAGAAGCGATACGGTCCCAAACCCTCTGGATAATTAAGGGCAATTAAGGGCCCACTGTACTTTCAACTACGTACATTCAAAAGCAGTTGCATGGAGAGCAGTTCAGAGGCATGACGTATGAACCTCAGGACTGGTAAGCTGCTCCTGTTGAAGATAACAAAGAACCTTCTGCGAGGCCCAGACAAATGCAGCTTAGGTTTACTAAGCCACAGGACACGCAGGACTTGCCATTTGTGCACGTGTGGAAAGTTCTCTCTGCTTCATTAAAGTCATTCTTAAGATGAACTGGGTGCCTCTACTTCCCTGCATTATTCTTCCAGAGGATGCAACTTGTACTGCTACAGTAGAAATTACCCAAAATACACTATCAGGTTTTACTAAAAATTTACTTAATATTCTACCATGTTAAACAATCTCTTCCCATGGCTCAAGCCAAGAATTAGGAACAGTAAAACAATACAAACCTAGGGTCCGATTTTCAACCCATCCTAAAATCTCCATATTTTGCAGCTTAAGTTTTTAAGAAACAGTTGGTCATTTAGAGATAGGAACACACTCAATTGCAGCTACAACCAGAGAACTCAGAAACCTAAAGTACTTAGTTTATGTCCAGGTAATTGCAGGTTGCAGAAAATTTGCAAGGGTATAACCAGATGGTCACGTCTCAGTTTCACTCTGGCCTCTCCAATTTTAATCATGTAAAGCTTTATTATACAATTAAAAACACATAGATGTGGTCTTTCACCTGACAGGTATATATTTAAACAAGGACAAAGCAAGGTCAACAGGAGATACTGGGAAGAGATAACATGGAAGTTTGAATGTTTATTGTAAAATAAAAGCCTCCCAGATTTCTGGGACTGAAAAGCCACACACAAGCCATATTCCCTGCCACCTGCTCATAACAGCACACAGAGAAAACGAGGTCAGGAGTCAGTATACCTTGACAACACCATCTTTTAGTGTCTCAAAGGAGCAGGTTGCTCTTTGAATTCCCTTTTACAGTAATTGTTGTGCCAGAGACTGACTTTATAATTATCTTGCGTTCACCTTTTTTTTTTTTTTTTTCTCCTCTCTAACTACACGCAGAAAACTGCTGTTGATTAGAACTTTATTCAAGCATCCCTTGGTATCCAACTCATCTGAAGCATGAGAAGGTAATTTAATTTTCACTCTTCCAGTCCCACAAGCTACACTCTGGGGGACAATAGGAAAGGAAGCAGTCTGTGGGTCTCAGCTATTCTCCTTATTAGCTTAGTGACACAAAAAAAGAGATGAACTATGAATGAATGCCGCCTTTCCTGAGCCAATTCTTAGCAGTTTATGCCTCATTCACACTCAGGGGACTGCCATATCTCAGTTGATTATGAGTTTTTTACATGGAATATGTCACTTTGTAATGCAAAAGCAGCAATAGAATACAGCTAGTCACTAAAATATCCCAGTCTTTATCCAACACTTGATTAAAGGGGTCATAAAGCCCTGTTTTCCCCAAAAGTAATGTAGCTCATCTGGTGGTGAGAAGGAAGGGAATACCACCAAAACCAGATCCTATCTAGATCAAACTCATTTTGCAGTGAGAGCATCTGACACAAGTCCCAGATTCAGACAGAACACAGCCAGCAGATATCTCAATTCACTAAATAACTGGAGGTAATGGTGAAAGAAGGTAACGTGTCCCAACAAAGAGACTACAAAACTGCTTTTATTTGTATTTGACAGTGAGTGAAGAATACTATCTGTGGAAATTTTTCAGCAAATCCACTTCATGTGGACATACAAAAGAGAACTGGCTTTGCTGTCAATGGAATAAAAAAGGTGACAACTCACGTAGGGCTGTGAGTTGTGTAAGCCCTTACCTTTGTATTGAACAATCCCAGTGCCCATGTTTCCTGATAAATCCTACTATATTCCAATTCTAGACTTAAAACTACTTTTTCCATTCTCAAAAAGATTGAAAGATGTTATTTTTAAAAACCACTGAGTCAAGCTTCTGAGACTGAAAGTCATACTGTAGGAAAGAATCACCATTCTTTTTTTTTAGTGTTTTTATAATTTACAGAAACTTTGTCAATGGTATGTATAAGGTCACTGCTTGATTTATGCAAATTGTGTTAATCTTTTTCTGTAATATTGCTGCAATAACTTCAGAATGCTGCATTATCGTCTATGATTACAGAAACTGAACTCTGTTTTGGTGCCTTCAGGGTTTCAAGTACTAACTGACAAGACCATGCAAGTAAATATTAATCAGCAGAAAGCAACTGCTGTTGAAGTGCTCTTGACTTACGATGTAGATAACAACTGAGGTGATAAATCTGATGCTTACTGGAAATTAGAATTGTGCATGTTTATAAAAGTGTCAGAGACAACTTCCTAATGCCACCGGCTTGATATGGAGTTTATATTTGTTTCAACTTTGAAAAGTCAACTCAGGGACATCAGACAGTGCACAAAGGAGAAGTATCAATAAAGAGAATAAACTGAGACCTTCTAAAAGCATCTGCAGGATGACCTCATATAATTGCATTATGATTTTTAAGCCATCCATTCAACTGAGAGAAAGTTGCCCAAGATTAATCAACAGCGCTATTTTTGGTTCACCTTATTTCAAAATCTGTCCCTCTGTTTTGCAAAATAAACCATGACAAATTCTTTGATGTGCATAGTAATTGAATAATCAGCTAATTAGCATGAATGCAGATATCCAGTGATATATGCCTGTATGTTTGTTAGCAGTGAGCATTTCCTGATACAAGTGATTGAAAGAAATCCCAATTTGATAAATAAAATAAAAGCAACTTTCTTCTCCCTTTCAAGAGACTGAACATGAACAGATTTCTGAAAAAAAAAAATTCAGCAGTGATTAACCTAAATATAAAATGCCTGTTCAAAAGACTAGCTTGAACATGTCATTACGAGTAAGTTAATTTCCTGAAATTTATAGGCTCTTGTAAAACCTATAGATGCACATCATGACTTAGATTAACTTTATTTTAAAGTGATATTGGGCAGAACGAAGGAGTTGTACTTCTTTAATATCTTTTGGGCTTGGTGCTTAGTGTTAAACAGGATTTATGGACAGAAAAAATAGTCCACTAATTTAACGTCTAGTCACTCACCTCATCTTTGGTGACTGTTTAATGCAAAGTGAATTAATAACATTATTAAAAACATCAAATGACAAAGAAGTGGACCCACATGTGTCTTAATTTCCCTTTCTAGCTGCAAATTATGGCAGCTACCAAATGGCTGGCTCTCCATAAACTAACGTCTTCTATTATTCATACACGCTCCCTCAGAAAACATGCTGTTTTAATTTACACTTAAACTTTGATCAACTCCCCACAAGGTTTGATGTTGTTTGTAAAATATGCAAAGCACAGCTTCCAACCGAGACAGTCCCACCTTGCCCAACAGCTCACCCGTTTTCTGCAGTGATTTTCCAAATTCTGTGAAAGGCGACACATTTCTTTTCAAATGTATATTTAAGACGTATTTTGTTCCTTTTTATTTCACTGCTGGATCTTGTCCCGTATCCAGCCTTGAGGTACTTATCGAGCACAAGATACAAACCTTAAGACAGCGAACACCTGTAAAACCTTAATGACATAACTAAGAACACAGAAACTAGGCAGCTTTTTTAGAGTATGTATCATTTCTACTTATCCTCTTACCTGGCAATTATACTTTAAAGGAATGACACACCATAAAAGCAGCTCAGTTTCCAAGTGTCTAAAATGACAATTTGAACTCCGGTATTTGGCGACCCTTTAGACTAGGTGTGATTTTCTGATAAAATCAACTGGCACTTTTGCTGCTCACTTCAACAAGATCAAGATTTCATTCTACCCCTTTCGGCTAACATGATTTAAAATGTAGGAAGGATTATTACAATGATGAGCCATCATATGGCTTAGCAAGTTACCTTGCTATAAGGTCAACGCAGAAATTCCTCAGCTGGACCTAGATGGATTAAGATTCTCTGTCCACTGGGGCAGTTAGGGAGTCCTTATTTTCCATGTGCTGCTGTTCCTCTGAGCATGGAGCAGCCTAACAACCGCCAAGAAAGCCTGCAGCCTAAGGCACTTATTGCAGTTATACTCAGGTCGCACTCCTTAGTTCTCCAGTGCCCACGAAGACTGGATATTTTTGATAAAGGGGACTAGTGTAGGATTGAGATATTCAGTTGATTCCATCACCCAGTGATTTATGCAAAGTCTTAGAGTCTGTATCTTTATTCCCACACCAGAATGCCTTTTGTGCTTGGCATCGTATGTGCACAGAAGCCTTGAAAGTTTGCAAGCTAGAAAGACAAGACAATGAACTGGAAGGCAAATAACTACAGAGACGTCAAGACATTTGTCAAGGTCACACAAACTGGAAAAAACCCAGAAATTATGCTGGGTCACCTCTGATACTGATCTTCAAGTTAGGCCAGAGCCATTCTACAGCCCATGGAAGGCATGGTCTCAGTGCTGGGGGTGACCACTCCTTCAATTTTCTAACTTCAGGCATTTGAGAAATATTAGCCTTCATACACAAAACCCTGTAAGACAATTCTTCAAGGTTTAAAAGATCCTCTAAGAGCGAAATTTGTAAAGATATAGCAGAAAACCCTTACAGATTAATGAGAAACTTGTCTGTAATACAGTAACGCATTTCAGCTGGATCACAATGATTGCTATTAAATGAAATCAACAGCTTACTCCTTCCACCAGACTGTACGGCAAACCTGAAAACAAATATATTCCCACTGAAGAACAAATGACAGAACAAATACCAGAAAGAAATTCTTTACTATGAGGGTGGTGAGACACTGGAACAGGTTGCCCAGGGAAGTTGTGGATGCCCCACCCCTGGAAGTGTTCAAGGCCAGGCTGGATGGGGCTCTAAGCAACCTGCTCTAGTGGGAGGTGTCCCTGCCCATGGCAGGGGGGTTGGAACTAGATGATCCTTAAGGTCCCTTCCAACTCTAACCATTCTATGATTCTATGATTTCATATAATTTGTAGATGGTGGCATTCAGTAAAGCCTATCATATGTAAACACAAAGAAACATTCCAAATAAAATCAGAAATTGCATTGTTAATGCAAAACAAATTTGAACATCTTTAAGGGCTAACTTGCTCTTCGTAATGCTGAGAGGCATCAGAACAGCCAGAATATTCAAGTCACAGAAAATGCAGTAAAAATTGTGAGATCTTATTTCAGTCTAACTATTTGGACTGTGAAATTCCTGACTTTAAATGAATGATCGTGTGCTGTCAAGTTTCTAAAAAATTAAAAATCAATTGAATGAATCAAATGCTTTTTACCAAAAGTAAAAATAAACCCCCTTGTGATATTTGGTAACTCATCAGAAAAGGTCAAGTGTTTCATGCAAATCAAACAATTATAAAGAAACCTTCTGCCAGTCCTTAAGCTATTAAAATCTAAAGATAATGCAGCAGGGCAGGTTTTTTCGTTCCTTATCAATGTTCAGTTTTGTTAAAACCTTTGTGTTGTCCTGGTTACTGCAGCTTTGGGCTTCAGTCTGGCTTCTTACAGCTGTCCCCATTAAAATACAAAAAAACTCTGGCTGCTTTGATTTATAGCTGTCCTAAGCTGAGCGAACTTAACACGTCATGTCTTGTATCGGCTGACAAATTCTAGAGGTCTCATTTTATATTGTTGTTAAGCCTGTAGTATAACCACGGTTTTGTTTCTATAGCTGGATTCTCAGCCAGAAAAAGCCAAGTACCTACTTTTCAGTCAATATAGCTCAGCCTTTCATCTTGGTCATCTAAAGCCACCTCACTACATGTAACACATAAAACAGCAATGGTTCTCTCCCTATGTACTGCCCCTCCACTGCACTTGACGTGACATGAGCTCAGTAAGGACAGGGTTAACAGCAATTTCAAAGCATTAGCAGATTCAGGACTCTTAAGGAAAAGACACATTCCTGAAGTACCTGAACTGCTACAAACTAGGGGTACAGCAAGGATCTCTGTCTGTACTACCGAGCCAAGCACTAACAATGCCCCAACTAGAAAATCAAAAGCTGAACACATTCTGTATCCCATATTCAATTCCAGTCCTACCCCATAGTATGGGAACCACATAATAAATATTCTGCTACACTTGACTTTAGGATTTTCTAGGAAGAAGACAAGGCTGATTTGTCTGCCAAACACCACCAAAGTCCTGTTTCCAGAAGCCACAATGGGATGTATGGTGGAGGAAAGGGACCTGCCGGAGGTAACGCCTGGCTGGTTACTCTGGCGCTGAGCAGCCATAGGTCCCCCTGGAGACTCATAAAGGAAGTTTTGGGTTTGATCTGCAGCAGCTAAAAAGGCTTTTGATCAATCTGAACCGAGTCCATTGCACTGGCATTTCCATGTGCCACATGTACCAAAGAGAAGCTGTAAAATATGTCAGTGACATTTTCAGAGTTCTGAAGTTTGAGCCCCCAGTTTTTCCCACACTCCCTTGTTTATTGCCTCAATAACCCATGAAGGAAAGGTGAAATGCCAACCAATGAAAACACCGAATATTAAAACTGTTACAGTATATGATTATAAGTGTATTAAAAGTTTATAGTTTTGCTACTGACTACACTAGGGATATAAATGATATTGTCTTGTTCTCATGACAACGAAGAGAAAGTGGGACAAAGAAACCTGTTCTTGTGGTAAAAACTCTAATGGAAATCAAGTGTGGCAAATTGAACTCTTTCTGTTTGCAATCTGCAGGGTGCACACCTCTTGAGATATACCAAATGCATAGTCAGACTGAGAGGATTAAATAGCTGTTAGTGACAATTCAGATGACCGATCTTCATATTGATTGCAGTTCTCACATATGTAATTGTAATTTTGAATATGTTATTGGATATCTGAATGCCAGATTATCTATCCGCTGTGGTTAAATAGGCTTGAAAACCTTTCTTTTTGATACAGTGGATAATGCATTCCCATTTGACTTTTTGATCATTTTTGTTTCAAAGCTGGCACAGAACAGCTGTTTAAGGTACAGGGCTCAAAAGGCACTCTGAATCTAAATGACTGACACATGATGAGGCACAAAGCCTGCAGGAAGTGCTCCCTACAAGGACACAGAACGCTCAGGAGTGTGTTTATTTTATGATTGTATTAATCATTCACCTAAGAAAGTATATTGAAGTGAATTATCTCAACTACTCAAAAAAAAAAAAATAATCAACCTTAGAGATCTTATCTGCTGAGGACAGAAAAATCAGGTAATTAATGTAAGAGTCATGTTGAACTTTAAAGTGAACTGAAACAGACACTGCTAAGTTTTGCAAGAATTCTGGTTAGATCATACTCAGCAGTACTTTTTCTTGTCAGAAACAAAATAAATCCTAGTAGAAGCATAAGGTTGTTACTTACGGTTTTACCATCTCCATTTAATTACACATTTAAGATAAAATATTTAGTAACTATTTCATTCATATTCCAACTAGTAACATGACATACACCTACCAATTTAGCTGGAAATGCTAAACACCTGTAATCTCAGATTTCGTAACATACTTGAATGCCACTTAACGTTTTGACTATACTAACCTATACAATACCGACATCAAATGGATTACAGATAATGAAAAGAATTTAAAAAATTTCTTTTTAGTGAGAAATCATTTTGGAATGTAAGAGCTGTAATGACCAACTGATGCTAGTCAATGTATTTTATTCCATCTTAATCCACTGAAAGAAAAGTTATTGACAGATGAATAAGAAGTTGTGAATAAAATTCTGGGTAGTTTTTCAGAGCACTTTAGCTTATTTAGTATGATAGGTTCAACTGAAGACACTAACATTAAAAAACAAAGCATTTTACCCCTAAGCTGTATTTTAGCCCTACTTTGTATTGAGCAATACGTGACATACTTAGAAGGGAATCAATGCACTAGAGAGCTCTAAGTTGATTCTAAAAGTAATACAGTCCTAGGAGTGCACAGCAGTTGAATGTTACTGCGCCCAAACACTGCTAGAGGACAAGTACAATCACAGGTACACAAAACAGCAGCAGAGAAGAACCAGCACTTATTTTTAGGCTCATACACTGCAGAGCTGGAACAGCTATCAAAATATTGCATCCGCTTCTCATGCTCACATTTTAAAAACAGGTTCTTTAAATACATGAAAAGATTTCAGAGAAAAAAAGCTTAATTGAAAGACTGGGTGACAGTCTTCAGAGAGAAAAGTAATTTTAAAAAGATAGGGAGATAGATCAGCTGAGGGGAGAGAAACATCTAGTACTGAGGAACTTTTTAATTTGGTCGAAGCCGGCATAACAAGAAACTGCAGGAGGAAGTTATGCCTGACAAATTCAAACTCTCCTTCAACACTGAGAGTAATTAACTAGCAAAAAAAAAGAATAATAAAAGACAGAAAACCTTGCTTGATTCATCAGGCGTCTGGAAGCGGGGCAGAGGAGAGACAGATCATACAGTCTTATCATGACTAGAAAATGTATTATACAAAAGAGTCTCTTCTGGTGTTCAACTCCATAAAGGAGAAAATTCATTCAGTGAAGACAGGGTTTATATAAAGTATCTTACAACTTTATAAACTCAAATATTTTGGGGAGAAAGTGTGGATTCCACACAACCGCATCATACTCTTAGAGCCATGAAAACCATGATGAGCAAAGGTAAGCCCGTTCTTTTTCCTATCAAACTGGTTTTGACTAAATTACCACATTTCACAAAAGGAACAGTTTTCTCTCCTCTGAAAACAACTTCCACATCCTGAAATTTCTCAAGCAGAGAAAAACAAAGGATTTGGAAGCATAGCTAATACACCTCACATCCCCAAAGCAACCCTCCTGCCTTGCTGGGAGGACCGATAGTCCACCTTGCTGAGGCACCAGTCACGGATGGAGGTGGAGAGGAGTAAGGATGTTGAGCTTTTACCTCATCTTTTCTCCAGAAAAGTGCTGCCATGTGGGGCAGTGTCCGGAGGGACAACCCCACATCAACTTCTTACCTCCCCACCAAAAAAAAATCAACTACACAATGCACCCAAACTCCTGGCACACAGACAGTTCTCGTTTTCAACCCAGACTACTGGCAGCAGTAGAGAATAAGTCACTGCCTTGGAAAAGTGAAGAGGAAATTCAGTTGTTTAGAAAGTTCAAGCTAATTTAATTAGACAAAGGTTTGAAAACCTGGAGCATGTAACCGAAAGAGCAAGACCTCTTAAGTTTCTACTAATGATTAAGCTGCAAAATCTGAGGTAATTTAAACCGTCACTAGTCTTTTGGTTCTTACATAATCCCTCCCCGTCATTAAACCAAAATTACATTAGACAAACCTTCTGCTTTAAAAGCTCCTCAGCAAACCTGAAAAGCCAAGTTCTCTGTTGTGTCTCGAAGAGTGATGGCCCAGCAGCTCAGTGGATGTGGCCTCTCACGTGTGGAACTGCGGCCGCTGAGGGAAGGGCCTTCCGGGTTCCAGGAGGGATCCAAGGCCTCGGCCACCTCACAGCGCTGCCCCTGAGGGGAAGGTGACTCCTCAGAACGGATCCAGGCTGACTGCAGACTCGCAAAGATAAACCAGCATGCACCACAGTTTTCAAATGCTGTTGTATAATTTTTAGTGAATTCTTCATGCACCTCCAAGAGCTCAGCATGAGCTTCTAAGAGACTTTGTCCCCGGGAGCTGCACAGACTATCGTTCCCCCTCAACAAAATGGCAGCTGCCTTGCAGAGCCACCAGGCTCCAAGCAATTCTGAACTCCTGTTCACGTCCGGGATGAGTCAGCCTTTCAAGAGCCACTGAGAAGGCTCATTTGCTCCAGATCTGACCAATGTTACTCGCCCAAACAGGCATGTTTTGTGTTTATAAGATACAAGACTTACTGCCTCCTCTCCATGCCTCACCTCCAGACCCTGCTCCCCAGCCTGCCCCGTGCCCTGGCCTCCCTCCCACTGCCTCTGCCAGTGCACCAGCACAGCCTCCTTACTGGTTGTGTTGGCCGGAGTCCCTGGGCACCACCACGCAACTACCCAACAGGCCTGGCTCATCTACAGAGTACAGGGATGCCTGCTCTGACCTGAGCACGCTACGTGTGGCAGGAAGATACACGGCGATTTCTTCAGGAGTTTTTTTTCCCCCCTTCAAGAAACCAATCATTCAGGCACTGACCCAAAGGTCTCTGCAGCCTCACCATCCCACGGCAAGCTAACCTTTAAGGAACCAAGTTCATGATCAAGACAGACGTTGTCAAAAGCATGAGGGTGACTTAGACATTCAGCTCCAACAGCCTCACTGCAAGCTGTTAACGAATCTCACTTTCAAACATAATGCAAGACACCAATTTCTCTCATTCAAAGGAAACGACACCAGTATCTAGTTTTATATAAATTAAAAGTACACAGTTGTATCCTGTCATAATACTTCTCCAGCATGCATGCATAAGTCTATAGCCATAGTAAACATATGTTGTGATACTCTGCTATTTAACTGAACTGGATTAAAGAGGCCTATTGCTGTTATAGGCCACTAGAGTCACAGCCACAAAGCTGATGCTGTAATTGTAAAGAATGTAAGATTTTGGGTTTTTGCTGACCAACATAGAGAACTAAATCTGTTTCCGGAATCATAGGAAAGCAGCAGCCATTAGCCAAACCACCTCTGCCTTGATGCAAGCAGAGACAAGAAGAGGCAATAATGCATTGGCCATGCGTGCTTAATGCCACTCTTGCCTTACTCTTCAGAAGAGTTAGCTTATTTTGTTTTTGAAATTAATTTCCATAAGTTTTGTTTTACTGCTTTGGATTTGTACCCTTCGTTTGTAAGCTTGCTTGCTTTTTAATGTCACATAAAATGATCTATTTGTGTCCTTTAGCATGGCTGCCAATCTCTCTGTAAACGAGTCCTGGAAATGGACAGCCACTGACAGAAGTGAGAAAGAGACAAAGAGGGGAAAGGTGGCAGGATTAATGGGAAAGGATATAAGGTAGAATTCTCACCAACAGACATTTACTTTAGCAGCACTTCACAACTTAAGTGAATATACTTAAAGTATATTCACATTTACTACCAGAATTTAATGGATTGAATTACCTTATTCAGTTTATACTCATTCCTTTCCACATCAGTTTGCTATAGCATAGAAATTTTCTTTTTCCCCCACTTGTAAATCTATGTACATATGCATGTATGTATGCATGAGTCTGTCTACACAGGTATGTCTATTTAGCCAAGATCCAACAATGCCAACACTAGCACATGGAGAACTTCACTCACATGGACACTTTCACAGATTTCAAAAACATTCAGATTTTTTTGAAGAAGGGAAAATATAGACTTTTTTTCCTTTAAGTATAGGCTGGAACTGGGTTTGAATTGTGAATCCTCAAAACAGGAATTGAGAATTGACAACCTCAAGACAATATAAAACTACAGTCTCTATGGAGAGTCAGTTTTCTGCCTGCAAAAAACTGAAATGATTTCTTGCTTTTCAGTTACAGACTGACCAGCGCAACAGATGTGCCAGAAAAATGGAGCATTTCTTTCTGCAGTAAAAGGCTCAGCCCTTTTCCTGTGTGCCTCTATAGCATATTCCTCGATTACCGTTCATAGTAAGAAATTAAGAAGTGTAAAACTTTAGGCTACTATTACACTCAGCACTGAAATTCCCAATTAATTAGACACTTTGAAAGCAGACTTAAATTCCCAAGCACCTTAAAAAAAATGGATATAGACTCCAAAATTAGTTAAACGGGATTATGTTGAATGGTGTAGTATCTTTAAATATTGTTCATATAATCATTTATGCCAAGCTGAGTGCTTAACAATAATTGAAGGCTGAGTACATTCTTTTATTAAAGCACATCTACAGAGGGCTGGGAATTTTGGAATACTCCACAAACCTCTCTCCCCATCCAGAAGTCCATCAGAGGGCTATAGCTGTCTCTTATATGCTCCTTCAAAAGAAAAAGTACCTCATCATATAAGGCAGCCACTCATCACTGGTTATGACCGACACAGAAGCCTCTGAGGAGTCTAAACCAGGTGACGTAGTGACTGAGGAAAGCTCAGTGTGACACAGGAGGATCCATAAATAGATTTCTAGGGCAGGAGCAGCCCGCTTTGTTTAGAGGCATGTAGTTGAGTAAAAGGCATTAAATGCTTACGGCTGAATTTGAAAAGCATAGAAACAATGCAGGTTTAAAGTCTCTAAAAAGGAAGCTTTCAAGGGTAAAATCACAAGATCACAAGTTTTCTTCAGTTGTGTCACCAGCAGAGCACCTGATGTGGAACAAGTGCCTGGTTTTGTCACCAATTGTTTGGTACACTGTAACAGTGAGAGATGAGCACTTATCATCAGCATTTTAAGCTGTCCCATTCCATGCTGCACTGTGTTAGTTTAATTAGAGTGTCCTGCTGCTTTGTCAAGCATATTAAAACATTAGCTGCAAGTTTTCCCATTTACTCTTCAACCCAAGTCAGCCTGTGCACAGAACACAGGGAATGGATATCCAGATACAACCTACAGTTTGTGTGACGGGAGGGAAGATAAGGTACAGTGGATAGTTCATGTCCAAAGTAGGAGGTAAGTCACAAGTGAGGAACAGATATTAAGTCTTTCCTTACCAATGAAGAAACATGTACAAGCTAACGCAGGTCAGCTGTTAGTATATTTAAGTGAATGCTTTCTTTTATTTTTTTTTCTCCTTTTCTTTTAATTCCTTTTCTGATTTAGGAATGCAAAGGCTCTACCTAAGAGGAGTAGAAAGGATTGTTTGAAAACAGTGATTATTGTTAAAAACATGCAACCAATTTTTGCTTGAACCTCAAGACTTTCTCCTGCTGGTTTTGCAATAATGTTTCCACAAACCAGTCAAAAGACCATATGAGAAAAGATTAATAACTATGGGCTGGGGAAGAACTTTCCAAAGCTCAAGATTTAAGCTGTGCTTCTATAAATCTTGCTCTTTCTTGCTCAAACGTTATCATATTGTCCCCCATTTCTAGTGGCTGGTTTAAATGAAACCAAAAGCAGCATCTAGCTTTTTTGGTTAACACCATGCCCTTGAGAACACAGGCCCTTAGCAGAATATCAGGCTGAATATTCTTTTGTCGTCATCCTTCTGTGGCAAAATCAAGAACTGTTTTGCAAGCCTGAAACACAGTACAGCATTTTCTATTCTGACAAATGTTTTCTCTCAATGATGTTATTAACTAAAGGTTTGAAAGACCATTATTACAAAATGCTTTACAAATGTAATCAATGTCAGACTAGAGGAAAAAAGTGAACTGTAAGGAAATCCCAAAGAGATATTTTACACAGTACTGTCAGTATTAATCTGCAGCTAAATTTCTGAACGCAAAATACTTAGGACCCTGGCTTCTTTACCATTGTCTGATTAAAAAGCTAAGAATCTAAAACATGTGGCTACTTTACAGGCTTGCATCTACAGCATGGTGACATGATGTATTGATCACAGATTCATAACCAACCCTACAATAAAATGAGCACATGCAGTCATCCCAGGTGTCATTCTGGACAGCAGTGACCTGGTATGAATGTCCCACATGGAGAGCAGTGGCTGCTGCTCCTTTACAAGTTGACCTTTAAACTACCTGGCTCAAGAACAGCTTGGCCAGGAAGTCTGTGTGGACCAGATCCAGCCTTGGGAGTTGTCCCTCTATCACTACACAGCATCAGACACCCACGTTGTGTGTGAGCAGAGAGCAGATTCCAGGCTCATGTGCTGCTTCTTGGCAAAACAGGCAAGTTCAGACAAAGCCATGGGCTGCCACGGGTCAGCCGCTTTCAGTGCCAATGCCAGATCATTAAAGCTAACTGTAAAAACCAGCAGCTTCAAGTGCTAAGATACTAACATATCAGATACCTTGCTCTGTTTGCAGAATGGAATAAGCCACCCAGCACAAAATTACTCTTAAGCCTTCTGAAACGTGTCAGCGTACAGAGCTAGCATGGAATAAATTCAGGTTCTGCCTCACAAATTGGGTGCTTGTAAACAGCGCCATGAGACATGATCAGGAGCTGTATTTACCACCTACCTTGTATGGAAAGTCAAAGGCAGAGCAGATCATTCAATCTGCTAGGGTTTTATTGCTTCCTGAGCCATAACTTTGCCAAGCATCTTGTAACCCCACCACTGTGGCTTATGTCCCCTTCTGTGCTGGCCACTTCTCTCGCCATGTGACACCCAGCATCGAGGAAAAGATTCAACATTGAAAACTGAACTTACCACATAGATGACATTTGAAAAACTTCCCTGTGTTACTGCATGCAATGCATAAGTCTGTTGGAGCCATGAGGTATACCTCTGCAGATCACCAAAATTTTTCCCTCCTGTGTGTAGCACGTTTGAAGATTTCAGCAGAAGAAATATTAAAATAGGAATGAAGCACTCAATGACGTGCATATGGTTTCTTTTCAGCCAGGATTACCCCTAGGCTGTCTCCAGCAGCCCATACATGGAAACATCAGCTGCAAAAGCAAGTTCATCACTATCGCTCCGAAATCAGAGAGCTGCCAGCTACTAGAACGCAACTACACAAGTATCCAGGGCAAGTTTTGTGGAAACATAACTCCACAGGAAATGAAAACTTAAAATAAAAGATACAGCAGATTACAGCATTAATTGAAAAATATTTTTGTAATAGCAGTCTAATTGGTAAAGCTCTGGACTAGGCATCGGTCTGGGTTTAATTTCCAGTTCTAAAGCTAGTTTATCTGTGTCCCTTAAAAAAAAAAAGTCACCTTAATGTGAAGCTACTGAAGTTTCCCACACACACCCTGCAGAGCATGCCACATAAAAACCTATAAAAAGAATGACTCTAACCTGACGGATCTGTAGCAGAGATTTACATGATAACCCATCAAACCAAGCATGAGAACCACTGTATAGGTCATCTAAAGAATCATCAGTTACTAGATGTTTTTTCTGCAGAACGTTCAAGAATTTGGACCCCACAAGGACAAATCTGATCCCCAGTGCGTTATGGATTTTTTTTACCTCTCATACCTCTGCCTGCTGAAGCTGTTCGCTCACACGGAACCCAGAGCACTGGCCCCATTCTTACTGCAACCAGCAGCCAGAGGAAAGCTCTGTGAGCTTTGTTTCTCCTCACTCCTCTCCCTTGCCTTGTCCATTCACACTGGAGGCTTCTGAGGAAAGGACTGTGCTCTAAGTTTTTATACTCCCTAACTACAGTCTTAGATAAACACACTCTTTATATATAACTTATGAATATACTCTATTAACCTTTCACTTTATACCTTGACTTAACAGCAAAGCATAACATTTAAGTGTGTATATTTTGCTAACTTTAATTCTGCTTCATAAGGCAAACTTTCACCTTACTATTTTCTATTTGTACAACCCAGTCAAAGACAGACATATTTTAGCGATGCATAAAGTGATGAATGATACAAACTGAAAAGGCTGTTCGCCAGCAGGCCCATTGAAAAATTCACCTCTCAGTGAACTTAAAATCAAAACAAATTAATGTATACTTGTGAAAGGTATACAATTACTACACTTAGAAACCTTTTTTGACAGCTCCTAGAGAGCTGCTGTGTACATACCAAGAGATTGTACAAGAATGTCATAAACTGAAATACTGTGCCCACACTCATGCCATACTCTGGCACTGTGGATTGTCCCCTTGCCCTTTTGTACTAAGAGAGGAAGAGAGGTTGAAAAGAAAACAAAACAAAAAAATGAAATAAATACTGTATATGTTGCACATCTGACAATTTGGAAGTTCTTATTTGCAATATTCTGGACTGTAAACCGGAGTTATAAGGCAAAAGAGCATGTTGCAGTGAACCATACCATGTATTTTGCAACATGTGTGGAAGCAATGCTGACTTCCCAATAATGGGTCACTCCACAATCCATGCAAAGCAGCGATTTGGAAAGCAAGCTGATTTTCTAAACACAATATTCTGGAGCTGAAGGTTTCGAGTCCAATTTTGGGAAGCTGGGTATATGGCTTGTGCATTAGCTTGCTCCATTTGTATTGTAAATCCATTTCTTACCTATTAACTTTACTACTTTATTAAGAAGTTGCTAAAAGCAACTGAATGCAATGAATTTTCATAATCATTGCTACCATTATTATTCATGATATAAAAGAGGATTTTAAGTTAGCTTAATTAAAAAGCACAAGTCAAGGTTTTGAGTAGAACTCTAACATGACTAGACTCAGAGTAAGGCAAATCAAGGCCAGCAAATTAAGAGGGAACCAAATACCAGCCACTGGAGTCACATGCTGGCATTTTTAACATTACAGCCCCTAGCTCTTGCAAATCAGAAAATCTTGAAAACATGAACTAGATGCAATTAGTGTAATTTTGCAATGGCTTACAGTACTGTGAAAAAGCAAATAGTGCTGCTCATAGGAGACCCAGCTTCTCCCCATCACAGCTGCAGGGCTACCAGGCACCATCATGAAGATTTCCCTATTCAAAGAGAGGGACTGGTAAGAACTGGGTCCACTTCTGCACTCACTTTGTTTTACATCAAGTTGTGCCTCCAGGAAAGTGTAGGTCAAGTAAGTTTTATCAGCTGCAAAGATCCCATCAGGCTTATTCTATTCAGGCACCAGCAAGCCCATAGCAGATGAGTGTGTCAGGAAAAGAGATAGTGGCAAACAAAAATGGAGACTTTTAATGCCTAAAGTTTTATCAGTGAAGACTCAAGATGTTAGAAGAGAATTTTCAAGAACATTCAAAGCCACTCTAGCTTTGGAAAAAAGGTCATGGAGACTAAACCAAGCAATGATTTCAACATAACCGGTGCTTTTACATGTCCACATTACACTTTGAAAGGGGTATTTTTCCTGGTGACAATGCTCAATAGAGTTTCAGGTTTGATATTTTTTTCCCAGTAAGCATTTGGTTTTGCAACAAACACTGGCAAAAAAATAGGTGTATTTATTTATTTATTAACATCTTCTTTACCTGGAAGCAATGAATGTCCAGCCAGCTTCTGAAGATGCTGGATTGTGCCTCTAAACTCTCAGCATATTAAATGCAGTGCCAGGTTCTCCAGGTTGACCATGCAAATCCCATCATTACTAGCAGCAGGCTTGCTTGTGCAAAGGGTAAGAGTACAGAACAAAACCACAAGCCTTCACATAAGTCTCAAAGGTTAGATTGAGAATCTGAAATATATTACTCTACTGGGAAGAAGAGAGAAGAGATTATAGTAAATTATAATGACATATTTATTTAATTATTTGTGAGCATACAATAGGAAAAGAAAGGAAGGGAAAGAATAGTGTATATACTCAGAGCAGAAAGTCCTCCTATCCCCCAGGGCATCACAGCAAGGGTACCTCAGATAACTAGGCATCTGCTGATCAATGTGATGCTCTCAGCCTGCTCATTTATGCATTAATGAAATGTGTGCAGCAGTTCACTCAGCTGATAAAGGTTCCCACAGGGGACTACGTCCAGGGGAAAACAAATGATCAAAATGAACAAAAGTGATTAGAGTAAGAATAAAGACGATGAAGTGCAGCTAGGGAAGTCAGGCCCAACAGTTAGACTGTCCTTTCATCTCTGTGTGCCACCCTTCCTCTCCACCAGCTCACAGCACAGAGGACAGCAAGGAAATGCCCCAACATGTAGACTTGAGCCTGTACATGGAAAAGCAGCCTGGATTTCACTCAGTTTAAACCCCTTTATTCTAACAGTGTCCTGCACATGAATACCTTGGTTTAAGCCAACAAAAAACCACTCCTTCAGCAGTTACTGAAACAATGTCAAAAGCCTGTCTCTGGCTTCAGAAACCACTGGTCCACTGAGTGCATCCTTAGTGTTAAGGCCACTTGGGAAGTCAGACTAGACCCAGTGGCTAATGTCATCATCCCTGACCTCTGCTGACAGCATCAGGCCAAATCCCTGGAGCCAGACAGCTGCTGTGCAGAGCTCTCCCTACACACAGTCCAGCAATAAGCACACCATCCCCTAGACCTCAGTAACTACAGCTCCCACACCAGTCCACGTTCAGTGCTGCATGGCTTCAGTCTCTTTTCTATTCTCATCTCCTCAAAAAAAACCCAAAAAAAAAATCCCCAAAAAACATTTTACTGCCTCCTCCAGCTTCTGGAAAGAAAGGAGCCCTCTGCATGTTCAGAGAAGCAGATGATGTTTCAATTGGTAGCATGTATCCTGAATTCCCTATGGCACAAATGCGCACCATGTGATGGAATCGTGTTGCTGCATAGGTAGGGTGTTGCGTTTTTTTAAAAAATAATTTGGGTGTTGAGTGAGGAAGATGCAATTTGCCATCAGAGATCTCATGCCTTCTCACAAATGAGGTCAAGTTCAGTAATTCTGATTGCTATCTACATTCCAGCTAGGTTTCTGCTTGTTTAATTTCATCCTTTAGCTCCTGTCTGTGACAATCCAGCAACTGTGCTGTGGAATAACATCATTTTACCACAAAAACAACTGCTCCAGCAGTGACTGGACTAATGATATAGTTTGTAAAAAGTACATGGCAATGAAAAGCTCTTTAGAAGCAGATGAACCTTATTATAACAGAATTTGATTCTGAATATCAAGGTGTCCTGTGGCTGTGGCCTACACAGCAGTGTAAGGTATCGCTGATGTACCTGCAGGCACACATAAAACATATGGAACGCAGAATCATTTTCAGCAGAGCACAGAGATAACAAATCTGCATGTGCAGGCTGTCAAAAGCAGTACAATTCATTTCACAGTAAGAAGGAGAGAAGAGCGATGTTCCTCATCTATTCCTGATGATGCGTTTTACAGCGCTGTAGGTGTACACGTTATGCATGGGATTGTGTGGCCTGTTTTCCCTTTTAGAGAGCTGTGCTTAGAAATAAATAAGAGTATCAGATGTAGGGAGATAGAATTCACTTGTAAGTTGTATCATGAATGAGTTTGTGCGGCTTCACAAATGAGAGAAATGAATCTGAGGACAGTGGAAACCAGAACGGCTAAAGTTACGAGGAAAGCACTACTGGGACCAGCAAAGGGAGAATTTGCCTGCAGGTTCCCATCACAGTCTTTCCCAATTGACTGAAAGCTAAAGCAGCAGCTCCATTAGTGTTTTATAGAGTTCACAAATCAATGTGAAATTCCATATGCTTTGCTGAAACACCAGCACAAATGTGTTTGGGAATATTTAAGCGCATATATAGAGTGTATATAAGTATACAGAGATAAGGGCCCCACCTCTCTACCCAGATTTGCATGAAATCAAACAAAATTGATGTGGTATTTGGCAGGAAATGTAGGAGGATTCACAGAGCCACACCACTGAATTCGTCAGCTAAACTATTTCATTCTGTTATTGGAAATCATTATTCTCACTCTCTAGAAACCTCCTTGTCTTTTGAGTGGTTTGTAAAGCAAATGGAACTACACCAGTAAAGCCATTCAGAATATAAACTGTCGTGGTAAAAACGTAACATATCTTGAGAATTAAACATTGGTATTGAGTTCTTTACTAGGTTAATTACTCTTCTGCCAGTAGCTGTATTTCCTCTTTCCAAAATCTCTTAACACACATTTTTGTTATCACCTTCCTTCAATAATCAACTGTGGAGAACACATTCTGTTTCAGTTGCAGGGAACTCAGGACTTCCAATACTGAGGAGTAGCTTTTGGTGACCCCAGAAAGGGAAAGTCCCTTTGCTTCACTCTCCCTGCGCTAGTCCCAATACTGCCTTCCTTGTAATTTCAGCCATTCTTTTTTCCACTCTCTGATAAAAGTGTATGTCTTTGTGCATATTTTTGTCTTTAAAAAAAAAAAATAAATAAAAAATACTGCCTTAGTATCAGGGAGATACATAAAACCAGCAAGGGCGGATAGTGAAATTTAGGCCAAACTCAGAAAATAGCTGTGTACCTGTACCTACTACAGGGAGACACAAGGTGAACACACAAACTTTTTACTTTAGAGAAAGTTCATCAGTATTTCAAACCTACTAGGTATCCAAGGATACCTACTCAGATGTTCCCCCAAAGTCAGCTCCCATAAGGCTTCAAAAGATGGATTCAGCTCCTAAAACACTTCTGAGGTGGCATTTCCATAAGCAAGACACCAATCTATAGGGCTATGTTGTTTCTTGGATGGGGCTGGATACATACAGCAGAACATACCTCCTTCATCACAGGTAGCAACCCAGATCAAGCTGATTTCTCAGAGGTATTCATCATCTCACTGTGATCATAACACAAGAAATCAGGACACCAGGCAAGGGATGTTCCGCATACCCGCCAAACAGCTATTTGAACTGGGGTAGCTGGTGCTCAGTCTTTCTTAAATTCAGGCCCCTGGTTCAGAAGAATCACAGTGCAGCTGGAGCTGTGATCATTCCCATGCCTGTCTGAAGTGAGCTGTTTTTCCGGTTGAGATAAGAGTGCAGCGGGGCTTAGATCAGAACAGAGCATGGTAATGACTTGTGTTGCCACTTCAGACCACACAGCCTTCATTAATTTAATCATTACTGCAAGCACTATTACTATATCTAAAAATAAGTCACTTCAACAAGGAGAAAGTTTCCAAATTCTATGTTTCTATTTCTTTTTAACAAAGCTCAAACTTGCTAACAATATGCTGCAGCACAATGGAAAATTCTCATTTATAAAATAATGTAAAAACTCTCTGGTGTGTGGGAAGAAGATAAGGGCTGTTTATCAACAGGAATAAAATGATTGAAATTGGAAATAAGACGCTGGATATCCTTCATTTGCAGACTGCACAGCTGCAATTAGCAATACAAAGAAGGTATTCACCATTTCAAAAATCTTAGTGCACTGATGCATCTTGCTAAAACTATCTGCAATGAAAGGTTCTGCCTCAGAATATAATTAATTTTAAACACAGAAAATTTAAAACTCATCTGAAGTATTTGTATTCTAAATACTATGAATCTATTTAAATGATGTATATATTCTGGATACTTGCACACAAGTATATAAGCTTATACTTCCCTGTGATAGGACTTCAGTCATTTTTATTTTCTATTAAATATCTATATAATTGACACCAACATCTTTTTATCTCATTTCGTTCAGCATGCATGGGTCATTTATAGATCTAGACACAAATACCATCTGAAGTGAGAATACAAAATAAAGCTTTTTTCCTTAATGTGCAAATTTAAAAACTCTTTCTATAATTTATTTTATAATTCCTTTTCTACCACATTGTACTTGCATTTAATATCACTTCAGCTGAAGTACAATGTAAATTTCTCACCAAAAGACTCCATCTTCAGGAGAAATGTCTGTGTTTCCAGTCTTTGTATCTCCTATTTAGCATTTTTCAAATTAAATCTCTCCTAGATGAATCCACTATATTGCTCGGCAGTTATTGAAATTTATGAACATGTTTAAGCTCTTTCATACCGCTGTTAACTATTATGATTGCCTCCTTTAAATCTTTCCTTTTATAGCTATCACTTCAGCAGACTGTATTGGTGACATTCATGAATTTCTCAGATCGCAACCATGCCTCTACTTAACATCTGAGGGTAGAGTTATGCTTCCAAAGCCATTCCTTGGTTGTCTGCTTTAACCTCCTGCTCCAGTGAATCCCCAAATGTTGTCTCATCAAACTGGCAGAAGGCTCACGTTTTGGGGAATTACCATCATGGTCCATGGGTCAGATTGTCACCTCTGCTTCCACTGTACAAAATACCCAGGAGCAGCTGTTCTCAGCAACTCCAAATCCCATCAAACACCATGGTACCACCATGGTACCACCTCAGAGTCAAGAGAGAGGCAATTTCTTGGCATGAGGAATGACACCAGGGGAGAGGTGCACAGGAGCAGCATGAGTGTACTATGAAGCTGAAAGCTTCAGGAAAGCGACCCCATCTGTGTAAATGTAGGTAGGCCTGGCTCCTGGCTCAAACCAGCCAGCATCTGTGCTCCAACCTGACTCACAAAGCTTTTCTATTCCTACCCCTGCTACAGTATCCTCTCTCTTTCCTTATCATTTTCTAATGCACAGAATGAAATAGCGGGATCAAGGGTGGTGAAGTGTAGGGGAAGCCTGTCTCCAAGTACACCTCATGGCATCGACCACAGCAATAAGCACTATAAAAGCTCTATTAGTGGTCTGAGTGACCAGGAGCACCGAAGCTCCCTCCCGGGGCCCTGCTCCCACCAGCCAGATGACCTGTGCCCGGATGGCCTTGAGGGAGCTCCTTCTCCACCTCTGCTGCCGCAGGGGCCAGTGTCCCACACAGGCAGGAGAGGAGCTGAGTGGCCATGTGGCCACACCACTTGGTGCAAAAAGCCCACCCTAATGGCCAGGAGCACAGTACCCCTCATGAGTAACGTATTTCATTTATAATAAACACTAATAACAACACACAGCTAGCCCAAAGTTGTGCATTTAAGACTGGAGGTCAGGCTACTACAGCATATGACAACAGCACTGGATCCAAACTCAACCAGCTGTAGAGGCTGAGCCCCTTCTCGATAAAGACATGTCCACCCCTGATTTTCTTCTGCCTGAAATTTAGAGATTGGTATTTCCTGTTGAAAACAAGAAATTCTCATTAGTGGGGTTCACAGAACCCGTGTTTTTCAAACTATGGTCGAAAAAACCCCAAAGGATTACAAAAGGTATGTGAGGAAAGTCAGGTCTGCCATTGGGACACACCTTCACTTCCCAGGCACCTGCATTACTTTCCTGGCAAACTTTTGATTTCCTGACACACAGCCCTCCCCGAACACAACACACACATGCACGCACGCAGACCAAGGCAGATACTGTGGAAAAAAAATCAGAGGACTCGCCTGCTAGGTGAAAATGTCTCCATTTCTCTCACCATTAAGGTTTTGGGTTTTTTTGCGGCTGGAACATGTTTCCTCAAATACCAACAGAAAATAGAAACTGAGCTGAAAATAATTCTGTGATCAAGCATGCGAGCAAGCCTGCCCAAATATCAGGGCTGGAAGAGGAAAGCTGACCTTTCCAAAACACACAAAATCCTAGTTCTATTCACTCACGCAACCAAATCCAGAGGTGATGAAGACACAAATTATACAACTAACATAAACGCTTCCTCTCCTCCCCTCCACTTCCACCTATCTTTTAAACTGTACTTCCCCAGGGCAACGACCACCTCAGCACACTAATGTACTCCTGTAACTGGGCAAACCCCTAGTCCAGCATCTCTCCATCTTTAAAATACCAGCACTTGTAGCTCTCAGCAAGAAAAAAAAGAAATTCTATGCAAAAGCTATAGAGTAGCCACTCTGTAGGTAGTGATTATTAATAAATTATATTTTCTCTAAATACTAACGATGTTTTGCACCAGGGATATACCATGTTAATTCATGCTCAGCTGAACCAGGTGATGCTGCAGTCTGCGGCTGACAGCGCCGTATCCTTAGGAGCTGTACTTCAAGGCATTACAAACCCTTTTGTATTCGCACACACCTGTATGCAGATGCATCCTATACTTTCCTACAGTTAAAGAATCATTTAAATTCTGAGATGACGTGTCTAAACTGGTAATCACACATCTCAGCAGCAACCAAGCAGGCAAAGAACTCATTACCGTGTCCGCTGTTTGCTTACAGCATAAACAACTGGAAGTCAAACAGGTGGAGGTAAGGCAAAGCTTACTAAGGAGAGAAGAGAGTTTTCAGCTGCCACCTCTGCCTTCTGCTAACCCTTTAGCCACTGACCCACTGTTGTGCTGGCAGTGATGCCCTCTGCGTTAGCCTACCACCACACTGGTGGTCCGCCAGGCTTGCCCAGTACAAGTTCTCCATCTCTCCAGAGCCCAGAGGTGGAGTTGAGTAGATCTGCTCTCGCAGACGGCAAGATCAGTTACGTCTCATTGCAGCTTTAAGCAGACATGACTTAAATACAGTTTGAATCATACGGAGAAAAGTCAGAATCTCAGAACTTGAATAAACAGTTCAGTGCCCACGAGGGCTACTTATTTGTAGAGTAACAGAAAAGTCACGCTAGAAATGCCAACAACTCTGAACATGCTGCTTTTAGGCATGACTCATACATCTCCCAGCTTCACCTCCTGGTGTCTTACTAGCTCTTATTTTACTGCTTTATTTTTCCTGGTTATAAACAGTGGTAAATCAGAAATCAAAGATTTTCAAATCAAATCAAATTTTCAAAGAAAAATTAACTTTCAATTATTCTTTTAAAAGGTAAATGAAATACTAACATGACTACTTGTCACATTAATTGTTACTGATATTAAAACTGTACTATATTTCACAGAAACAGTCTCTATTTTTTCATGTTATGCCATTGATACCTGGTAAAAATATTTGGTATGCCTTGATGTTTAATTAAAACAATTTTTAATATGCTATTTTTTTTCCAGATTTCTTGCCAGGGTGCGTATAATGTGCCCAAGCTCATTTAAGCACAGTTCAGTGGAAAGCAGGGGCAAAGACCCTGCAGGGAAAGGAGTGAGTACAGCTGCTCTGTTCTGCCCAGACTGAACGGGATGCTCATCCAGTTGCTCTTTAAAAGAATGAAGATTTAGGGAAAAATAAACCAGCACGAGCATTTGCCGAATTCGAATTTTTAAGTGTTTATTATTTTTCTAGGTGTGGCCATTTATAAGTGGCTAATTAATGAAAGTAAATCATTTAGGGATTTAATATCAGAACCATTTGGGGTTTTCCTCCACGGTCACCTCATGCTCTATGCCCAGCCTTGCAGGCACCAGGCACAACATTTGTTTCGTGTGAGCTAAACTTAGCTTTCCTAACTCACCAACTCACACACTCAGGAAAACATTCTTTACAGCTCTGTGCAGCTTCTCCTCAGACATCACCTTCATTACGAGGTGGTGACTGACCATCAGCACCCAGAGTATCCCAAGAGATGACACAGCTCCCACAAATCTCCATGTGCTGTGGCTATAGTTATAATAACTGCTAATTCCCATAGTGAAATTCTGTCACAAAGGTAATCAGGCTGACTGGAGAAAGTCTAGGAGGAAAACCAAGGCAACAACACAATGGCACCAAAACCAGTGAGCTAATGCTGTGATCAGGTCTTTTTGGTCCATTAATCAGGAGCTATAATCAACATCTGTAATCCCACTTCAGAAAAACTTATGTTTTGCGAGACCCCGGCCACCTCCATTTCCTACTCAGCAAGTTCACGTACCCAGCACAAGATCACTGCTTGCAAGGTACAGTCTTCCATGATTTTGACAGAAAGTGTGGTTCTGTTGGCAACCCTGTATCAAAAGGTAGATCTACTGTTCACAGGTTCTCCAACGCCATTATTGCAACCAGATTAACATCCTCCTGTACTGAACGACAGAGGGTATTTCATTGCCTTCAAATGCTTAAACAGAATTACAATCCTTACACGTAGTTAGAACTAAGGTTCTGATTGAGTCAAGTGCTACTGCGTGCTCCTAAACCTGACACAGGGATTTTTAGCAGCTTCAGAGTGCTTCAGTTGGCACCAACAGATCTCTTGAATCAAAGCCTTTTACACTTGTGAGACAGGAGGAGGATAACGGCAGGAATGACAGACGTGAAATCATAAGTGTTATTAAAAGCCAAGCATCTCTCAGGGCCATAAATAACAGGGTAACACATCAGTAATCCCACGGCCATCTTCCTGACCTGATAGCACCTTGTGAAATAGATTCAAATTGACCAAACAGACTTATCTTTCTTACTAAAGGACACTGTTGATTCATCAGCCATGTAATGAATTAAGTGACTGCAGAATTCATACATCGTAAACAATGAAAATGGATTTTTATTAATAATACTAATAGTAGCACTAAAATCTCTTGAGTCTTTCCTGTTTAAAATAGCTTGCTTATTCAACATCAGGAAAGGAGAGAGACCTACTTTAACATGTCAATCACAAACTATAATTTATTACACGCCTGTTTGATTTTCCAAGTTAGTACAATTACATGCTGTTGCTTCTAAATACAATTTAAGTAAAGGCAGGTATCAAAAAATACCCACACATTCTGATTCATTGGTATGCCATGCAGCCAAAGACTTGTAGAAGCTGTTAATGATACATGAATTATGTATGCTACAGCTCAATATAACATTTGGTGTGATTTAAACAGCATGAACTTTTAGTGAAAGTCATTTTGATTCTGTGATGTATTACACTTCGAAAACCCTTAGCAGGAGGTGGGAATTGAGTGATGTTCTCTGAAAGCTTTTATTTGTTAAGCATACACAATGCAGCTGCAAGTGGATCCTAAATAATGGCAAGGAGGGAAATGAAAGACCCGATATAAAATTAGGTCGCTGCACAACTTGATTCTGAGTGTATCAGTGAGGGAATGGGAAGCAGCAGAGGGGAAGAAAACAGACAGGAATCAACCGTTCCTCTCTTCCTCTGTAGCAGCCGAACTTCAAGCTACCGTAGTAATATTTCTCATTCTAAACATCACCGTTCCACTGAACATTCCACTCTGCAACACCAAACTGTTGGCTCGCAGTCCTGTGATTAGGCTGCCATTTCAATAACGAAGCTATGAATCACTAGCAGAAAGAGCCATCCAGTTGCTTGCAAAGGGTGAAAACGGAATTTGCCTAAGAACGTAACTCATTTTTAAAAAGTTAAATGCAAGAAGAGGAAGAATGATTACAATGCAGGTGGATAATGTGATTCTTATTTTTATTTTATCTTTAAGGTGCCCAAATTTTTTGGAAAGAATTTAAACATGAAAGAATGTGACAGCACCAGTTTCTGACACCCAAGGAGATCTTTAAGCAATGACCCATTTCCTACTTTTATGTATCTACAGCAATCAGAAGGATTATTTAGAAAATTTGTCCATGGACAGAGATACTTCTTTTCTAGCACTGTTATTGCAAAATGTGGGTTTATTACTGTGGTATTATAAAGAAGCCTTTTCAGTGCACAACCAAAATCAGGGACCCATTTTATTATACACTAAATGTTTGTAAGTATAGGGATTTCTCTCCTGGTGATATTCTGGGTTTTTTTCAAGAGCATTTAGCACTGACTATCTCCTCTAACAGTTCTGAAAGAGAAACAGGCCATTGACATGGTAGTAGCCACAGGAAAATCACCCAACAAACCATAATTCTGAAAATCTTGTCTTGAAACCAGCAGGCAATGACAGAAAACAAGTATTGCCCCTGTTTCATGGAAATAGAGGTGGTCTCCCTCAACAGCAGTTCAAAAACTTCCAATCTAGCAGAGAAAATAACTGAGATCTCCAGCATGCCAGCCCAGAGGCTTTGACAAATAAGCTACTCCACTGTACAAAAGTTTAAATTTACTCATAAAATAGGATCATCCTTTTAGGGTCGAGTTTGACCATATGGAGTTCTTTTGATTGAATTAATCCCTTCTCCTGAAGTTTGAGACAGAAGCATAAATGTTGTGATATTCTTGCCAGGTATTTATAAACTGCCACAAAGCACGATGCCAAAGACCATCAGTTATCTTTTCACACCAGCCCCTAACAAGGGCAGTCTCTTTTAATCCTGAAGACAAGCTGGCCAGGGAACGCCTGGAGTTTTCGTGTGAGGGATAACATTGCTTCAGCATAACCTACTGGGAGCTGCCCACTGAATACAATCTGACATAAATAACACCTACCATTATCTGTCTACTAGAAGTATGGTTATAGTCCCAAAAGACAGAAGGGCACAGAACCTTTACTCAATAAAACGAAATGAAAAAACAATCAAGCCTAAGCTCCTCAGACCTAGAAATGTTTCCTCTCTGAAAAGGACAGTTCTCTAATGCTTTAGATACACACTTCAGAAAACCTTCCATGATTTTTGCCAGACACAGCATCCACTAAAGGATTAAAATGTGCATATGGTTCCTCTACACACAGAAAGAATTCCTAATTATAGGGAAGGCTTATAAAACCAAATCAATGTGAGTACAAGTAGATGTCAAAAAGAATCAGAGTAGTTACTTGTACTGTTCAAAGAAAACAGAAATTCACTTAAGCGTGCTTATTCCTGCAACACTCAGTAAAGGTTTCCAGTTCCATTTGGTACAAATGTTTGGGGAATATTTGCAAAGAGTGGTAATTTCAGCAAAGGCATGATGACACTTGGTCTAGAGGCAGATCATCCACAAAGTTATGTCCTATAGTAGGGGTTCTGCTTTGCCACAGAATCATTATCACAAAACAGGGTTTATCAGATACAAAGCTCGTACGTCTCTCGCGTGCTTACAGAATGAAAGAAAAACAACTCCTTTCAGAAGAATTTCCAAGATTTCAAGAACATCTGTATCCCCTGTGACACTGTTTAGGGACTCTGAATTGAGGAAGCTCCTTCTGTTTCAATGATGAGTCACACTTTAAACAGAACTCATTCAAAGAAAACCAAAATTGACATTGCTGATATTTTTGTCCTCTTTAGAAGAAAAACAATTGAATAATAATCCTCAGTTGCAGTAGATCTACCCGCTACCCTGAAAGAACATGCTACTTGGGTGCTTTGATTGCTAAATTAATACATTTTTATTCTGACCATGGAGAAATATGAAATAATAAAAAATTCAGAGAACACAAAGATGATAGTAATACAATTGATTAGCAATAGCATCACACTGTTTTCCAGAGTGATTCATGTAATAGATGCAATGTACACACTTATAACCTGCAGTCTCCTTGTACTGCAACTGGATCTTGTTCTCACTGGCCAACATTTTTCAAAAATACACCCAAGTTTATATACAGAAACCTGAACTTAGACAGATATATGTCTCCAGATATATATAATGACTTAAGTTATTCAGGATAGCCCATTAGAATTAGCATGTTGAGTTAAGAGTCTCATTATCCTGAAAAGCATTCGCCCTATATTTAGTTTGACAGATCCTGTTGTTTACCATTATTTTCTGTTCTATCAAAACCAGAAGAAGATGGCAAACACAACTACAATAATTGTTCTTACGTTTTAGATACTGAATTAATATAATCTTTGATTTAAAAAATGCAGAATTCTGTGTTTGGGAACTCAAAGGAAAAAGAAAAGTGGGTGTAGATCGGTCTGGGACCTAAGAAAAGAGATACAATAATACACAGAGAGACTGAGATTAGACTGTTAAAGGGAGAAATGTTGTAGAAATACAGACAAAACGCTAGTCAGTTCCTGGGCCAAGGAGACCTCACTCAAACTGAGAGAGAAAATATGTCTACACAAAACAGTGTCTATTTATATGCATTATTTTACCCTCTCTTAAATATTTGATTTTTGAAAGGTGTCCTAATACACAAAGTGTTCTTGCAGTGTTTGCAGCGTTTCAGAAAAGACAGTGGAGCAGAGGGCCAATACAGCCAGAGAGGCAGAGAGAAGATAGTGCTAAGACACGATGGTCCACCCAGTCTCTGCAAGATGCAAATTCCAAAACCTGTACTTGGGAAAGCAAAAGTCCAGTACCATTAAAAACAGGGTGCAAATGTTCTTCACCCTTGAACGGCATGGCTTGATGTACAAATTCCTGTGAGTACAGTTGCCAATACCAGGGGCACGCTTCAAACTAGTTGGTTGAATGTTATCACCACAGAATTCATCCAGAGAGCTGCGGCGTCACCATTACAATTCACTCAGGTATTCCTGCCCAGGATGCCAGTTAGACTGAATTAGAAATTACTTCTGTTGAAGCGTTGATGCTGTTAGTTCCCTCCAGACAGAGACAGTGTTTGTCAAGGTATCCAACACACAAAAAAACTCCCAAGGGAGATGAGGAATATTGAGTATGGCAGCATTCCCCACCGGGCCCACGTAAAAGGATGGATTTCTTCTTTGTTCTCCTAAGTCACTGTGTTCTAAAACCCAACATGCTCAGAAATATGACTTGAGATGCAGTAGAGGAAGGTGCCAAAATTGTTAAAAATGCATACATCTTACCTGCGGCAGCATACAAATATAAGTGCTGCCATGTTATGTTGTCAACACGACAGCAGTCATAACCAGGTAAAAAAGATAAAATTATCTTACTGAATTTTTCTTCTAATACAGATTTTTTTTCAAAACCACTTTAGAAAAAGAGAAGAAATAAAAAGCAATGACACTTCCACTTGTTTTTTAAAAACTAAGAATTGGAGTTTTGACATGTTTCCTCCTGCATCTTCTCCTTCTTTGTCTCAATGCAATAAAAATACTGCAGAAACTGTTTCTTTCATGTACTCTTCCCATTCTCCTCCTTCTGCCTCACCTTTTCCATTTTCAAAGCCTTGCCAACTTCAATAAGTTAGCAGCAGAAGGTGGCATTTCATTTTTCTTTTGTCCCTAACTTTTCCAAAACTGGAGAAGTTTTGCAAAGTATGTAGAACAGGGAGTAAACCTTGTCTAAATCCTTTTTTTTTTTTCTGCTTTGAAGTCTCTGTTTGTTTCTTACTTATCTAAAACTGAAGTTGAAAAAACCCACCTGTTAACTCAGAAATGCATGTGTTGAGCTTTGGGTGGAGGAGAAGCACGAAAAAACCAGCAGCAGTACTTTTAATAGAATACAAAACCAGGAAGAAACCTCATGCAGAGAAGACCAGGAAAAGGTATTTCTTTTTCCTCTCATCCTGTAACTGGAGGTACAAATGAATATCACCAGTGTGGTTTCAAAGGGATTCTTGATGCATTGACAACCTGGAACCGTTACTAAATGTGAGAAAAGTATCTGAAATTAGGCAAGATAAAAGTTTTTGGAGGAGAGCCAAAGCTATTCCTTCTACTGTTTCCTCTTCAGTCAGTGGGGAAAGACAAGTTTTTTCTAAGGGTGATTTCAACCCGTCCGAACAGCAGTTTATCTGTTTTAGGAGAGGATAAATCAGCTTTTAAACACGCCCCTCTTCTTGCCGGGAACCAAGACTAAAAGCTAAAGTTTAGATTGCTAAAGTTACACAGGGTAAATCCTATCCTGAGTGTGAATTGCGTTTCCCTACAGCCCCGTTTTGCATTTTACTACTGGCTATTAGTGGAAGGACAGTAGTTTCAAATAGTAGTTCCACACTGGGAGACCATCTCAACAGAAAGGATGGCGGAATTTTTTCTTCCCAGACTTCTAAAAAATGACTTCTAAAAAAAGAAATGCATTGGACATATTGGAAATATAAAGACAGCTTTAAAAGACTACAAAGAGAAAAGGTTTGCTCTCCTTTTCGTTCTTAACACTCTGTCCATGTTCTCCTTCCCCACTTTGTCCTTATAGCAGGACAGAAAATGAAATAAAGCCTGTCAACATTTAAATATATCTGCTTTTTTAATTTTTTGAAAAAGAAGATTTATCAGAATCAAACCACGATTTTCCATACTGTGGAACAAATCTTACTCATTTTGTCACTGTTCTCATCCAAAACCTGGGTGCAATATGCATCTCACACCCTGGGGAGACTGTAAGCTGGCAGCAGCAGCAGTGCACCAGCCTGAGAGCAACAAGAAAATACACTCAGAACAGGCATTCACTTATGAGCACTTGTACAGTCCAGGTGACTGGAACCACCCTTAAAAAGTTGACCCAAACCCACTAAACAGAACAGCATGTCACAGGGAAAAAAGCGAAGATTGAAAGCTGGAGAAGCAAAGCTAACAAGTCTACAGATGAAAACTGCTCACATGCTGTGCCTGGGGCTGAATTATATGGAGAAAAAGGGCTGCAAAGTGCCTGGAAAGTAAGAAAAGGAAAAGAATTAAAAAAACCAAACAGCCCCTCATCCAATCCCAATATGATAAGTCTTCTGCAAAGACATCTCGAAGCTTCTTACACAAACTGCTCTCATGATAAAAAAGAACAAGCCCCAAAACCCCACACGCTGTAAAGTGCAGTTAATCTGATGAAACTTAAGAACACTGCACCAAATAAAGAGAAGTATATGAATAAACAACGCAATGAGGGGGAGGGCAGGGGAACACAACCGGGTGTCTCACTCGACACAGACTGGCCCCAAATGCCAGGGGGGGCCTGAGCACCTGAGCTCAGCGTCACTGTGGCTCGGGCACACAAGCCATGTCACCCCCATCACAGCTCACTGGGACCCTGGTGCTGGGTGGGCCTGTGGGGAATTAGCCTCAATGGCAAAGCTCACACACACTTGGGTCACACAGTTTTATGTTATTGAGTGCTGTAGAGCTCATAGTGACCTCATGCTGAACCCTCCCTTGTGGCTTCAAAAGAATATCACTTCCTACAGCATTTTAAGCTCTCTTCTAATAACCCATCTGGAAATTCCCAGCCTTTTCCCACCCCCTTTCTTGGTATTTACATGGAAGGGCAGGCAACATTATGGGAAAACTAAACACAAACCAGAGCACGATGCTGTGGGAAAGCAGCGGGATTTTTCAATATAATGTCAAGGAACTTAATATGCTCTAAGAAACTAAGTTATATATACTGAAATAGCACAAAGAAATCCCATCAGGTACCTACAGCTAGATACAAAATTGTACAGTCGCAGCAAGGAAATATTTCTCTTCCCCCAAAGCCTCACATCTGAATAATATCAGCTCTGTGTTGTAACCAGGCTGGCTCCCACCCACCACCAGTGCCTCATGGGGAAGGGCAAGGTCTTGGTATGAAATGTGTTTTGAAAAATTTTTAGGGGTCTCTCTGAGTAAAGGGTTTCCCATCAGTTACACGGACAGCACTGACCAGCACCCCATAAAGGGGGGAAGAACTCGTATATTGCTCTAGAGACAAAGACATTTGCTTCCCACTGAACTACTTAGAAAAATTGAATAAGAAGCAGAATCTCCACCTCCCCAGCCCAGCTGCCCTCAAGTCATTCCATGAGGTGATCCAGCCTCAGCCCCTGTGAGAAGCCTGGCAGTGCTGCACCCCCCCACCTCCTCCCATCCCTCAGGCCACACTGCCCAGGAAGGGAGAACAGACCTGTCCCAGGAACCCCACAGCCCCAGGGACTCCTCCTACCCTGCTGCACATTGGAGCTGGCCAGAACTAACAGATTTCTCTTTCCACAAATAAAATTGTGCCACTTTGGCCCCTGGTCTGCTAGCAGATGGCCAATGTATAGTTCCACCCAAATAAAGAAGCAGATATCCTTGTTCCAAAATATCAGAGAAGGGACAGCCTGTGTAGAGAGCCTCTCAATGATTTATTATTTTTGCTTTACTATACACACTCTTCTGTCCACAATTGCTGCACAGTTGAAAAAAGCACAGGTAAGGAAGGAAAAGGAAGGGCGTTATGGTATGTCGTAGCAATTAAAAACTACCAGGAGAGTTGACCTCTTTCTTGCTGCGACACACACGCAGAGCATGGCCCATTTTTTTGGAAAGCAAGAAAGTAGCCCCCATTGGTTAACAACTACCCATTTTTAATGTCAGAAATTCTGCAAACTGCAGTTGCTAAATAAAGGCTTCTTTATTTACCCTTTATTTGTATAAAGGTTGCAGACCTAGGGCTTGCTAGTTAGGAGGAAAAGGAAGCAACTCTAAAAATCCAAGAATAGTTTCGTTTTGCTTTCATCTAGAGAGGCATAATAAATCTAAGTCTCAGATGATGCTTCTCAATTAATCTTGAAGTAAATGGTCAAAAAACACAGGAGAAAACAGCCTTTAGCAAAAGCTAGTGATAATAAGCAAGGGAAGCAGCAAGCCTCTTCACACTGCCCTCCTGCCACCAATGCACCTTCATCCTCCTCTGTGGCAACCCCTGCTATTTTCAGCACAGCTTGCCATTTGCAGCAAACTGCACAGCAGTTTCACGATGAGCACAAATGTTTAGGGGGATGAGACCAGCAAACCTGCTCCTTTGTCCAAGTAATACAGTTGGGGGGGGGGAACAATGCTTTTAAACAAAGACATGCAGCACCTCTCCTTGCTGCTCAACAATATCCCTGAAACCACTACAAAGGGTGAACGCAGCATCTGCCTGCAAAAATAGCTGTTCTCAATAAAGATTGTTTGTTCGTAAGGGCTGCACTGTCTTCCTTCTCACAGAAAAAACCTTATTTATAGCCTCATTTTTATTACCTGTTGAAAGTATGAACATAATAAAAAGGCTATGCAAATTCAGTTCATCAGAAGAAAAAGAGCACATTGATAACAACCACCTTGCTCCTGAAATTAGGTATTTCGTATGCATTTGCAACATATTTCAGCAGTAGTTGATGCTGGATCAGTTTTGCATTCGACAGTAAGGATACACATGATGGAGTCAACACTCAACTTGGATTCAGAAACCCGGATTGGTATTCCCATCCTTACCCAAGGGCCAGTAGATAACTTTGACTTTAATATCATTACCTCTTAAAGTACTGACAGAATGCATTCCTTTGTAGAAACCTAGTAACAAGTTCTAATGATTAGGACAATTGCTCTGAGTTCAAGTTAAGTATGTTAATTAGGAAATTTGGGAAAGAAACGCAGTTGCTATCAGTGGGAGAAGGAAGGTTTTTAGCATCTACGGAACAGGTCCATACCACATGGCAGGAGACTTGACTGTGGGATGCGAGGAGTTAAGCTGAGCTACAAATAGTGAGGAGCAATGACAGAAAGGACTTTCTCATGGTCAAGGCAGACTCTCTTGTCCCAGAGAACACCAATTATCGCCACGCTGTATGAGTCCCTACAGATGAAATGCATAGTTTTAACCATACTTCCCACAGGGCCCACTAATCACATTGCTATTTTTTGGGTATTCGGAGCCCCCAGGGGCTGAAAGGCAGGAGCCCTAAGTGCTCACAGCTGCAGCTGGGGTCACAGGACTACAGGCTGTCAGCGTCTGACTTGTTACACGAGCTGGACCGCTGTGAGAAGCCAGGGCAGTGTCACATCAAATTAGGCAAACAGAAATGAGCTGCCTTCTTTTGGCTTAATCTGAGCCTCCTCAGCTCTTCATCCGGAGAATGAGAATACCCACCATCCTGTCACCTAATGGACAAGCTGAGAATCAATTAGCATTTGTGAAACACTCATCTCAAAATGATGAGTACCACAGAAAAGCCCATAAGGAAATCAATACTTCTCTACTCAGAACAAGGTGTGAATAGCAAGCAATAAATAAAGCATAGTACCAGCTATCTCACGGAGAGACAGAAATAAAGCGAGGCAGGTAGTCCTCTGGATAGGAGTAACATTTACAAGTAGAAGAGACAACCAGATGAAGGCAGGAAGCCCACTCCAACTCTTGCAACTACTGCTCTTTGCACCCTTGATAATGGTCATTTGTGGGTGCGGTATTTCCTACACAACCTGTAAAGCAGATGGCTGAACCGACGGCAGTTGTGTCTCATCCCAGACACACCTGACTAAATGTCACCAGCACTGCTGTGTTTCTGTCAGGGCCTCCTTACTAAATATCAAAGGCTAAGGAAAGCAATACATTCCAACTGCTTAAGAGCAGCTGGCAAAAGTCTTAGTTTAAAAGTAAAAAAAGGATGCAGTCAGTGAGAGAAGGGCCCACAGCTTCTGACCAAACATCAACCACCTCCACCGACACCAGCTCTCACATCAGGAGTCGCTTCCCAGTCAGAGGAAACAGAATAATGACAAACTTGGAAGCCACAAGACTGATGGCAAATAAGATTTATAGGCTTCTAGCACTAATTTCATTGGAGACCATGGGGCAAAATGCTCCAGGAATTACAGCGCGAAGGCCAGGCTCACAGAACCCACTGGTTTTGCCAGGGTCAGGACACAATTCCAAGCCCACAACTATGAAGAGACATGGTTCAGACAGAGAGTATCATGGCATCAGTAACTTACTTTTGCAGATGCCTGCACTTCCCTGAGAGAGATGCTCAGATCCTGCAGGTAGTTTTTTTATTTATGCTAATCTTAGGAAAGAAGCAGAAGCGTAGGAATGGAGCAGCAGAGACGATCCCAGCTACCTCACTGCACGAGAATTCTCATGTTACTGCCACTGGTTTCCATTCAGATTAAAAAAGTGCATTTCATGTTTGCTTAAAACCAGAATTGTTAGCTAAAGCCAGGTCACATGGTAATCCTGTTAAACAAGCCTTGATTTGTTGTACCTTTGGGCTTAGCCTTTCCTGCAACCCAAGCCTGAAAATTCACCTCAAGTCCATGTGTCTTGTGTTAGCTTGAGTGTATGTAAAGATCCATATGGATTCTGCTAATTAAAAGCATATGCTACGTGGGCATGCACAAAGCTAATTGTGACACAGAACACATTTCAAAGCACGAAGCTCTAGAACAGCCATCATGGAGTTTTCCTTAAGAATTTTTTACCCCAAAAAATTAAAATAGGTTTTAACTATTTCTAGTATGGAATATGATTAATGTGTGTGCATCCTAGGCAAACTCATACACAGAGTTAAGCTCAGTTTTGATTGTCAATGACAACTCATTGAAGTCACCCTCACAAAACCAGGCAAACATAAGAGGTTTAGACTTTTTGCTTTAGCAGCAGATCAGGTTTTTGAAATCTGCACGCTCCTAGGTGTCAATGACCAAAAGAACAGAGAACATTTTATTCAATATATTGAGCTGCCTTAAAAACCCAAATTCATTACTTCCAGTATACGTCAACATTGTGTAACAAAGAAACACAATTAACTCTGACCAACACCAGGAGACCTGAACACAGTACGTTAAGCATGAAAATGGAACCCCTAAAGTATTGTATTTTATTTACTTCTCAGGCTCTCAGCGCAGTATCTGGGCATTTCAAACTGTGCTCTCACAGCATAAATAGAAAATGGCTTTTCATCTTTTACAGGTGACAGAGGAAGACAGTTACACCTGCAGAGAGGTGAAGTACTTCACCTTGTAGAATCAGCCCTTGTACACTTCAAAGGTCTGTCCAACTTTTGGGTGTGTACTTTCACTCCGTTAAAAGTCCACCGTTGCTCTGCACAGAACTAGTAGTCTCCAAGTCCGAGGAGCCACTAACTTCTCATACAATTGCAAACACTCTGGCTCTTCAGAAGATGAATGGCTGCAGAGCCACTGGGTTCTCATACAACCTGGTATTATCTTCAGGGATACTGATTTATGAGGAACAAAATAATTACATTTTGATTTAAACCCTGGAGTACTTCAGGTATTGCAATTCAAGCAAAGCTTTTTGGGATGTCACAGAGCTTGCACCATAGTGTAGATTTGTGTGTGTTTGAGAATCAATTATTGTTAATACAACAACAAGTGCCAAGTGATGTTCAAGCGTATTTAACTCTAAAGTTCTGTTGGGGATGTTACAAAGCAATTCATTTATAAAGAAACTCATGTTCAGAAAAAACAAATCCTGTAACTCCTGCAATTACTTTATAGTAGTTCCGATTTAGTGGCTTTTTATTGATGCAGACTTTTGTGCGGTTTTGGGGGTTTTGTTGGTTTTGTTTCTTTAGTTTGATTTTTTTTAAAGGGGAAAAAACACACAGTCTTGACAAAAGAAAAAAAAAAAAGCTACCCAAAAAACAGAAACGAAAGGATGGCAACATAGAATATTAGAAAATCAAATCAAATAATCTGGCTATTCTTTCCAAATGAACTTCAGCAAATCAGATGATGAATTTTCAGTGAAGTTCTGTAAAACATTGTATCTCTTGTCCTTTAACATTTTAAAAAATCTCTGGCCTTTGCCTGCGTGCTCTCCTGACAGAGACTCGAGCAAAGCAAAGCATTACTTATACTTCTTAAAGTACATATTCTGGTAAAGGATGTCTGTTGGTTATGACACAATGCCAAGGCTCGCAGGGCCTGGACTCACCTCCTGGATGACAAGCTTTAAAACTACATTTCAGACTACGGACTTGAGATTCTAAGGAAAAGAAAGCAATATGCTTCTGGCTTAAGTGATCTAATTTGAACTACGGTGACTTCAGCAAAAATGTAGTAAGAGCTCTAGTGGTTTCCTTAATCAGCCTGTCTCTACAGCTTCGTATCAAGTTTGCTTATCTCACATGTAATAAGCTGTGTTTTCTAAAAGTAAACTCCACTTAACATTTGAAAGCCAAGCCAGATTCATTCTGGTGCCTGAATAAATGATTCTGACCAAGTCACATAGTGATCAAAGCCAGATCAATCTCCTTAGCACTGGACTGCTCCAACACAAGCCCAGTTTATATCAAAATGGTATTTTTCCTGATACAATTAAATTACCTTGCGCTGCTTTGATAATTTAAGATTAGTCCAACATAAATTAGGTGTGGCCAAAATTAAAAGGACCACTTTGCAGATCCTAATCGCAACTTAACTCTCTTAGTTAAACCCTGATTTATTTACAAATAACCCTGTGTGTCAGAGGTAAGAGGTCTGCAAAGTCAACAATGAGATGCAAAAGCCAGTTCGCTTGCTTGCAGCTGGGTGGAATCTGCAGTGCCAACAGACGCTACAAATGCAGTTGTCACTAAAGTGACAGTTCTTACTATACAACAGGGACCAAACTCTTCTTCTGTTCATGACTATAAATCTGAGGAGTGCTCTTTCTGGGATTTATTTGTATTACATTGCTCAGAGAGCAGGGCAGAGGATCTGGAGCAATTCTATTCTCTGAATTTCTTTTGCCTACAATTAACACATGTTTATACATCCTGAGAATGACAGCATCTAAGGACGGATCCCGGTCCTGCTACTAGCTATTTAACCCAATTTCATTATGTTTTTAGGAGATCAGAGCAGCATCAGGAAGCCAAAGTTGATCAATTAACTTGATCCTCCCGCCCTTAAACTAAAAATACTTCCTGACACACCCTGCATCTTTGTTTTAATTAAAAATGCGTATTGCTCTGTTGGTTCTAACCTTTATTTCTTTTCACGTCAGCCCTGCAGGAGAGAGAAAGTAAATGAACATCTGTGACTGTGCCTCCTTGCTGCTGCTACAATTGGTGCCAATTCTTCCTTTCTTACCACTCGACTAAGTGCCCAGCTGGCTCTCCTCCTCACAGAGCCTTTCACAAGCTGTTTGACAGAGAGGTCGTAACATGCAAGCCTGAATTTATGCAGTCTCTGTCCTAAAGGAAATTAAGGATTCCAAACCAAGAGAAGTCCTGCTTATCTCAAGGTGCTGTTCTGGCAGCACAAAAACATGCCCTAGGTGATATCTACTGCTTCAAATTGCCTCTAAAAGTTATAGGCATCTAAAAATAGCCAACTACCTAATCCCTGTGATGTTAACAATCCCCGTCAGAAAACAGTTTCTAAGCAATAGCTGTGCTTTAATGGTTTTTTCCTGCCTCCCACCTCTAGTATGCCTGACATATGAGTCAGAAAGCTCTCCTCTTCCATCTTTTCATGAATTCAAGTACTGAAATTAATGCTCAACTGTCCTATGTACTTACAGGTAATACTGGGTTACAAACTAGGTTACCAGAGATCTAATTCCCTTTATCGCTGCTGCCAAATGAGAAGGCAATCAGCCTCCGAGCATCTTAAATACCATTTGTCTCCATGTAAAAACACACCTGTCTTAAGGAAGAGGACATCTGGGTAGATGTATCAAAGAACACCTTTAACATTCAGTAACAAGCCATGGTTCTATACCATAGTTCAACCTAGAACTCCACAAAGGCAGCTGTTAAGCATGTCATAGAACTCCTTTACTCTTCCAGTGTCTTGGTATAGAAGAAGGATGCTCATATGAAACAATTTAGAAATTCAAAATGATTGCAACTTCAAGGCATACTTCCCCAGAACGGACCTGCTGTAGGGTATGGAATTACAGAATGTGGGAGAATAAGTTTATGGCATCCCAGTGTAAGCTATTCTACCATTTAAAGCTCAGCTAGTGGTTTAACTGGAGCAACCACCAGATCTATCCTCTGCCTAGAATTACTTGCTATACAGCAAGCATCCATTACAAATGCTGGGAATATCTTCTGTTGCGTCGCACCCGAAGCTATAAGATGAAGTATTCTATTCTGCTTGTATTGTAGCTTCTCTTTGCTGCACTATGCCTCATTGCAAATTCCCTGAAAATCTATTCCAGTGTGATATACTTAGGGCCTTTTATGGCACTACAATGTTAGCTGCAAATGAAAGCCATTCTTTTCTTCTCCTCCCTATCCCCAGCCTCTCTGATCCCAAGAGGGCTAGTCTTCATGCCGCTTGTCTGTAAGTTTCAACAAAAAATAATTCACTGTATGAACTATAATTCCTTGAAGCCTGGACTGAACCCTAGGGGCAAAGCCTATTGCCAGTAAATGACACATCAAGATACTTGTCCCAAAAGAATTAAAAACTATTCTACAGTTTTAATCACACCTATGTATAAAAGTTACTTTTTAATTTCCTTTTTCTGCATAACTGATCTTCGCATTTTTATATTCATTGCTAAAGCAGCTTCCAGTGTTTCATTTGCAAAGGTGACATCCACTGCATATCAAATTGAGTGCCTGCTGCTTTTTAGAATACACATGATTATACTCCTGTTCCAGGATTTTCTTATTCTTTTACTGGCCCCCTCTAATAATATTCTTTCCATACCTGTCCTTACACTTACCATACCAAGCACAAATCTTGAATTGATTAATTCAATCAATCTTTAATTGATTAATTATTGATTAATCGCTTTCTATTATGAACCCATAGTTGTTCAGAAATTATCAGAATACCGTAAATAAGTATTTTTATACCCAATGACCAAGATGTCTTGAGAGTAAAGTTATTACGTTAGTCAATTAATATGTGAGACACATAAAAAAAAAATAATCTGTTCTATTCAACCTACCACAACAACATGCAACACCTTTATAGCACGTAAATTTATACTTTTTTTTTTTTAATGTGATACCTACACTTTGTTAAGAAGCTTTCAGTTAGGTTTATAAGGCAGCTTGAGCATTGTCCCTCTCCCCACCACTAGAAAAATATGTTCAAAAGAACGAGAGAAGCTTAATATTCCTGGAAAAATAGGGGTAATATTCAGTTTCTGCAAAATCTGCACTCAGTGAGAATAAGACACCACAAGAACCAAAATAATCCATCACCAATGTAGATTAATGTTTTATATTATGCTTCCTTTGCTCTTCTGGGCATTGAGAAAAATGTGCGTATTTCTCTGCTCTATAAAATTGCTGATAGACTAATTGAGCAAGTTTAATAAAAAAACAAAAGGCCACCTATGATAAATTTGAAAGCAGCAGTCCACTCTTACATTATCTACTTTTATTTAAGAATAAAAGTGCACAGGTATAATTGATCACTGACCAGCAGATATTTTGTAAGATGAGCTATCAAAATGTGGAATATTTAAAAAAATATATGTAGCCAAAATTGTCCAACACAGGGAGAGATTCTTTTCAGATTTCTTTTCACATCTGAAATTCAGTTAAACAGACACCCACATCTGAAAGGAAAAAAAAAAAGCCAGAAAAGCAGGACGTGAGCAACCCCTCCTCACCAAAAAAAAAACCTCTTGGCAACAATTAAACAAATATAACTGCCAGAGGCATACACAATGGGGGACAACTGAGTACAAAGATAAAAGATGCTAAAACCAGATCATTTGTAATAATACTGGGAGGAAATATTACCTCTCAAGAGAGCATCTTCACACATCAACCTAGTCTTTGCATTAACAGCCTCCCCAAAGTAAGCCAGAGGCTAAGAACAGGAACTAGGTATAAGGTGTTGGTAGAACTATTTTGTTGGCAATAACGTCCTTGAAATAAAATTCTCCAATTTATACAAAACAAGCAACAATAGCATAACATTTGCGAGTACTTCTAACAGAAGAATAAAATGGTATTAACTACCACAGGATCAAACATGGGTAAAGCTGAGAGGCTTTGAAGCAGCAGATAGAGAGCAAACGCAGCCCCACCACCCAGCTGGGTGCCCCAGCCTCAGCTCGAAGAGCAAAGCTGCACCCGTGGCTCCCAGGAAATGATTCCCCTCAAAAAACAACCCTGTTTTATCTGCTTCTTGGCAATCTGTAAAGTTGGGAGACCTAGGTTGGGATTCCTGATTGGAGAGAAGAGACTATTTTAGCCAAGTCACTGATGAAATCCGTTTCAGTAATTCCATTGTTTCCCACAAAGCAGCTGCACGTCCATCACCTCCAGCAGCACTGAAGCAATGAACAGACAAGCAAGTGATTATTCTTTTTTTACTTGATTTTAAGAGAGGTTTGGCAAAATCATCATCATCTTGCAGAATTAAATTTGTGTAGCTTGCAACATTATTCAGATAAAAGCCACATCTTAAGTTACGCTAAGCTTCAAACTTTTAAAGGGTTGTTTCCAATCTTTGCATTACTTCAGTAGTCATTTACACTTCAAAACTCAAAACTGCTTTGAGAATACTAATCACTCCGGTTCTGCTGTTATTGGCCTTAATAACACATTCTTTTTTCTGTGTATCATAAATCCTGTATTACTGTTGTATAAACTCAGCCTTATCACAGGCTTCCACTGGTGGATGAACAAACAAAAGCAGTGATTCCCGGAAAGCCGTTTTACAATAACGTGTGCTTCTCTTGACTGAAACAACCCCAGAATATAAAAAGCGGTGCATCTGGAACCATTACTGCATTAGGTATCCAGGTATCACTCACTAAAATGTTGACACTATCGTATTGTGCAAAAAGACATGCCGGAAAATAAAATGTCCAAACTCCATTTTAAAACACATAAAACCACTCCTGAGGAACAAAAATGCAATCTGCAGCTCCTTAGGTACGTTTCTTGTTCAGCATTTCTTATCCCTTCAAACTATTTGAAATTCCGTGTCAGAAGAGCAAACAAAATAAAGCATAATTTTGTCTTTAATGTGATGAATTCTCACCGCATTTGAAGGAAATCTAAATTTAGCAGATGCAACAGCCCTTTTGTATGGTTTATGGTTTATCATCTGAATCAAATACTGTCAGCTATGTATTCTTCCCACGTGCTTAGGTACCTTTCACTGCATGTAGAGAATGTTAAAAGAGAAAAAAAAATCTGTCTTTTAACTAACAACAACCTTAAGATACAAAGATTGATCCTTCTTCTAAAATAATTTTACACTTCTTTGTTAGGTAACTTTATATTTGGTCAGAATGGGCATCAAACATACCTACTGCAGCCATCAAAATGGATTTACTCTCCGTTAGTGCCCAGCCAGGGTAACACCGACTGCCAAGGCAGCCTGTGCCCGGGCAGCAAGAGACCCATTTTGGCATCAGTTCTGCCAATGAAATTCCCATTACTAACCTCTACAATTATCTGACGCTTAACTATCCCAGTTTTTAACCTCACCTCAGTATTTTTCTTGAGAAAAACACAGGACCATTACCTTCTCTTCCTCTACTTACTACTGACACTGGCAGAGCAAATGCCAGGCGAAGCATACCTTATGCTTTTGATATGCCACATCCTAAGTAAATGCCACACTAGGCCTGGATTTTTCCACCTTCGTGTTATATTGAGGTCCAATCCTGCCACTAGAGGATGTAACCCTGAACACCACAAGAACTGCAGTAATCATAAGTTCCATGCGAGATCAGCCACCCATACAAATAGCAGCGACTGCAGGATTTGGGTTTCTATCTGCAAATGTTCTCCTCACTGGTAGCAGAGTAACAGTAAGCAGAGTATGTAAGTCTACATATACTATACTGGTTAAGAAATTAAATGGTCCATGCAGAAGCAAAAAGCTAGTTTTGATGCTATGATCTACTGGAGAGAGTCCAACGTAGGGCAATCAAGATCATTAAGGGATTAGAGCACCTCCCTTATGAGGAAAGGCTCAAAGAGCTGGGGCTCTTTAGCCTTGAGAAGAGAAGACTGAGGGGAGACCTCATCTATGTTTACAAGTTCCGAAAGGGTGGGTTGAAGGATGATGGAGCCGGACTCTTTCCAGTGGTTTCCAGCGATAGGACGAGGGGCAACGAGCATAAACTGGAACATGGGAAGTTCCACTCAAATATGAAGAAGAACTTCTTTACAGTGAGGATGACAGAGCATAGGAACAGGCTGTTGAGGGAGGTCATGGAGTCCCCTTCTCTGGAGAGTTTCAAGACCCACCTTGATGCAGTCCTGAGTGATGTGTTCTGGGCAACCCTGCTTAGCAGGGGAGTTGGACTAGATGATCTCTAGAGGTCCCTTCCAACTCTGTCAAATCTGTGAATCCATGATCTATAGAATTCCTGATACACATACAGCACCCCTCAGCTAAGGGAGACTGAGGTGGGTTTGTTCCAAGCATCCCACCTCATTTAATCCCAGCTGTGAAACACACATACTCTGAGTAACTTTTCATAATCAAACCTGTGCCTAGCTCTGCTTACGCTGCTCTCCGTACTGAGCTGTGGCTAGAGGAGATAACTGAACCAAGGTGGGCTAAAAGGAAACACATTTCAGAAGCTCTCTCAACCCCTTTGTTTCTGCAGACAGAATAGAAGAAATGTTCCTTAAGAGTCCTCCAGCAATAACTGCAGTATTTGTTTGTGTCTCTATTAAATTTAAAAAATAAAATAAAATGCAAAGAAGTGTAAAACAAGAGGCAACCGCAAATAAATCCAAAGGGAATCCAGTCTCCAGAGAGCATAAGTAATGTTGTAAGGAAGGGTGAGTTGGACTGGAAACATGCATATGTTAGCATAGAGTTTGCAGAGCCTCATTAGAAATAAGTGACAAAGAAGCTTTCAGATTCACACCACCTTTATCCTGATTACAGCTCCAGCAAACCTGAGCTGAGCCAGGGCACATTTGGTGACACTTCCATTAAAAGCTGAAGCCACCTTCTCAGACAATTGCTTGGCTGTTCCTTCAGCTTTACAGAAAAACAGCTAGGTGAAGATGCATTTTCTTTTAAAATGCCAAAACTGAATTGATTTCACAATTCCAAATGCTAATCGATACTTCCATCAATTTTTATCTGACACATTTTCAAAAGTGTGAGGAGTAAAACAGTAGTTTTCCTACCAAGTGTCTACAGCCACTTTAAAAAAAAAAAAAAAAAGCCATTGAATTCTTTCATAAGGGTCCAGCAGCAATTCCAAGTCAGTCTCTGTCAGCAGGGAAACCTGACAGCACCCAGGGTAATTGCTTTTTGGTGTGTCGTGAGTGTGAGGTCAGACTGACACACAACGAGCTTCAGAGATGCAAACCTGCAACTTGTACCTTCACAATAACACTTGTACGCACATGATTTGTATGGATAAGAGCAAATTTGCCATACCCAGCTGAGTCTAAACATTTTGCTTTTAGTCTGAACACTTTCCAGAAATAAGGATGAGTAATGCCTAAGATGAGATGCTGGTATTTCAACTAAATATTGATTACCTATCATAGTGTTATTTCCAACTAATGAGAAGGTCAATTCCCTCACAGGAAAGAGGATTTGGAAGCCTGTTTTCCGTCCAAATGATACATGACGCATTATGACAGAATAACACAGTTGTGGCATTAGTAAGCACAGAAGGGCAAATGTCAAAGTTAAAAAAGAGTATATTTGGTCTGGGTTTTAAATGTAGGAATATTAGAAAATCTAAAACCTACCCTCCTGGGGTCTTAAGAAAGGACCATTACTTCTAATATCTGCCTTATGGCATTCAAAATGAGTGCTTACTGCTCATCAGCCTGGTTACATTAACCTCTCGTGTTCTCACTTGTTTTTAGTATTGTCAAGGATATTAATTTTTACAAATAACATAAATCGGCACTATTTATTTCCTAAAATAAGTAAAGCACTGTCCACACAGCATTCACTCAAGACATACATCCTCAACACACATACATTCAAAAAATGCAGTTCATCCAAATCAATTAGCGTGTCCAGCAGCTACAGTTAATAGGCAGGGCTACCTGCAATTACCTTCCACGCTGTGCCTGAACACACTTGTGGACACATATGAGTAAGATCCTCCCAGGCTCTTGGCCAGCTGGAAACCACCAATATTGAAGTCAAGCTACAACAACCTTTTAATTAGCTAAGAGTCGTTCTGGACTCATCAAAACACATAGACCTCAATTTGAGGTTCACTTCCTGATGATTTACAGGACAAGCAGTTTTTCATCCAGCTGAAAAAAATATACATAGCATTTATATCCTTAATAATTGCAATTCAAGTGGTTCTGATAGTTGGGATGGAAAACAGATATGGAACATGTGTGCTTATGTTTCAAAGAAGCTCAGTCACCTAAAAGATCAGAGGGTACCTCAAATGAGAAGTCAGATGAGTCATGTACCCATCTACACAGCTTCCACTCTCTGCTAGTTCTCACTGTAGGAAATGAAATAAACTCACTGGACCAGCTTTACCACAGGGTTTAGCGCACACACTGTGAGCCAAACCATGAGAAAGGGAGGAAAAATCTTGGTGAACCACCCCACATCTCCTAGGCAGGTAGCCAAAAGTACTCAGACCAACAAATAAAGCAAAAGAACCATGTATACAACTAAACCTTCACACCAGGATCTTTTTCACATAGTGTTGGGAGAGGAAATAGTCCCTGAACCCCACACCCCAGGTCTGACTGATTTTTCTATCAGGAAAATGGACTAAAACGTCATTGCTCACCAGCTTCAATACCAGACCTGAAGGACAAGGGGAGGTCTGTGTCTAGTGTACCTACAACACGACATTATCCAATGGTGGTGCAATTCTAGCACACGTTTAGGCAGCTACAGAGGCTGGTCAGACAATTTTTCTCTAGGGCTCCTGGAAAGGAGGTACAGGTCTATAAGTATGCACCATGATGCCCACTCAGTGCCCAGAGATGAAAATAAGAAATTAAGATACACTTTATCTATGGCAAAGGCAAAATATAAGATTGTTTGCTGGTATTGGGGCATCTCCAAAAGATACCGTGCTGGTGGAAGTCTGGTCTTTAGGAGATAAAGAGGCAAGTCTTGCATTTTGGTTTGCTCTCCCAGACTGAAAAACCACAGGAACAACACTGTTCCTTGGAGAGTGAGCCAACGGAGGAGAATTTTCAACTAGATAGTGCTAGAGATGAAGCAAATCCCCAAAGCTCCTAGATCCCCTTCCCCTTTGGGGGAAATACCTCTGATGTATTTCTTAAACTGTTTTTCTAGAGGGAGATGTATTTTGCATTTTCCAGAGTGGAATGTCCTAAACAGCCAATAGCTCAGACACATCTTGCATACAAATTTCCTGAAAAACGTGGATTTTAGTCATAGGAACTATGAAACTTTTTTACTTTTCCCTCCTCCTACCCAGGCCAACACAGTAACCCCCAGTTTTCGTTTGGGCACTATATTCATACAATATCTGTGTTCCAGAACATTATCCTTCAGCTGAAGGATAAACAGACCCATGTAACTTTGATTTTGTGTTTTTTTCACCAACCTGACAGCCCAAAATCTCACGCAGCCAAGCACAGGACCACTTCAAACAAAATTTCATGCTCACTTTTGCACAGATGACAGAATATGTGCAAGAGCTCATCAATTTCTACACTACAGTATGTAGCTACACAGTGATTTCTATCAATTTCATATTGTTTTGTGACACTGGAATTCAGAGCAATCACTGGGATGGTGTGTACTAAGGGAACAAATGAATAGAAATACTAACAGCCCTCTGGACAGCATCAGCCTATGGAAAAGACTATAACGTGCTGAAGTCAAATGGAACAGCAGGCTTGGCTGCCATCGCTAAATTCAGGGATGACTTGCAACTTTTTTTTATTATAATGGAAAAATTATATGCATTTGTGAAGCATTTGTTGGCAGTTGAAGGCACTAAAACTGTGCTCCAAATGCCTCAGGTAAGTGCCATGACGACTGGGTAATGACAGAAAAGAAGTGTCCTGCTTGCAAAAACCACAGCCAGGTTAGATTTAGGACTGTTACTAGAAAGACCCTCTGCCTAAGTGTTCTTTAGGGTAACAACAGTCAGTATCTCAGTAACTCTGGAAACACAGAAACACAGTGCAAGCTCTTCTGGCAGGAAACGGAATAAGGAAAAATTGTATTGCATAAGCATGTATCCAGATTAATAATTTACTGACACCACCATATACAGCCCTCCCAGCTGCACAAGCTGCCGACTGTATAAAGTTACCTATGAAAGGACTTCACATTTGTATCTATACGTATCTATCTCTACATAAATATCTCTCTCTAATCTACACTATTTTTGATTAAGAGCACTCTCGTGTACTTTGTAAAACAAACCTGAAAATTACCTGGTTTTGTTCTTAATAAGAAGAGAGATTTGTAGAGGCAGATATACAGCTCAGGGGTTGCTCATCTCAAGAATTATCCTGTTCACCCCTGTCAGACAAGCTTTTGAAAAACAGACACGATGCTGTGCTTTAGTACATAACTTCAAATTCAGAATTCTGAAAGAAAGGTGTTTGGTTTAAAACAAAACAAAACAAATCCAAACCAACAACAACAAAAAACAAACAAAAAAAAACCCAAACCCCAACAATAACAAAAAAAAACCCCACAAAACAAGCCCACGATCACTTTCTTGAACTTTTTTTTTTCCTGTCACTGATACATTCCTCCATTTTCCCTGACTAGTGCCAGCAGCATTTTGATAAGCACGTCAGAGATCGGACAGCCTTGTCTCATCCATCTGCCCCAATTAAATCCCTCTTCAAGGAAGCCATTTACAATCATCTTAGATAATGACAAATTATGCTTAAAAAAAAAAAAATTTAAACAGTTTGATTCAGATTCAATAGTATCTCATTCTGCCCAATCAAAACTATTTTTTTCCTAATGACTAATCATAAAAAGTTCTCAAAGAAAGAAAGATAATGTTTAGTAATCTTCTGTTGTCAGTGATTTTTATAAAAGCAGTTTGGAGTAACTGGGAGTTTTGCCACTGTTTTTAAAGGATACATAATCCACCATTTGAATCTTGAATTTAAGATCAAGTGTTTTTTTCTGGAATTCTTATACTGAAACGTAAATCTGATTAAATAAAAATAGCTTAACTAGGAGAAACTGAGTGAAGTCAGAAAAATAACTGAACCGAGAGTCAACTTCCTGACTTTCATACAACAAACTTCCACAGAAAAAGATATCAAAAGATTAAAATTAAAATAAAAAATATGTCAAAATGAGTATTGATCTAGTTGTTTCTGGACATTAATATCAATGAGACAGCAATATTCAGTGGCTGCAGGACCACACTAATTCTCAGGTTTTTTCCTCATTACAGATCTTGAAAGATCTGCCTTACATGTCCCTGTTCCCATTAAGTATTTCATTTGCAAAAAAGGGTGATGATAAACTTTGTTTGTAAATCACTTTTAGACAAAACTCCATAATATATCAAGACATTTTAATTCTATATAAAGGGAAACAATGGCAGAAAATAATAGCGAAGTATAAGTACATTGCTAAAAACGCATGTAAAACAGACCCTAGATCAACTCCAGCTATGGGGAACATGAGAAAGACTGACCAGCAACTGCTGCATCCAACCTTACACAAATAAAAAAGGCCTATAGATAGAGACTGAAGAGCTGCAGGTAAGGTGACTGTCATGCTTGGCCATACAGACTTCCACTTACTGTAACTAAGAACCTGGTTAGGAAACATGTCAAAACTGAGTGCTTCAAATAAAGAGTATGAAAGCATCATAGAATCATTTAGGTTGGAAAGGAACTTGAAGATCAAGTCCAGTGGGTATCCTAGCACTGCCCAGTCCGCCACTAAACCATGTCCCTAAGCGCCATGTCTACACGTCTTTTAAATACCTCCAGGGACAGTGACTCAACCACTTCTCTGGGCAGCCTGTTCCAACATTTCTTCCTTTCAGTGAAGAAATTTTTCCTAATATCCAATCTAAACCAACCCTGACTCTGTTACACCCTCCTTTCAGGTAGCTGTAAGAGNTTCAAATCTGTGAATCCATGAATCTGTGATCTATAGAATTCCTGATATACATACAGCACCCCTAAGCTAAGGGAGACTGAGGTGGGTTTGTTCCAAGCATCCCACCTCATTTAATCCCAGCTGTGAAACACACATACTCTGAGTAACTTTTCATAATCAAACCTATGCCTAGCTCTGCTTACGCTGCTCTCCGTACTGAGCTGTGACTAGAGGAGATAACTGAACCAAGGTGGGCTAAAAGGAAACACATTTCAGCAGCTATCTCAACCCCTTTGTTTCTGCAGACAGAATAGAAGAAATGTTCCTTAAGAGTCCTCCAGCAATAACTGCAGTATTTGTTTGTGTCTCTATTAAACTTAAAAAATAAAATAAAATGCAAAGAAGTGTAAAACAAGAGGCAACCACAAATAAATCCAAAGGGAATCCAGTCTCCAGAGAGCATAAGCAATGTTGTAAGGAAGGGTGAGTTGGACTGGAAACATGTATATGTTAGCATAGAGTTTGCAGAGCCTCATTAGAAATAAGTGACAAAGAAGCTTTCAGATTCACACCACCTTTATCCTGATTACAGCTCCAGCAAACCTGAGCTGAGCCAGGGCACATTTGGTGACACTTCCATTAAAAGCTGAAGCCACCTTCTCAGACAATTGCTTGGCTGTTCCTTCAGCTTTACAGAAAAACAGCTAGGTGAAGATGCATTTTCTTTTAAAATGCCAAAACTGAATTGATTTCACAATTCCAAATGCTAATCGATACTTCCATCAATTTTTATCTGACACATTTTCAAAAGTGTGAGGAGTAAAACAGTAGTTTTCCTACCAAGTGTCTACAGCCACTTTAAAAAAAAAAAAAAAAAAAAAGCCATTGAATTCTTTCATAAGGGTCCAGCAGCAATTCCAAGTCAGTCTCTGTCAGCAGGGAAACCTGACAGCACCCAGGGTAATTGCTTTTTGGTGTGTCGTGAGTGTGAGGTCAGACTGACGCACAACGAGCTTCAGAGATGCAAACCTGCAACTTGTACCTTCACAATAACACTTGTATGCACATGATTTGTATGGATAAGAGCAAATTTGCCATACCCAGCTGAGTCTAAACATTTTGCTTTTAGTCTGAACACTTTCCAGAAATAAGGATGAGTAATGCCTAAGATGAGATGCTGGTATTTCAACTAAATATTGATTACCTATCATAGTGTTATTTCCAACTAATGAGAAGGTCAATTCCCTCACAGGAAAGAGGATTTGGAAGCCTGTTTTCCGTCCAAATGATACATGACGCATTATGACAGAATAACACAGTTGTGGCATTAGTAAGCACAGAAGGGCAAATGTCAAAGTTAAAAAAGAGTATATTTGGTCTGGATTTTAAATGTAGGAATATTAGAAAATCTAAAACCTACCCTCCTGGGGTCTTAAAAAAGGACCATTACTTCTAATATCTGCCTTATGGCATTCAAAATGAGTGCTTACTGCTCATCAGCCTGGTTACATTAACCTCTCGTGTTCTCACTTGTTTTTAGTATTGTCAAGGATATCAATTTTTACAAATAACATAAATCAGCACTATTTATTTCCTAAAAGTAAAGCACTGTCCACACAGCATTCACTCAAGACATACATCCTCAACACACATACATTCAAAAAATGCAGTTCATCCAAATCAATTAGCGTGCCCAGCAGCTACAGTTAATAGGCAGGGCTACCTGCAATTACCTTCCACGCTGTGCCTGAACACACTTGTGGACACATATGAATAAGATCCTCCCAGGCTCTTGGCCAGCTGGAAACCACCAATATTGAAGTCAAGCTACAACAACCTTTTAATTAGCTAAGAGTCGTTCTGGACTCATCAAAACACATAGACCTCAATTTGAGGTTCACTTCCTGATGATTTACAGGACAAGCAGTTTTTCATACAGCTGAAAAAAATATACATAGCATTTATATCCTTAATAATTGCAATTCAAGTGGTTCTGATAGTTGGGATGGAAAACAGATATGGAACATGTGTGCTTATGTTTCAAAGAAGCTCAGTCACCTAAAAGATCAGAGGGTACCTCAAATGAGAAGTCAGATGAGTCATGTACCCATCTACACAGCTTCCACTCTCTGCTAGTTCTCACTGTAGGAAATGAAATAAACTCACTGGACCAGCTTTACCACAGGGTTTAGCACACACACTGTGAGCCAAACCATGAGAAAGGGAGGAAAAATCTTGGTCAACCACCCCACATCTCCTAGGCAGGTAGCCAAAAGTACTCAGACCAACAAATAAAGCAAAAGAACCATGTATACAACTAAACCTTCACACCAGGATCTTTTTCACATAGTGTTGGGAGAGGAAATAGTCCCTGAACCCCACACCCCAGGTCTGACTGATTTTTCTATCAGGAAAATGGACTAAAACGTCATTGCTCACCAGCTTCAATACCAGACCTGAAGGACAAGGGGAGGTCTGTGTCTAGTGTACCTACAACATGACATTATCCAATGGTGGTGCAATTCTAGCACATGTTTAGGCAGCTACAGAGGCTGGTCAGACAATTTTTCTCTAGGGCTCCTGGAAAGGAGGTACAGGTCTATAAGTATGCACCATGATGCCCACTCAGTGCCCAGAGATGAAAATAAGAAATTAAGATACACTTTATCTATGGCAAAGGCAAAATATAAGATTGTTTGCTGGTATTGGGGCATCTCCAAAAGATACCGTGCTGGTGGAAGTCTGGTCTTTAGGAGATAAAGAGGCAAGTCTTGCATTTTGGTTTGCTCTCCCAGACTGAAAAACCACAGGAACAACACTGTTCCTTGGAGAGTGAGCCAACGGAGGAGAATTTTCAACTAGATAGTGCTAGAGATGAAGCAAATCCCCAAAGCTCCTAGATCCCCTTCCCCTTTGGGGGAAATACCTCTGATGTATTTCTTAAACTGTTTTTCTAGAGGGAGATGTATTTTGCATTTTCCAGAGTGGAATGTCCTAAACAGCCAATAGCTCAGACACATCTTGCATACAAATTTCCTGAAAAACGTGGATTTTAGTCATAGGAACTATGAAACTTTTTTACTTTTCCCTCCTCCTACCCAGGCCAACACAGTAACCCCCAGTTTTCGTTTGGGCACTATATTCATACAATATCTGTGTTCCAGAACATTATCCTTCAACTGAAGGATAAACAGACCCATACAACTTTGATTTTGTGTTTTTTTCACCAACCTGACAGCCCAAAATCTCACGCAGCCAAGCACAGGACCACTTCAAACAAAATTTCATGTTCACTTTTGTACAGATGACAGAATATGTGCAAGAGCTCATCAATTTCTACACTACAGTATGTAGCTACACAGTGATTTCTATCAATTTCATATTGTTTTGTGACACTGGAATTCAGAGCAATCACTGGGATGGTGTGTACTAAGGGAACAAATGAATAGAAATACTAACAGCCCTCTGGACAGCATCAGCCTATGGAAAAGACTATAACATGCTGAAGTCAAATGGAACAGCAGGCTTGGCTGCCATCGCTAAATTCAGGGATGACTTGCAAGTTTGTTTTATTATAATGGAAAAATTATATACATTTGTGAAGCATTTGTTGGCACTGTGCTCCAAATGTCTGGGTAATGACAGAAAAGAAGTGTCCTGCTTGCAAAAACCACAGCCAGGTTAGATTTAGGACTGTTACTAGAAAGACCCTCTGCCTAAGTGTTCTTTAGGGTAACAACAGTCAGTATCTCAGTAACTCTGGAAACACAGAAACACAGTGCAAGCTCTTCTGGCAGGAAATGGAATAAGGAAAAATTGTATTGCATAAGCATGTATCCAGATTAATAATTTACTGACACCACCATATACAGCCCTCCCAGCTGCACAAGCTGCCGACTGTATAAAGTTACCTATGAAAGGACTTCACATTTGTATCTATACGTATCTATCTCTACATAAATATCTCTCTCTAATCTACACTATTTTTGATTAAGAGCACTCTCGTGTACTTTGTAAAACAAACCTGAAAATTACCTGGTTTTGTTCTTAATAAGAAGAGAGATTTGTAGAGGCAGATATACAGCTCAGGGGTTGCTGATCTCAAGAATTATCCTGTTCGATAAGCTTTTAAAAAACAGACATGATGCTGTGCTTTAGTACATAACTTCAAATTCAGAATTCTGAAAGAAAGGTGTTTGGTTTAAAACAAAACAAAACAAATCTAAACCAACAACAACAAAAAAACAAACAAAAAAAAACCCAACCCCAACAATAACAAAAAAAAACCCCACAAAACAAGCCCACGATCACTTTCTTGAACTTTTTTTTTTCCTGTCACTGATACATTCCTCCATTTTCCCTGACTAGTGCCAGCAGCATTTTGATAAGCACGTCAGAGATCGGACAGCCTTGTCTCATCCATCTGCCCCAATTAAATCCCTCTTCAAGGAAGCCATTTACAATCATCTTAGATAATGACAAATTATGCTTAGCTTAGAACTAATTTAAACAGTTTGATTCAGATTCAATAGTATCTCATTCTGCCCAATCAAAACTATTTTTTTCCTAATGACTAATCATAAAAAGTTCTCAAAGAAAGAAAGATAATGTTTAGTAATCTTCTGTTGTCAGTGATTTTTATAAAAGCAGTTTGGAGTAACTGGGAGTTTTGCCACTTTTGCCAAGAATACATAATCCACCATTTGAATCTTGAATTTAAGATCAAGTGTTTTTTTCTGGAATTCTTATACTGAAACGTAAATCTGATTAAATAAAAATAGCTTAACTAGGAGAAACTGAGTGAAGTCAGAAAAATAACTGAACCGAGAGTCAACTTCCTGACTTTCATACAACAAACTTCCACAGAAAAAGATATCAAAAGATTAAAATTAAAATAAAAAAATATGTCAAAATGAGTATTGATCTAGTTGTTTCTGGACATTAATATCAATGAGACAGCAATATTCAGTGGCTGCAGCACCACACTAATTCTCAGGTTTTTTCCTCATTACAGATCTTGAAAGATCTGCCTTACATGTCCCTGTTCCCATTAAGTATTTCATTTGCAAAAAAGGGTGATGATGAACTTTGTTTGTAAACCACTTTCAGACAAAACGCCATAATATATCAAGACATTTTAATTCTATATAAAGGGAAATAATGGCAGAAAATAATAGCGAAGTATAAGTACATTGCTCAAAATTTAAAACAGACCCTAGATCAACTCCAACTATGGGGAATATGAGAAAGACTGACCAGCAACTGCTGCATCCAACCTTACACAAATAAAAAAGGCCTATAAAGAGAGACTGAAGAGCTGCAGGTAAGGTGACTGTCATGCTTGGGGGACAGACTTCCACTTACTGTAACTAAGATCCTGGTTAGGAAACATGTCAAAACTGAGTGCTTCAAATAAAGAGTATGAAAGCATCATAGAATCATTTAGGTTGGAAAGGAACTTGAAGATCAAGTCCAGTGGGTATCCTAGCACTGCCCAGTCCGCCACTAAACCATGTCCCTAAGCGCCATGTCTACACGTCTTTTAAATACCTCCAGGGACAGTGACTCAACCACTTCTCTGGGCAGCCTGTTCCAACATTTCTTCCTTTCAGTGAAGAAATTTTTCCTAATATCCAATCTAAACCAACCCTGACTCTGTTACACCCTCCTTTCAGGTAGCTGTAAGAGAGCAAGAAGGTCTCCCCTCAGCCTTCTCTTCTTCAGACTGAACAACCCTCAGCCTCTCCTCATAAGACTTGTTCTCCAGACCCCTCACCAGCTTCACTGCCCTTGTCTGGACTTGCTCCAGCACCTCAATGTCCCTCCTGTAGTGAGGAGCCCAAAACTGGACACAGTGGTGCCTCAACAGTGCCAAATACAGGGGGACGATCATCTCCCAAGTCCTACTCATTACGCTGATCCTGATATAGGCCAGGATGCTGTTGGCCTTCTTGGCCACCTGGGCACACTGCTGGCTCACGTTCAGCTGACAGTCAACCAACACCCCCAGGTCCTTTTCCGCCAGGCAGCTCCAGCCACTCTTCCCCAAGCCTGTAGCGCTGCAGGGGGTTGGTGTGACCAAAGTGCAGGACCCGCCACTTGGCCTTGTTGAGCCTTGGCCCATCGATCCAGCCTGTCCAGATCTCTCTACAGAGCCTTCCTACCCTCAAGCAGATCAACACTCCCACCTAACTTGGTGTCCTCTGCAAATTTATTGAGGGTGCACTCAATCACCTTGTCCAGGTCGTTGATAAAGACATTAAACAGAACTGGGCCCAATACTGAGCCTTGGGGAACACCATTTGTCATCAGCCACCAACTGGATTTAACTCTGTTCACCACCACTCTTTGGGCCCGGCTCTCCAGTCAGTTTTTTACCCAGCCAAGAGTGCACCCATCCAAGCCATAAGCAGCCAGCTTCGCCAGGAGAATGCTGTGGGAAATGGTGCCAAAGACTTTACTGAAGTCCACTAAGTGGGTCACCGTGTCATAGAAGGAGATCAGGTTAGTCAAGCAGGACCTGACTTTCATAAATTCATGCCAACTGGGCCTAATCATCTAGTTCTCCTGTACATGCCACGTGATGGCACTCAACCATACAGACTTCCATACACGATCTAGTTAACTTGACAATCTGTAAGGTGAATACAGCTTCAAAAAAGCACTAAGCAATACAGACACTGCCAGCAGGCAGGCCGGTGCTTGTTACACTCTGAATCTGAATTGCTTTTATTAAGACTCACTTCTGGCCACAGTCTGTAAAATTATATCCAAACAGCACAATATCCCTGCCATGGACAGCACTGGAGGAGACAAGAAATGTGAGACAGCGCTTACGAACAGAACAAAGCAATATGAAATATTTTCATTTATAAGGGTGTTATCACCAGTAGATTTTTGATAAATAGAGTATCTTTAAAACATTACTCTGTGGATATATCTACTTACACGTACATGCATATGCATACATCCCTTCTGCACTCTAGAGACATTCATTCTGGCTTTTAGGTAATTATCGAGGATTTCAGCTAATTGCAGAACAGTTTCACAATATGAAATGCTGTCTCTAAATTTCTTCTCAGCTAAACATTTTTCATATCATACTATATTAGTATAGGAATGCAGATAACAATGCCATCCTAACTGCCAGGGTAGACCTAGTTACACATGTGTATATAACTACATAGAATCATAGAGTTGGAAGTGACCTTCAAGATCTTCTAGTTTCAACCCTCCTGCCATGGGAAGGAACGCCTCCCACCAGACCAGGTTGCTCAAAGCCCCATCCAACATCCATAGCTTCTCTGGGCAATCTGTTCCAGTGTCTCACCACCCTCACACTAAAGAATTTTTTTCCTAATATCTAACCTAAATCTCCTCTCTTTCAGACTAAAACCATTACCCCTCGTCCTATCACTACAATTCCTGATCAAAAGTTCCTTCCCATCCTTCCTGTAGCACCTTCAGGGTACTGGAAGAGGCTATAAGATCTTCCCAGAGCCTTCTCTTCTCCTGGGTAAACAACCCCAAATATCTCCGTTTGTCTTCATAGCAGAGGTGCTCCAGCCCTCTGATCATCTGTCTGTAGTTTCCCAGGTTTTACTTTTTTCCCTTTTTACATCTACACATGGGAGCTGTATTACTTTACCCGTTTCTGTTTTCTCAACCAACGCACTTATGACAGGCATAAAAACTGCAGGAGGGGTTTTAGATGCTGAGAAGTTGAAAAAAAGCCAGGAATCAAAGCCTTTCAAGAGACCACAGCTCTGAAAGACTCCAATATCTCAGGGGGCAAACAGGAACTGGATTGTAAGTTTGAGCCCTTGCTAGAACTTAAAAATGGCACTTTTATAACTGAAGTATCTTGATGGACATTTACATAAATGTTAGTTTGCTCTCAGGTTAATTGGCAGTCAATTAACAGGAGGAAAGGTATGGCCAAACCCCAAGGCGCACTATCATCCTAATGTGCAAGTAGCACAAAGTTATTCCAATAGGAAACAGTTTTATTACTTGAATATTCCAAGAGTCTGTCTTGATCAGCCAGCTGAAAAGTTGACAATTACCAGAGAATAACTAAGTACATGAATCAGCTGAATTTGGGGTGTTCCTTACCATTTCATCCTAGAAAGTCCAAACTGAACAACTAATTCTTAAACATCCCATTAAACCTGTGAGATCTTTGTGCAAACTGGGATCACCATACCCACAGTAGAAGTTAAATTCATACAAGCATTTGTGGGTAACAATACAGAAAACAGAGCTAAGCACAACCGCAGAGATGAAAACAGGAATCCCATCTGAGTCTGACGGATTTTCAAAAGCAATAGTGGACAGAGGTGTAAAGCAGGTGTCCACATTCCCCAGGTTTTCATCACCTGGACCTCAGTCTTGCAGATACCATCAGGGATACTCACTTCCCATCACAATCCTCCCTCTAGCTTAACATCAATGTGAAATAACTCTGAAAACACTATTACAATCAGATGACTATCTTTTTTTACATAGTGTTTCCTCCACCTTTTTTATGCTAAAGTAGTTTTTTCTTTGTATTCTGCACTACTACTTAATTGATTTAATTTCCTGTTCTGTTGCTCTAATAAGTAACATCCTGATGACTTTTTCTGTTTGTTTTGTGGGCTTTTTTGGGGGTTTGTTTTGTTGTTTTTGTTTTTTAAAGTCTCCAGACCACTGAAGGATCTTCAAGACACTGAACGAATTTATTCTGCTCAGGAAGCAGAGGTTAAGAGACTTCCCATTGATCAGAGAGTTCTTTATATTAACCGCTAAAGAATCATCTGTTTCAGCACAGCCCTGTTAGTGGCAATACTCTGAACAAAAACCTTTCTGAAGACTAGGCAGACAGACTTGGAAAATTAGCTAAGGCTGATAAGCAGAGCTCTCTTAAAGAAAAGAAACCTTACTAATAGCTGCTACACAACTGTGGCACCTCTACTTAAGAATAATTCTATGGGAAGCTACTACCTTTCTACTAACTCCTCATGACAATTCAACATGTTGAACAATTTTGAGTCCACTTGAAATATCTTACAGGGTTTGAAGTGGGTAAATGGCTCGACACAGAACATTATTATATTTTACAATAATAAAGTATCACTTATCATTTTAGGATAATTCTGATTAATGATTTTCTTCAGTGTGTCTAAGGATATATTAAATAATTAGTATAGAACGCTGATAACGTGAAATAAATGTTTTGATAACTCTTTGAAAGAAACTTTGACCAATATATTTTTTTTTGGTGATATTTTTGATAAAAAAGGTTTCTTAAAAAAAAAAAAAATCACCACCACGTCTTGGCAAATGATAAATGAACAGCTATGAAGAAAGATTGACAGCTAAAACAAGCTGCTCTTTAAGGAAACTACTCCATTGGCTAATTGTTTTGATTAGCCCCATCAAACAGGTCCCTCTGAATTCTGGGCATACTTAAAACCATCCCTGCAAATGAATCTAAACTCTAAATTTCCTATAAAAGAATGAGAGCCATGACATCAGTGCAACTGTGTGTAACTGACAGACATACAGACATGTTCTCCCCCAGGAATTCCAGAGCACAGGGCTTTTGGGCATGCGAGGAGAACACAGAACGTACACCTGGCCATCACATTTTTAAGTTGTGTTTTGTACACAAAGACTCACATAACTTCTGCTATGAAATTAGAAGGGAGTAATTTTCGATGTTCTGATGCAACTTGAGAAGCTACACGCTACTTTCCATGGATGTAAAAATTAACACAACTCTACTGGTCTTCACACAATTTTATCTAGGGAAAAATTGTGTGACCTTTCCATGAAGTTGAATATTTGAGGTCATTTCACACAAGTTGCATTTAATTCTACATCTACAAAATCCCAAACATTTTTACTAGTCAAAATTTGGCCTAAAACAACTTAAAAACCAGAGAGGTGTTGGCTCATTTTAATTTAGTTTCTAAGCTAATACTGAAGAGAGAAGAAAAAATATCCCAAAAGGTATCAATCTTTGAAATGCCAGAGATTTAAAATTAATTTCTTCTAGCACCCCAATCTATAATTTAAATGACAATATTGTACTTCTAAATGCTAGTCAAATTTTAAAAGAATTATTTTTAAAAACTCTTTGCTATGTAAATGGACCTACAGACACTCTGCTAAGCTTGGCAACTTTGCTACAGAAGAACCGGCAGTGGTTTGGATTATATTTTCCTCCCTGCTTTCCTGACGTTTCAGTCTAGGTAGAACCATGGAATTCACTGCCCCTCTGCAGTCCAGGAGACAGGCTGGGAGGAACAGAAGTTGCTTACTTGAACTGAACTCCAAATATATAGATTGGGGTGCTGGAAGAATTTGGCCTCCACTGCTTCAGTAACAGAGCTGTTCCTGACTAGCAGCACTGGGAGTTGCCCAAGCGTTTGAAGAGAAGCCAAGCAAACCTTTTAAGTAGGTAGTCTGCATGCCCCTGAGGCTTCTCAAGTAACCATCACCTGTACAAAGCACCCCTGAAGTGCTGCTGCTCACGCTCTGGAATCCTTAGGCATTGTTTGCAAACGTGCCACTCCTTCCACAGTGGCAAGACAGTGCAAGAGTAGACACTACCAGTCTTACCTTAACGTATAAAGCACCAGAATCCATCCACAGACCAACTCATTAATCTTATTTTCTTCGTTAGTCCATTAATTGTCATTTCATTAATTATCAAGTTAACAAATACATATTGAAGTAATTACACTTTTAAATTTTTTTTTAGATTACTTAATAGCTGGGGTTTTTTGTAAATTCTCCCACTTCCATTTTATCACCTATCCGAATACATATCCAGATGCAACGTGTTACACACAAAGCAATCACAAACCTAGGGCTAACAGAGGCTTGAATCAATTCCGTTGGCCCATAATCAATTCCATCATCAAATTCATTTTATGACACTGAACTGCAAAAGTGGCAAAAGCCACAATCTTTACTGACTTCAGGCAACCACCTGCAATTCTAAACTGCAAGAAAATATCAGAGCTCCTCACTTACTGCAGCCCTAGTATTCACCTCCAATCCCACCTTCTACTGGGGGGCTGGACTGCACAGAGGACCAAGGCAGGTTACATCAGGCTCACTGTATTCAAGTGTAAGACCAAGCTGGTTTTATCACAGATTACAAACCCGAGTCATTGATTGTACCGAATGGGGCTGCAGTAGGTCCTGTCAGAATAGAATGAGGCACCACATGCCATATTTGTACTATATACAAATATATGTACCATATAAAAATCTGATCTCATGAGTTTTGGAGAAAGCTACAGCTGGACTAAAGGATCTTGTTAGTGGAAGAGAAATGAAAGCAGGTTGAGAGAAAAAATGAACCAGCATTAATATTGTTCTGCATACCATGACATTATCCATGCAAAACACCAAGTCTAAAAAGTACAAGTTTTATCATCTGAGTTTGTAAATGTTTCCCTCCAAGAGGGCAAAACTGGGACTCTGGTACAGTATATGCAATAACAACTATTTTGTTTTCGTTTTCTAGTAAAAACCTTAGGCTTTTATTTTGTCTAGGGTCACCCCTTAATACCAAGAGCAGGGCAGATATCGCTGCATTACTGATTTGGGAAGTTACAGTAAGTGCCCATAACATACCAGGTGCTGTCTTCCAGTCTTGTCCTCCACCTTCCCTTCACTCCATTTTACCTGTTTCTCATTTTTGATTTCTCTTTTTAGGATTGCAGTAATGCTATGGATACTATGGTGACATAATCCCACATATAAAAAGCACTAGTGTAAAATAAGCTTGTACTAACGAAGTATCTCCGTTAAAGATGAGTCAACATTACTGCAAGTAGTCTAGATTTAGGGAATACCCAAGACATGAAAATCATGTTGATATCCACAGGTATCTATCAGGATTTGGGCACCCATCACACTGCACTTGATACAATCAAATATATTCACAAATATCAATTGAGAAAGAGTGTACTGAACAGCAGCCAACACATGGCTCCACCTACACAGAACATAGTATATAATATTTTTTTAATACAATGGCAAATATTAAGATGTAGATATATTTTACTGACTCAGTATGCAGTGGACTAGTATTTTCAAAGCACCTGGTAGTCAACAAACTGTACTCCCCACACAGAGGCTGAGAAGCTCTGGAAAAAAAAAAATCTATCCTCTTTTTAATCTATCTCCTTTGTGCCACATGCAAAAAGAGCTCCCTGTATTTCAAAACGAAGCTCCTTGAGAGTAGGTGTCTCAGCTCCGAGGTTTAGTACACTAACTGAGATCCTGGGATGAAAAATATATGAGGCAAGTTTACTGTAAGTGGCCTGTCATCTGTTTGAAGTATACTCAGACCACTGCTCCTTTCACTCAAAAAAAAAATATATATAATGTTAATAGATGTTAGTGCACTTACAATATCAAGTGCATTTTCAAATCAGTTAATGAATATTTAATTAACATGAATAATTGTCATTAGGCACAGAAAATGGAGAAACACAGATAAATGTTGTTTACCAAAGCTGCTTTCCATGACATCATTTGTGTTGCTTGACAGTGAAGAAAAGCTATCGATTCATCCCTGTGACCAATCCTTTGCCATTGTTAAACACTGTAAACAAGGCTTTGCCTTTCTTTTAGCTCCAAATCAAAGCATTTCATGGTTATTTTGACGGGTGCATTTTGTCTCGTCTTACATTTGAGACAAAAAAATAGGATCCCTGAGTATTTCACCCAGTTCCCACCACTTCTGATGAACCAAAGTGAACCACAGTGAGGAAGAACGTTACAAACCTCTCAGTGCTGGCCTCCCTCTGTCCCATTCACACTCCTGGGGTCCAGGTAATAGAGAACCTCTCCATAATGGCACCCACACATCCCATTGCAAAGAATTACAAGTCAGATTAGGGAACTGCAATCTAAACCTGCAGACAGGGTTTTGTACAAAAGCCTGAAAGCAATGGACACAACTGAGCTTAGACACTTTAGTTATTTTAGCATAAAATGTCTATACCCTGTATATAGGCTAAGGGAAACAAGGAATAGCACACACAGGGAAGCCGTCTCTGCTACCGAGAGCTTCTGAAACCTAAATAAAATCAGATGGAAGCTGTTCTTCCTTGTGTTAGTAGTCTACAGATTTTTGCCTGGATTTCTAATAGTAACTTTATGTGGAGTATGGCCAGAAATTTTAGCAGCCACTATTCCCCATTACCTGACAAAACTGCAAACCACACCTTTGCAGGCATGAGGGGAGGCAGGGCACACAAAACCAATGGATATATATTTTAAGCAGCTTTTTAAGACAGATCAGCAAGGCAGCTTGCCAAAAAGTGTGCATACTACACAGCGCTAGTATCTATTCAGCAAATTTAAAACACCATCTGTCTTCAAATAGACTGGATTTAAGCAAAGTTGTGCAGCACAGAACACCGGTTCCAGGAAAAACATAATTTAAAGCCAGCAGTTAACATATAACATGAGATCAAAGGTTAGCTGTACTTCTACATGACAGAGCACAACTCTAGAAGCAAAGGCAGTTTACAAAAGGCAAGGATTGGGGAGAAGTCAATGTAGCAATACAGTAGGAGATTAAGACGCATTTCTGGGATTATTTTTTTTCTTTCTTTCCTCCTAGCAACTAAAGTAACAGTTCATGGTTTTAATTCAATGATACTTGAGATTCTCAAGTTTGAATACTCAGCTTATCTGAGAGGGTAGCTATAACTAGAGCTTTATCAATTTACATCAGGCAAAAATATATCTTTCTCTAATGAACCCAGGAAAGCAGAGCTTCAACCTTTTTAATTGCCAGAATAAAATCTTTGGGACTCTATTACTAGCAATGACTGCTTTTAAAACATAACTAACCATTTCCATTCCAGCTTAACCTTTTCCAACACTGCACTTCAGTATCCTGACCTCATGAAGATGCCTGGGAATGTCTGACCAGGCCGTCGTGGCTGGAAAATTAAACTGCAAAGTCACAAGGACATAAACAGCTAAAGTGGGTGACTCAAAACTGTTTTGCTCTGCTCCTACAACAAACCCTCCATAAGCTTATGACTTGCTATCCCTTCTTAACTCATTCCTCTCATGCTTATTTAATCAGTTTTCTGTACAGCAGGAACACATTTGTAAATGTTCCCCACCATTCCTTGCAAATGAAGAATACACACTTGCATATAATTAAGATCTAATCACTTAAAGACATAAACCAAGAATTAATTTCACTGGCATACGCATTTCAACAGCAGTAAGAGGCTCCGAGTAACACTTGGGATCCCCTGTATTATTCTGTATGCAAACATGGTCACAAAAGCTTGCCACCTAGAAAAGCAGAACAGATGGGAAACATATCCAGATTAAGTGATTTCAAGGAATACTGGCGCTGAGCTAAGAACTAAGCACAGACCTTGCAAGTCCCAAGTGCACGTCTTTTCCACAAGATCACTTATTCTCTGTCAACAGAAACCTTTGTGTGAGCCAAAACCAAAAAACAGAAGATAAATTAGGTTTCAGCCTGTATCTCCGGTCCTGGGTGACAAATACAGGGTGTGATTTTATTTCTTACAATAAAATATTGATTACATTTAAGGATTTCCATCCTTCCTCTTTTCAATTTATTTAAAGCTAAACCAAGCTCTTAAAAGAACTATTACAGCAACTACTTGGTTATAGAAATAGCTGATTAAGTAACTGTTAGTAATAAGTGTTGTTTAGTCACACCTGTACAATTTCTCTCTGGAACATTATCTACTCCAAGAGGATATTTTACCAGAAATTCCTGACGTTTTGGAGAGTTTAGTATCTCAGCTTAAATTTAAGCTTCCCCAGTATCCTGCTTATAAAATCCACATTCCTTCTGTATTTGGATCCAAGTTAACTTTCTAGGTAACCTTATTCAGTAAGCTCAGACTACCTAGATATGCCATCTGCTTTTGTGGCAAAATCATCGGGCGCTACAAGTCAACCCATAGATGGTCTCCTCTCCCAGTCACCTCCTGCATCAGGTGAGATGAGTAGAGACCTGACAGACAGAAACAGGGCATGTGCACAAGCAGAGTTCACAGATGGAAATACCTCAGCACTGAGGCTCCTCACCTACTCCAGCTGATAAACAAGGTGGTTGATTAGCATATTTGATCTGGAGACTACTTAACAGGTATTTTTCTAGTATGTTGTTCACTTATTTCAGAGTTTGCCAATCTGGTCTGCCACCCTCCCATTGTTTTTAATTTTTTCCATTTAACAGTCCCATTAATTTCCATGAGACTATTTGCAGAATAAAGTATTACTCAGTGAGAAGGAGGTCAAAACATATCTAAACACATAAGGGTTCTTCTACCTATCAATTACATTTTGAAACAATTTCTTCATGAGGAATGTAAACTTTGGGGGTTATGCTCACCACAGGCATGTTGACCAGCAGATAACAAACGATTCCCTGCTATTCATTTCTAGACAAATCTACTTCCAGCAACAGAAATACAATAGCACAGAACACCAGGCCATCAGGGAGTAAGGCCAGCTCTTTAAAACATTTCAAATTCAACTAATCCTTCCACTCAAGTCTTTCCTTAATGCGTCTTTCCCATTTCAAGAAACTAATCTAGGGAAAAATCTCTAGATTCATGTTAAGCCATTTTTTTCCTGCTAGCATTCTGCCTTTTTCTTCCATATTTTTGCAAGCAGTCCTGCAATTTTTTACCTACGCAGTCCTATTACAGAGCTTCCTTAGTTCTTCTTGTGGCACTTACCCGTGCACACACAGCGTGCACCCAGGGGAGTAACAGCACACGTAGGTGAAACAAACCATCTTCTTCCTCCAGATCCTGATGTATGTATCAGTATATATGACGTACTCTAGATACTGATGTATGTATGCATGCATTTCATTTCTGTCAATGTTCCATGTGCCTAATCACCGTCTTGATTCTGTATGCAAAGGTGCAATAGGGAAGCAGCGGGATACACGCTGCTTGAGAGATGAATTACACATATGCACCAGCTTAAGTACTCCCCTAAAGATACTCACTTCCACTTGGACTGATAAGAATATGCTGAACAATTGGTGTCGTTTGATAGCAGAACTTGAATGATTTTACACTGTGCGTCTACGGCCCCATAAAGTCTTCCTGAAGTTTTTACAATGTTTATTTGAATATTTAACATTCAGCAGTGGAACACTGTTTTACAACTTTCCTACTTGACTTAGTGCTTGCTGTTTTATTTTGGGTACTATATTGCTGGTAGTTTTTATTTGCATAAAGTTGCTTCACTAAAGAAATAAAGATGTATTTCAACTGCAACAGCCTGAAGTAGGAATAATTTTTCTCTTTCCTTTACCTTGTTCCCTCTTAAAAAAAATAAACTCGAGTTGCTTGAAAACAGAAGCAAATAAAAAGACAGATCACTGGTAAGAAACAAGCCTTGAAAGATGCACTTCAGGTAAACATACCTAAGGTTTACTTTTTATATTGAAGGTTAAACTAATTATCATGTTTAAATCTAATGTAATAAATTATTAAATATCCAAAACATTTCTTAAACTTTGGCGAAAATAATCTACAACTACGATGCTAATAATTATCTGTGCAATACCATTATTATCTGTTGCATCTTTATACCTCTTTACTAGCCTCAAGAATAAGGCAGCCACTAGACTTGCATCTTCCTGAAAGAGCAGGACATGTAAAATACTGATGTAGTAAGTTCCAGTAATTATGAGTTGGACTAAAATGAGCCCTCTATTAGTAATATAAATTAAATCCTTCATAGGTTTAAGTACTCTAAGAGTTTGCAGGGGTTTTTTTTACGCTTCTCCACATGTACCTATTTTATTGCACACAGCTTGACCTAATATTTCAAATACCAGGGATAGAAAGCTTAAACACTGGCACTTACTACATAACCCCAATATGGAAGATTTTAAACCTCCAGACAAAAAGAAACCCACAAGTTTACTGGCTGTCATCCAATGGCAGTTCTGGTACCAACTACATGTGATGGCAAATGTGCTTTAGTAAGAGGGGGCCGAAACTATTATCCTTCTAGCATTATTGCAAGCAAAAATAATATTAAATGATCTTAAATCATCTCTACACAGCACCCGTGACTCGGTCACATCAGCAGGTATAGTTCAATGAAAAAGGAAGCCACCTCCATCTCCCTCTCCTCCTCTGCTCTCAGTAAAACAATTATCTCTGAGGATTGATAGCCTTCTCTATGTTCAGGTAAATAACTGACTTAAAGATGCATAGAATTTATATTACTCCTCTTGTAGAGGATTTTACTGAATCTAAGAATGTTCTTTCAAACACAGGCTGGAAAGAGACACCCTCCTTGATTAACTTGGTCCATAACTAAACTATCTTTACATTTACATACTACAACATTTACCTCAAACAAGACAGTCGCTTTCTGATAGGAGTGATGCGGTGTCCCCAGAGTGCAGCTCTCCAGTTGCCTTTACCTTCTTTTTCCATGTTAACAGTTAAAAAACCCCGAGGAGGCTGAATCTGTACAGAAGATGGAAAAGGAGAGTTCAGTTTAGCTGCATTACTCTTTTGTACTTTGGAAATGATTAATGGATTTGCTGGAACTGTTTACAGAAATGCTTAACTGTAAGCAAGTATTAAAGTATCTTAAGAAAGTGCTAACTTCAAACTGAAGCAGAAATCCAAATATTAATCCTGCAGTAAAGACAGAAACAATGCTATGGAATTCAGTGGGCTTAATATTAAAAACCCAGTGATTTCTAAAGCATGAAAAACATCACCAGCCAAGAGGATATAGCACATTACTGTCTTAACAGGGTAGCAATTTTAATTAGCTGTAGCTGGGATAGAGGGAGGAAATCAACTTGAACAAATTACTAGGCAAGGGAGAACACACCAAGTGTATTCAGAGTATCACAAGCTGAACAGTCCCAAGTAGCAGCTAAAGATAGTCCAAAGCTTTTTGGAGCCAAACCACAAGCCAAACACAGGTTATTATACCAGTCGCTGCTCCATGCATTAGGCCGTCAGGTACATAAAACTACTGACAACAAAACCTTCCTCCTCTTGCTCGTAAACAACAACACTACCCTAAACAAAAGGGTTGACAGTCTTGTTAATATGCATTATCAATTAATATCAATTAATCAACTGTACCAGTACAGGTTGGGGGCTGACCTGCTGGAAAGCAGCTCTTAGGAGAAAGACCGACGAGTCCTGGTGGAAAACAGGATGACCGTGAGCCAGCAATGTGCCCTCGTGGCCAAGAAGGCCAATGGCATCCTGGGATGCATCAGGAAGAGTGTGACCA
>JAHREE010000044.1:633141-721839 GCA_033628505.1 Tringa tobata
CTATTTATAAATATATATATAAATGCTCCAGCCATTTGCTCTGAATAATTGCCCAAGAGCAGGTCCTAAAACAGGATCTGAGTATACTTAGTTCTGTTCAGAACACTGGTAGAAGGAATGACAATAGTATGAAGAAATCAACACACAGCTCAGATCAATCATTACTTAATTTACAGAGCTTGGTGTTCTCCGCATGCCATGTGTGGAGTAACAAGTGACTTCATTAAGCTAAAATGGATCTTCAGTAAAGCAACTATTTACAGAGCAGCTGCAGCCTTGTGTTCCTGACATGCACGTGGATTGACTTTCAGATAACCCTTCTATTGTTCAACTTCTGTTCCTCCTCAAACTTACCCAAAAAATGGGAAAGCGCGAGAAGAAGATTCTCCAAGGCATCTCTTCCAACTTCTGCCATGAAAAATACATCCAAATCCCTTTTTTATCAACTCTTCAATTCACAACAGTTAGTGCTGTCCTTACAGAAAGGGTATTCAATACCCTCATTCCTCCAGTAGTTAGAAATCCTATTTCCAGCTTTAATATTTCTTATCCTATTTGTAGTTGGTTGTTTTTAACCAGCAGCTGAAATACACAGCTTCAGAACAAGGGTGATTTGTAATTGATGTTTTTCTTCCTGTTGAATCAAAGTTCAATTCAATACTTCTTGAAAAGTCTTAAAAACGCAACAGCCTTTAGCTTCTAGTTTTGATCTCCCTGCAAAAGTGACCGCTACCAGATTCATTAAAAAACTTGATGATTGCACCCTGCTCATGTTTTTTCGACACACTGCACACACAGCAAGCTAACTTTAATTCTGCCTTTCCTCCCATTGTGCAAACAGCTCTCTCTGCTGGGAATGTGCTAATCAGACTCTGTAGGTCCAACTCACACCATAAACACATGTCACAACAGCAGGCTGAATTTACCAATTTGCTTTCAATTCCTGCTGTTCTCTTCCTCCTCCGACTTCAACTCCTGTTTCCATTTGAAACAAAACAAACAGATTTTCCAGCAGAAACAGCAACTCTTATGAAAAATAAAACAAACAACCCAACCTCAAAAAAACAAAAAGAAAAACCAACTGAGCTGATTCTTTCCTAAGCATTCACGTCTTCCATCTTTGCAAAGCTTGTATGAACCAAATGTTCCCACATTTTAGAAACCCGTGTTGTAGAAACTACTCGCAGTCCAAAAGCACCAATATCACCTTCCTTCTGCCTCCCAGTGGGCAAGCGTCAGTAGTTTATTGAAACACACCAACTTTTGCAATCGTCTGTAGTTTCCAAACCTCAGTGGCAGTGTCTGGCCTCTAGGCCTTTCATTTTCTAGCTCTGGTGATTTTTAGTTTGCACTGGCACACACAGCTCATTCAACATCCTCCAACCGCCCTGCTTCCTTGCCCGTCTGCTAAGCACAGACTCAAACTCTGAAGTCACCGCAAAAAACCCTCTGCCAACTACAATCACTCAGTTTTTGTCAATATTCACACTGGATGCAGCATGTCTACTCTCTTGATTATCACTGTGGGGAAAAAAAAAATAAAAATCAGAGGTTTACCTCAAAACCAAGCTAAACCCTTAAAGCACGGGTTCCTATTACATTTGCCTCCTGTAAGAGAGGAAAAAAAGCTATAGGCTCCAAGTTATGTCATTAGTAACTTCCCCAGCCATATGAAACCTTAATGCCTCAAGCTCATTACAACCTCCAAATGTTCAAGGAAATACAAGCATAATGGTATGAAATGGTATTCAGTCAGGCGTGCCCAAGGTTAACCACCACAAGTAATTCTCTTTTAAAAATCAATTGCATTAATGGGTGCACAGGGCAGTTCCTTTTAATTTGACAAACTACCACATATAATTTCACTGCTGCTCCATATCTATGGAACAACATTAAGTGCCTGGAGCAACCAAAACGTTTGAGAATTTAGCTACAAAAGGACTAAACCCAAGGATATGGGACATCCAGACTATCCAGGGATTCTGCTTTAGCCATGTTTTTGGGGATAGCGACAGGCAGCCTTCCTGCCGCACTCCTTACCACAACAGCTATGTCCTCGTGTTCTTCCATCCCTTGCTTCTCAGATGGATGATGGAAGTGCCATGCTCCACTGGGATGATAGCATCCTGCTAGCCCAGCCTTCCCGTCAATCAGTCAGAGATTCAGTTGAGGGTGGCTTCCAGCCAGGAAAATATCAGCCCTTGATGGTTCATAATGGACAAGCCTCTAAATATTAGATAATTACATAAACTTTACCACTAGGCCTCTGCATGCATGTCAAGTAGACTGTAGAACCTCTTACAGAGGGAGAAGAAAGGTGCTCCCCACCTGGAAAGCTCCTGTATTGGGCACAACCAACAGCACTTGGAGAGCGGGAGGCTGCCAGGGCCACCAGAACTGTCCCATGCTGGTCACAGCCACTTCCAGCCAGCTCAGTAAGAGCCCAAAGCCTCAGCCAAGAAGAGGAGCAGTGGCACACCTATGGGAAGGGGGTATGTTTTCCATCCACTACAGAAAGTATAGCTGGAGTACAAAGGCTGAGATGACATCACAGGTCACAATGGTGCAAGTCTCCTGAAAAGGCTCTGCTATCAATTCAATACTGAATTCTGCTGGGGACAAAAACTAGACCCTAGAAAAAGAACTTTTTGCAACATCCTGCTCCTCTTAATAAAATAATAAAAGTAAGCAGCATAATTCAGAAAAATATCTTGCAAACAAATTAAACAATCTAGCCTTCCTCCACAGTGCTTTTTAAGCCAGTTCATTGTTGTCTTAAATTAGGCAAATGGTATCACATTTCACAGTAGCACCTTCTCTGGCATTGCTTATCATTAACAAGCATATGCACAGCTTACTGAGGATTCCTCTTTTCTAGCCCACAGATCACAATATCCCCTGAAAAACAGGAGATGTTTATGTAAAAAAGAACATCACATGTTTTCCATCCTCTTTATGTCAACAAGAGTTTGGGTATCTTCTGCTTTCTATATTGCAGACCTACCTGAACACTTTCATCAGAGTCACAAGTGGAAAAAAATAACCCAAAAACCTAGTTCCTTAAAACAATAAATGAATTTGCATAATGGACTTTGAAATATTCTATATCCCTACCAAAGAACATAGTCAATGTATCGCCACCCATCTTTAAAGAAACTCACATAACTACAAAGCATGATCAAATTTCTAAAGTTTACAAGCATAGTCCTGTTTCTGCATTTACAGCTCATTAGTTCTCCTAGAATTTGCCAAAACGGCATTGAGACTGACAGGGGAGGATTGACAGACATCTACAACAGCAGCATTCACTGCCAGCTCTTCAAAGTCAACTGCAGTTTAGTAAGCACTTCAAAAGATACAACTTTGTTGCACAAATAAATGAGTGACACATTTTCACTGTAAAAGTTGTGGAAAGTATGGATGTCAGGATGTGAATATCTGGCTTTTCAAAGACTGTGTACATTTGTTAGCAAAACTAAACCAGGGGTGAATTAGCCGTATTGCAGAGAAATATACTGACAGGGGAAGCAAGTTGTTAGCAAAACATTTCAATTATTACACAAAAGTTGAAGTATGTTTAAGTTTCTTCTGGCCAGAAGACTGAAACCTCAATGAGCATTTTGTTAAGAACTCTGCTGATTTTTCTGCCACTGTATACAAGGCTTAAACAAAAAAAAGCAAATAAATCCAGACCTTTCTAACAACCATGCTCATAACTATCAGTATTTATAACTTCATACAGCCCTCCTCTGTCAACTTCAAATGTACACAGCTAAGTGTGACATACAGAAAATGTAATAGATACAAATTTATTGCAATAAATAGCACAACTTAGGGATTCAAGGTAAAATTTCAGAGTTCTTTAAAAGCACGAAGTTGGAAACTTTCCCTCACCTGGAAAAAACCCATAACTTGATAAATGGTACTGTCTTTTAGCCTTGCTGATACCTGTCTCCTCAAGCTGAGATCTGAGGTAACTAGGTACTATGGAAGGTACAATCCTTCCCATTCCTTTTTCATTTCCAGCTGAATTTGATAGTACGAAATCTAATAACAATCCCCTTATGCTAGAAAATATAACTGGTCTGTCAGCTCACTTCACAGACTAGAGGAGCCTTCTGATAGGAATTTATTCAGGTCATTCCATCCCAAAGCAATTTGCCCTATTTAGATGGAAAATGAATTTATTTAGAATCAGAAATATGCCTTGATTTGACTACTTTTACTTCTCCATTTGTTACAAATCCAGAAGTGTAAAAAGTACAGACATTCACAGATAACATGGTGCTACACACCCCTTGGGAACTGGAAATCACCCTGCCTGTGTTTAACTGCACATCCCACTGCTGAGCTGCTCCTTGCCCGTAGACACTCACTTAACCTCCCGGCCCTTTAGTCTCACCCACTTTGGAACTCCACCTCCAAAGAACTCTCTCTTTCCTTCATGAATGTACTGATGCTTGACAGGAAGGGAATCTGGTCTTGGCTGTAACCAGGTACTGATAGAAACTGAAAACAGAACTTGTCTAGAGTCCCTGAAGTATACAGTACTGTAAAATTAATGCTTTAATTTTAATTTAATGCTTTAATACCAACTGACGTAATCCAATCAAGCAGTAAAACAGGAATTACACAATCAAACAACAGTGAGTGAATTGTAACTATTTGAAATCCAAGCTGTACTACACGTTGCAGATTTTAACGTGAATAAGCTTCAGTTACAAAATCTCAAATGCATCTCAGATACATTTGGAAAGACTCATAATGCATTTAATTCTCTACCTGTCAGTTCTTGAAAATTGAAGATAATGGTGCATGCCAATCATTTATTCAAATAAATGTTTAGTCAATTCAGACAAAGCCCACTGATCTGACATGCAAGTCATCTTCTCTCTAGGCTGTTCTGAAAGGCAACACTTCGGTGAGCTGGGCTATGATCTTACAATCGCTGCCTACTTTGGGGCTCACCAGCTTCGGCTGTTCCTGCCTTCTGGATGCTTCAGAATAGTAAGTCCAAGAGGGTTATGAACAACTTGGGCTGTAAAACCCATCTTCATACAACAGAACCAGAGACTGAATGGTGAACGATGGCTTTCTTACCGCAGTGGGCCTGTTTTAACAGCCACCAGACTCTGGCCTCTCAGACACAGCCTTGACCCAACAACAGAATTGTCACTCAGTTTCCTTAAATTCAGAATGCTGAGCAAGTATCGCAGAGTAGTATATTAGTAGCAAAACAAAAACTCTGATAGCACAGCTGTGCCACAGTTAAGAGTCCAGAAACTTTAAGCTCTAGCTTCCCTAAATAAAATGCTCAATATGCTGTACTATAATTAATCGCCTCATCTGCTTACAAACGTCACACAACTATTTTTGCAACTACTCTCTCAAATCCAAGAAAAATAGATGTCCTGTACATACAGATACTCTGCTTAGTACCTTTGAATCCACAAGCATAACAGACATGCCATCTCTATCAGTAGAGCGTCACGTACTACATCTGTATATTCAGCTGAACAATTTATCTGCTTTAAAGGTTCTCACCAGATGCTGTGAATACACTTACAAGTAAAAAACCCCAAATTAACAATAAGGGTGCTTAGTAAAAACACCAAGAAAGTATCTCCCCCACAGAGGCTGCTCTAGAGTTCAGGCCTGCTTTGCCTGCTGCATGAAAGCAAAAACTAAAAGCAAGATGGGATCTGTTGAGAACAGGCCCCGGTGACCTGGGTCTATGCACATGTGGTGGGGCCATGGCATCACAAACAGCCTACACAGAGAAAAACTGGGTTTGACCAAGGGACAGCTTTGCATTATTTTATTCTTATCCCCAGAGGAGAGACCCTCAACGCATGATGGTAGTTCAGAGAATAAAGAATCGAGCTGTTTGTAGCACGTCCTTCCTTTAGCTCCTCTCTGGGGGCTGAATCGGACAGAGAGCCCAAAGCACAGGGCAATGCTGATCCCAGGGGACTGCACGTCTCCAGCTACACACCTGTGGTGTGGCTTGAGCAGGTCACTTCTTCCCCTGAAGCAGACACCAACAGATATTTATTTTTTTCTGGAGAGTAACATCTGTGCTCCTAATAGTGATTCACACCTGATTCTGCTTTTGATAATCTCACCATGTTTTCCTGTCCTCCTTTCTTCCAAGGCACATTATCCTGTATCCAGGATGCCTTGTGTGTGCTTTCCTTTGAGGAGGTGTTAAGGGTACCTTAAGACAGTATCAGAGCAACACTAAGCACAACACACTTACAATATTCCTAATTCAATCTCACCGATCACTCTTTAGCCTTCCAAAAAGTCTGAGCTACAACCTACTTCAAGCTAGGCCAAGACGCCTAAAATCCTTACTGGATTACTGGATATTCCATCAAGAAAGAGACATAGGAAATGAACAGGAATCCTTCCCCCGATAATACCATGCATTTGTTCCAAAGGATTAACTTCATTTCTCTAGCTCCCCGTTAAACTGCCTCAAGGGAATCCTTATTTCCTGCACTTTGAATTGAGGACATTTATCTGGCATTCTCTGTTACTGAACAGAAGCAAGTTGAAAAAACAGTGAACACCTCAAACTTTGCTCATCTGAGTTGCAGCTTTAAAAAGAAAATGACAGAAACAGGTCAGCTTACCTCCTACAAAATTACCATAGATAAACTTGAATTCCTGGCCATGCTGTGAGCTACACATGTGCTACAGACGTTGACTTTTAGAAAGATAAGGCAGGAAGCGATGGATCTGTCACTGACAAGCATCCTATCATGTACAGCAGCTCTCTAGACTTCAGCCCCTTGCTACAGTGTTAAAATATGTTGACAATCGGATAATGCGAAAACCCCTACTTTTAAACACTCTTGCTGTATGTTAGATGCCTTCTCCTCTGAGCTTAACTTGGGAATGCTTCGCATATGGCAGACCTTGCTTCATAGTGACCAACTAGAAAACATTTTTTTTCCTATACTTAGTCAAGTAGCTTGGACAAAAAAAGTTACTATTTGGTACTATTACGTGTCTATATACATACACACAGAGTCAGGCTAAGCTTGCCAGAGAAACTAGATGAGCAGTTCAGGGGAAAGACATACAATCTTTAGGAATGGAGAAATTATCTGCAAAAACATCTCTTGATGCTCTTACACCTTCCTCACTCCTTGGAGAGTCAGGAGTTAAAATTCCATGTGTTATTGTCAGAAAACGTACAGCTAAATCAACAGTTGCTTTTGTTCTAGATCCCATCTCTTTGTGTTACTATGTCTTTACAGAGCCTTTGGGAAATTAAGAATTACCTTTTAAAGAGAGCTCAAGGACAGACTTTCAAGCATAGGACTAGACTTCAGGCTAGATCTACTACAGCTATGAATATGAGATCTACCTAAACTTTCCCTCCTAACCCAGTATTCTTGTGTTAATTCTACTGCTGTAAGTTAGGATGCACATTTTACATTTGTATAACATACAGTATGTAGTTATATACACACAAGTTTAGAGCAATGCCTGCTACAAAAAAAACATTCATGCCAAGACCACAGTTACATTTCCTTCCTTCAGTATGGGTACAGTCACATAAATATAAACATACGAGGGACCAATATTATTACAAATGGCATTACTTGTATTAATATCATACCTGCAATTCTTACCTGTAACCACATCAGAATTTGAGTTTGATCATTATTAAAGTCAAACCATCAGAAAAAACTAGACTAAAACACTAAAAAAAACCAAACCCACAAACCTGAACAAATTGCGCTAAAACTGCTAAATGGAAGTGAAATCCACAGAGTACCTAATGCTTTAATTTAGCGCCTTCTATAGCATTCTGGAAGAGGTCTATGCAGTGTGATAGAACAAACTAAACCAGCATTTACAGTAATATTATTTCTGCTGAAAATGGAAGTTAAGTTTCAAACAGATTACAGGAATACAAGAAAGAATTACAGAAACATACCATTAAAGAAAAAAAAAAAAAAGGCCACTCAAAATATCATCAGGCAAACATGAAACCTGTAGAAGACAAAACTTAAGTTGCAGTTACATTTACAGCAAATGGTAAAGCAAAACTAGGGAGTGCATTTGACCTTCAAATTATGTTTGAAATGTAATGGAAATAGTCTCCAGGGTGTCCTAGCTGGATACATGAAAGTCTCAAACTCACAGTAGGGGAGAGATCTAAGTAGCTAGGTATTTAGATGATAGCTGGAGAGATTCGGATGCTTAAGAATTAGGTCTACAACACCACGTTGCATTCTTGGTGCAATCATACAGCTCTGCAATACAGTAACAGAGCATAAGCTTCCCAGTGAATTTGCAAGGCCTAGTGGAGATGGAGGATGTGGGGTACAGGCTTGGGACAAGAGGTGGGGCACAGGCTTGGCACTGGAGACCCCACAGCTAGAAACAACTCACCAGTGATCAAGTTTTAAAATAAAAATAAATATAGAATGGTAGATGGAAAAAAACTAGTGTTAGGGGTAAGAAAGCGAAGAAAGAAATAGCACCTAACATATGCAAAAGGTACACAGCATCACAGAATGATATGGGGTTGGAAGGGACCTCTGGAGATCATCTAGTCCAACCCCTTGCCAGAGCAGGTCCACCCAGAGGAGGTTGCACAGGAACCTGTCCAGGAATGTTTTGAATGTCTCCAGAGACGGAGACTCGAAGACTCCACTGCCTCTCTGGGGAGCCTGTTCCAAGGCTCTGCCACCCTCAAAGTGAAATAGTTCCTTCTCGTGTTTAGATGGAATCTTTTATGTTCCAGTTTGTAACCATTTCCCCTTGTCCTGTCACTGGGCACCACTGAAAAATACTCCAACACAGAGCTGTGGACCAGTGAAGAGGAAGGTTTAAAAATACGTTAGCAAACACACAAAACTAATCCTGAGTAGATCCTAGAGGGAAGAAGGAAAGGAAAACAAAACAACACAACATGAGCATCCTACTCCTCCTGGCAAAGGATTCCACCACTCCAACACCAGTACGAACGCCCCAACGTTGGGATGTTGAGGAGCCATGGAAGGGGGAGCACACCACCCAGGGAAAGAGGCAGAGACAGAAAAGGTATGTGTAACAGTTTTAACAGCATTTTAATTTTTTTTTCTTTAACAGTTACATCTGCGCTAACAGTGATTTGACTCTCAAGATTTCAATTATACTAACAAAAAATTCTTGCCTTTACTTATAAGGTGGTGCTTCCTCTGTGCCCATAAACAAGATTTTGAGCATTAGATAGAAATTGCAACATTAGATAGAAGCGGCTGAAGTTTTAGAAACTAACAAAGTAAAAACCAAACCAAACCAAAACCCCTTTGCAACTTTTGTGCAACTTTCACTATTAAGCCAGAGTTGGTCACAGTATTTTCAGAAGGCTGCAATTGAAAGAGACTGTGATATCCTCCCTCTCTTCATGTCTTCCAACCATCCCTAAACAAATGTTGACAAAACATGTGCTTTCCTAAATTCCTTTCAATTTGCTAGGAGGCTGGAGAAATTTTGCTAGAAAGGAAGATGAATATGTACAGCTTTGTCAAATGGCGAGATGGGAAAATATCAACAAAGCATATAAACAACAATAAAGAAACTTAAGCTGGCCCAAAGGTGCAACTAGAAGGGAGAAATGAGGATGGATAGCAAGCAAAGCTTCTTGACAAATGAAAAGCATTTGGCTCTCTCTCAAGGAAACTACTGTGATCTCTGTTCCTCAAGAGTTTTGAAATGAGACTCAATAAAATGCGAGAGAACCATCTCGCGTTGGCAGGGAAACAAATTATATGGTCTATCCTCTTCTGTTCCTGATTTCTATTTCTCTGAAGCACTGCATCAAGACATTGAACTAATATCACGTGTGTCCACTCGAGGCTGGAAGTTTTCTGCTTTGCTGCTGCACTAAGAGCTTTCAACATAAATTCTAACTTGGCTGTACTCATGGGTGGGAGAACTGGGACCTGCTCCACCTTAGCGTTAGAAAATACTGAAACATTTTGTCTCCTACTGGAAGTGCTGTACTGTCACCACTTGACTGGTCACAATTCAACAAGTCACAAGGTGTACCTTTACAACTCAAGAAGTTTTGGCTTCGAAACATTTGCTGTATTTTACCTGTGTAAAATCCAAGGCTGTTGCTACAGAATCAAAGTGCCAGAAGGACTCTTGTGCTCAGAAAAGACAACAGTGGATGTTCCATTGGCTGAAAGTCCCGCAAACATTTTGCTGTTCAGTTTCTACAAGTGGTATGTACTAATAAATTTCTATTTTTAAAGTAGTAAAAAGCCTCACCAATGTGATCAAATGGTTTGTGGCACATAAGCATGTCCAGTACCTCTTGCCAGGGGTGAGATATGAAAAAATACTTATTTTAGAGAGCAAGCTTTATGCCCATCTAACCAGCACGACACGGGAACAGGTGACTGCAACAGGCATACCCATGCCAGCACCAACCTACCTAAGGATTAACTCAAACACAGTAGGACAAATTCCACAGCTAGCAACTGATGTTATCTATGCCAGTCCTGTACACATGTAGGACAAGCCCATACCAAGGCTTTACAGCCACATGCACGCTACTATCGTTAATTGTGCTACCAGATTTAGCTACTGCTAGCAAACCTACTTGAATTACACAGCTGGGCTTCGCTTTGATGCACTGACATATTTCAGCATCCTTTCCTGTGTGTTTCTCAACCTTGCTGCCTGAGCCTGCATGATAACAGGTTTTCAGGAAAGTGTAATAGTTAGTGCCAGCATAGATTAACCCTATTGTTTAATCAAGAGGACTACAGCAGCTCCTTGGACAAGAAACTGAAATTTAAGATTTCTCTGTAGAAATCTTATCTTAGGAACCATACGTTGGCATGGAAGATATGCCAATAAAGTAACCAAAAAATGAAGGTCCAAATTAAAATTCAATCTACATCAAGCTACATTCTCTGCTTACATGATCATTAACCAAGTTATAAACTGCTAATTCACACAGCTAATTCTGAACTCCCTCCTAAACATATAAAACTCCCTCTTTGGTGAAGGAGGATAAAGACACACTGGCATGGCAAAGAATTTCAGAATTGGAAACAATTCAAAACTGTTGAGAGCCTCTCAATTCTAGTTTTTTCCTTTAATAGTTACAGGATCAAATTTTGTTTGAGGACTAAACCAAATATTTCTTGATGAAATTTGAGGTAGTGGCTGAGATACATTAGGCATCACATTTAATAACCCAAAGCAATTAAAGAATTTTCCTAATTTGTGTTTAGTAAAATCTGAATTCCTTCTAATCAGCCTAATTTAAATCTTTATACTTGATGTGCTTGAAAAAATAAATCAAGAAATATTGTAAAAATTGTGGCAGATGTATCCACCCAAAGGGCTATCACTAATGAATCTATTGAAAAAGCAGTTTAACATCATTTACTGCCACCATGACAAATATGACAGGTTTACAAATTAGCACATTGGATACTTAACATTAACATCCATGTTCTGTCAGGTCCTCCTGTGACTAATCGAAATGTAGCTTTGATTGCTGTGACTAATAAATAGTCCTGGTTAATAAAATTGCTTTATCTTGTAATTATGGCGGTGTGAACAGTATCTTAATTATAGCTGTTTCAGAGCCTCATCTGTCAATCAGTGATAAGCAACACTTCTAAAGGTTCACAAGCAGAAGAAAAAAGACCCAGTGTCCACCCAATAGAAATGGTCCATTGCCTCATCTCTCTCAGAAAGATACGTTGAGCATAGACCCAAATTCAGACTTGCAAAGATGATCAGCAAAGCTTAGGACCTCTCACCTCACTTCATAGAATGTATAACCACAGTAATAAAACAGTACCAAACTTTGAAACGTAACACACACTCAGACCTGGCTTCCAGTTGTCCATGGTGGGAGCGACCGTACTGCATTTGTTGGGAAGAAACACAGCAATCTTCCAAAGCATTTGGAAAGAAAGAAAATAGTTACTGGGATACATAACTGGTAATCTAATTTGAGAATTTTAGCATCAAGGGTGCAACCGCAAGGCCATGTGTTATCCCAACTGCAGAGATATTGCCCCCTGTCCAAAGATACATCTGATCCAGACACAGGCTCAACACCTGAGCAACAGGCAAGTTACTCATAACTGCATATTTCTACATGTGAAAAGGGTCATTTACTAAATTAAGTGAAAACTACGGCATTCAGTCTTTGAAAGACGTATCTGAACACAGGATGAATGGTACCAGCAATCACTTCCTCCATTTGCCAAAATAAGCGTATAAGTGACATTGCAGTAGAATGTCTCAGTTTGAACTAATATTGGAAAAATCACAGAACCTAATAAGAAGTTAAAAAAGGTGGTTAACAGGCAAATAAATCAGCCCTTTTCCGTGAGGGATATAACAACTAGCCAGAATCCTTTCTCTGTTATTACTGTGGCAAGCACGTTTCTTAAATCACACTGCTTAGTATTGCAATGCAATAGCCAGCATGGACTTCAGGCACCGTTTCCTTCCACTACCTTCAAGAGCTGGGAAAGAGGAAAGAAGACCTCGCTCCCCAGTTTCCCAGCCACACATAGTGTTGATCGGGCCAGTGCCAGCATTGTACTTTTTTGTTAGTTTTAAAACTGCTGCTGTTCCAGTGCTAATATTAAGTATTCTTCCACGGGATTGAAAAAGTTTCTGATAATAAAGATGATTAAAAGGGAGTCTCTACGTCTGCAGGAAGTACGGACTACAGGAACTGTCAACCTTTTAAGTTGTAAAAATCAGGATAGAATTACTATGCAAACCAATACACAGCACAAGCTCCTAAGCGTGAGGGCAATACAGAAGGCAAAAATACTTCATTACCTGCTTGTCAAAACTAGAAGCCGAGACAAAGAGACTGGAGATTTGAAGACACAAACACAGGGACACTGACCTCAGCAGGAGTCTGAATGGCAGGAAAGCATCAAGACTGCGGAGAACTAACGGTGGACATAAAAACTGCTTCATTTTTATTACCAACCAAGGAGGAAAAGCAGAATGAAAGCAGCTAAAAATTGTAGTGCTCTCCAGCAGGGTAGTGAAGGTCATAGTCAGCAAGAGACAATGCATTCTAATGAATATTTCCTCAACTCCTGGAAGATTAGATTCAGCACATCTTTAAATCCCACCAATATATTACACTGCTCCAAAAAAGAATCTGTCAGACATGCAAACTGCAGAAATATCTTATTTTGTCCTGGCAGAGCTTCTCAAGTGCAAGTCTCAAAAAAAGTCCTCGGACAGATATCTATAATCAGAAAAGATAGTTATCCTATGTAACAGGAATCACTATTGCAAGGAAATGGAGTTACCAGTCAATACTATTCCTACAATAAATTAAAAAATTCTTTAAATTTGGGTTGACAAACGAGTAAAAAGTCTTCTGCTAATGATCAGACCTGCTAATTTAAAAGGTAACATAGCTTCTAATTCAGTGGGATTAGAATCTGAAATGACAAAGGTTTACATGCATTTATTCAATATACATACCTAGGTCTACACCAGTACAAAATTCCCACCATATATCAAGAAGGACAAAAGAGGGAACCTCAACCTCAAATGCAACCATGTCTACCTTATAACTAGGATTTTTTTCATGACAGACGCTACACACCATTAATGGCACATACTGGCAATGAACTAAAGAACTTAGTTAATGAACTGAGTTAGCCAACTACCTGATGCTCTTCTGGAGATACAAAAAAAAAAAAAAAACAACCCAAAAAATACAAACAGGTTAAAGGAGGATATGTTAAATGGAATTACAACCGAGACCGCCTTACAGACACGCCTTTGAAAAACAAATGGCTCAAAAGCAGCAAATGCTTCAGTGTCCAAGTCACACCTGCAGCCACACCTGAATTTCACTGAATTTTTTAGAGTTGGAAGGGACCATAGAGATCATCTAGTCCAACTCTCCCGCTGAAGCAGGATTGCCTAGAGCATGTTACTCAGGACTGCATCCAGGCAGGTCTTGAAAATCTCCAAAGAAGGGGACACCACAACCTCCCTGGGCAAAAGCTGGTCAACTGCTTACATTGCTTTTCCAAGGCCAGCACTCAGCACCTTGCAAGACCAGACCTAGGGCAACTCCAGAGAGGTAGATTTACAAAAAATGAACATTTAAGCTCTTAATACAGTGTCAAACAAGCATGCAATACCAAAAAAAAAAAAAAAGCCAAACCAAAACAACAAAAATGCCCCGTAAAGCCAGAGGCATGAAAATGAATCCCAGTGTACTGTTTGCACTGGTATTGTTGCTCCATTTCAGGTGGGCAGGGTGACGTGGTGGGGAGTGGAGGGCAAGGAGCAGGACAGATGATGTTAAACCAGCAGTTCTTTTCATATTAAACTGTTTTAATCTCGTTTCTTCTAATTTTTCCTTCTTTACTACAACACAGGTCTTCAACTGTCAGTTCTTGGTTTAAAAGCAGGCACCATGTCAGATAATTAACAGAAGGTCTACCTGAGGGCTTTTCTGGCTAATTTGCAGCTTGACTGACCTATAAAAAAATTATAGGGAAATAAGTCTGCGGTACCTAAAAGTAATGGGTGTTTGTTCAGTTCAGCACTACTTAATTACTTTTCCTTTAGTTCAAAGTAAAAAGGAAATCATTTATTCTTCAAAACATTTCATGAGCTAATTTAAAATAATTGACTTCAAAAGAAAATATGAAGAACAAAAACGTGAAGTTCTTAGTATGTTAAAATGCGATAGGAGCAAAAACTCCCCACCCTTCTCCTGTTTTATAGACATAGGATAGTTTTGCCTTTAAATAGGGTACAGGGGTATAGTGAGTATACACAGCTCAGTTCAGGAAGCATGCTACAAGAAAGTAAATGGCATTACATCTTAAAAGATTGATAGGTTTGTACTTAACGTGTAGCTGTTTGGGACAGCCATCATCATGGATTCCATTATATAGTTACTAACAGTCACAAAGGAGGCCTCAAACTGGTTCAGAAAAAGGACATGCTTCTACAAGCATGTATTTGTAGAAAGGTTTCTTAGTGTACAGCCAGCCTAAGCACAAATCCAATGATACTAGTAGTTTCTGCATGCAGTGTACTAGTATGATACTAGTATGTTTCTGCATACAGCTATCTGTATCCTCATTTTAATCTGCGTGGCTCTGAAATGATCAAGTGCAAGAAATTCATTGTTCACATAGAATGTGCAAATTTCAGATTTTGGAGAGAGCTCAAACAGAACAAGAAACAGGCACAGATATTTAAGTAGACTACTTGATTTAGACACCTCTGTAGGTTACTTCTGAAACCAGAGCTCAAGACTCTCCCATAGTTTCCCTCTGTTTTGAGCTAGAAGAAAGTGAGAGCCGTTTCCTGGCGTGTCCATGCTCCCGTCCAAAACCACATCTACCTTTGCTACTGTCATGGGCAACCTCATTAGAAAAGCAAAGACTAAGCAGGATGGAGGCCTAGAATTCCTTTAAATCTAAAAAACATCTTTTTCCATTTCTACCACTTAAGTGGCAAATAAAATGGATACATACTGACATTTGGTCTGCGCGCATTAAAAATTCATCTTTTTGCCTTCTGGTTTCTGAACCTTAAGAGACAGTATAGAGGAGAGGGCTTGCAATGAGCCATTGAACACTACTCACTTTGTTTGGTTATTTTCTTCTTTTATTGTTGGCTAGGAGATACTGGGTTTGGACCATGGAATAAAGCTGCAGCTGCACTGGAAACTGGCGTATGTGTGTATACATATATGCACATCAGTCCAGTGACAAGTGCTCAAAATGTAAATTTTAAAATGTGAATTCACATGCTATGAAATTGGAAGACAGGATTCTTTAGCCTATGTAGTGATGATTTTATTGCAAAGAAATATTTATATAAAAGGCCTTTGAGACAATGTCAGAATATTGTGAATGCTGCATCTAAACCCATAAGGAACAGGCTACATAGCAACTATGAGTGGCTCTCACTGACCAGAGCAAGAGGTAGAGTATACAACCAAAAGCTAATATTAAGTAAATCCAGAAGAAATAAATGCCTGCCAGGGATAAGATCTAGACTTTCATCTGCAAGCTATGCTAACTTAACAACTGCTCTAGTTTTGAAACATAATTTATGTCCCCGAAAGCAAAGAATCTGTGGTGCATACCAGGAAAACAAAAATACTATTTGTTATTCAAGCTGAATGATTGAGCTGAGATACCATCTGGACGCAGAGATGCCTCTGTCCAGACTCAATTTCCTAACAAATTCATTTTGCCCATTTGGTCAACATTCTTCTCTTGTTTTCTGCAATTTGGATGACCTAGTTTACCCCAGAAACATTTTCTCAAAGTGAATTTCCAAGTTAAATGAATCCGTGCAGGAAATATTTGTGTGCTTTTCCTACAGAGGAAAACACACCATATCACAACTTCTAGATTCCCCACTGCCGAATTCAGAGTTTGCCAGCAGCATACAGAAAGGTATCTACTGAATACATTTGAAGAGAAGGTGAAGGGAACCACATAGCTCAGTGATATTCCTCAGGCGGAAGGAAGATTAATTCATTAATTAATAAATTGCTGAGCTACCAGCTTACACCTGATGCGTAAGTGCTCCCTCTTTCCTTCATCAACTACAAACCTACGTGTCTTCTGTAGAAGTTAATTCTCTGTATGGAGAATTAACTCCAGGGTTGGGGAAGGACACTGGGAAAGAGAACAATAGCCAACTTCAGACCGTGGATAAAATCTTTACAGCTGTTATTTAGGTTTGGTTTTCTTTTTAAAGAGATTTACACAAAAGCTGTGCCCCCTCTCCCTCTTGAGCCTACCCACAGTTTTTCAAGAATTACTTGAATAGCATCATAGGCATCTCAACGATAACTTGGCTCCTGTGAGTTTTACCAAGGCTGATAGTCAGGTAGAGAAAGAAAGCACGTAGGTGTTCAGGCTGGAAAAAGCTTCCAATGCAGAATTTCATGAAAACCCAGAAAGAAAAGTTTAACTTTGGAGAAAGCATCATAAAAGGGATCAGAACCAGTGTCAACCCCACAACATATCTTTAAGAAAAACGATCTTCAGGTATTTCTGCAAGCACAAGAACATATTTTTTACTTCCTTATAGTTCCTCCCAATCGCACATCACTTCAAAAGGATCTGTAATGCTTGCATATCTTAGTTCTTTCCATGGCAGTTACATCTAAGAGATGTTGAACTGATGATTTCACAAACAGAAATATTGAACACAGAAGCAGTATGCAAGCACAGCAGCGTCACAAGCACACTGCAGGCATTCCTTAACCATCTGCTCAGAACAACCACAATTAGTAGAGATTTGTGAAAATGAAGGTACAGAACTTGATAAGGTTAAAGCCAGTAGCCCCCTCTGCACTGGTAAAGACCAAAGCTATTAGCATATGTGGAAAATAAAACTGTTGAAATACTAAGTAGCGGGACCAAAACAAAACCAAACAAACAACAACCACCCACAAAAAATAAAAACCAAAACCCCAAACAATCTTGGGTCAAATCTATGTGATTATTTCACCTCAAGACAAGCCTGAGAAACAGCAGAGACTGGGGTGGTAGATCATATCTATTTTGGAACAGGTACGGCAACCTTCCTTCTCCTGCCTCTTGCCCCAAGGTGGCTGTCAGTGACAGGTTAATGCTAGGAAGCTCACTCTGACCCATTCCCAGCACTCCGTAAGCCAAAGCACTCACAACCTTTGGGAAATTAAACTGCTACTATGCAGTGCTTGACACACTGGAAACCTGACCAGTAAGGAACTCACAGAAGCAAATTGATCTTACCCTCCCATTCAGCAAACACATTAATGGTGATCAGAGAGCCAGTACATAAGTGGCTACATACAGCATTAGTTCCTTAAATGCTTTGAGGCATTTTTAAGTATTATCAAGTTCCTGGATGTAAAACTATGGGTACATTTAGTCTGGTATTTGAGCAATCAAGAATTCCATTCATTACTGCTCTGATTCAATGACCTTACACACATAATCAATGGCTAAACTGATAAATGGGAAGACTTCTTAAAAATCTATTTCTTGAGTGCTGGAACTAAATGTTTTATTCTCGACAGCTGTAATTTATAATTTAGTGACAAGAACATTTGTTCCAGCTGTTCAGACCTATTTCACACAGCAGAGAGAAAGCACGCTGTATTTCCAAAGCCAGACGCTACATTTGGATTGGGAACGGCTTGATTTATTTAGCATATCAAGTTATTAGCTAACTCAAAACAATCACAAGACATTCTTAATGTTCATAATTAGAACACTCATCGTGGGAGCTCTGAGGCTAGGGTTCTTTAAAGCTTCAGGAATAATAAAGTGCTAGAAAAAAGTAAAACAAACTAGTAGCTTTTAATGTTAGGGCATAATTTTTTCATGTGGCTAAGTAATTTTCTCCATTTAATTGGGATGATTCATGCCCCATATACTCTATGGCAGTGTTTTAGCATCCAGTTCACATTACTGAATCTAAGCGTTCTAGGTCCAATAATCCACATTTCTAGTACTTATCTTACTTTTATTTCCACATGCAGCTAGCAAAAACTGGCTAAATCTTTTCCTCAGAAAGCTTGGTCCAAAAAACCAACAACTTATTCTGAAGTGCTGGAAGGAGAAAGGCAATTTCTTATTTCCACTAAAGGCAGCTTTTGAACACTCAAGAAACAATGGCTAGGCTTAATTTATCCAGAATTTCTTGCGATTCTTCTACTTTCACCAACAGAAAATGGTAACTAGGCCCACAGTACAAAAAATTTACCTTGTATTATCAAGTACCTGATCCATTTAATTTTATACATAAAAATATGTTAACGTTTCACTAGTATAATCTAGTTCATGATTAACTAAAATGTTCTTTCAAACATTTCAAGGTGTATGAATACTGTACTTGCTCACCCTTGCTCCTATAACTCCTGTACAGCTTCTACATTATCTAGGGCAACTCAACATTCTCAATGAGAAAAATAATTAGAAAAGGATAATTTGCACTGATTTATCTTTTAATAACTGTATTTCCATATTTGTTTCCTGCTTGCAAATTCAGCTAATGAAATTAGTATGTACCAAAATTGAACCCACTTTTGTCCACTGCTTTTGGAAATTACTGTCAAGAGATTACTTTGCATATTTAAGAAATATACTGTGCAGTGATATGAATAAGCATTTTCAAGGCTATTCACGACTTTTTTAAAGTTCTATGATGTAGGAAATAAATTACAAGAAAAAAAATCACTCTGCATTGAAAGGAGCCCAATTTTAATCAACTGGAACTTAGAAAAAGCATACAACTATTCTTGGTAGGCAATTTATTATATTTTTAGCATTTCTTCATCTGAAATAGGTGTCATAGTAACAGGAGAATTGGAGTAAATAGACCTCAGCTCAGATCTCACCTCCAATGCAGCAAGAGAAGTCATGACCTTTGGTAGGAATCTGCACTCTTCATCTACACTTCTAGGTTCATACCAGAGAAGTACCTCCAAACCACCATTATGGTAAAACATCAATTTTCTTTTTATATAAAGTAGAAGCCTTGTGGGGTTCTTTTAAATACTAATCTTAAAGCTTGAAGCTTAACAATTCTCAGCTTGTGTTCATAAGAGTTCAGCCAGGACTAATCAACCCTCCGCATCTTAGGCCTTAAAGCCTAAATGATTGATACAGGACCAACAGGCACCTGAAAGATGCTGAGGATAGTGATAACTGAACAGGGGCTTTTGATGCTAAATCCCACATTTGTTCATGTTGAATCTCAACATAAAGACAGTATCTTCAGTTTAAAGTATTTGCAGAATTCCTCCTACTCTGGCTGAATTTGTGACACAGAGAGAGTCCCAGGAGGCTTTAACTCTGAAGGAAAGGAGTTTAAAATAAGTTCGGGTACGCTAAGGTGCTCCAGGGCGACTAGATGCCTCCTGCCAAGAACAATAAAAGAAGTTTTTAGTGCCGGCAGTAAGAAGCCACCTCTTCTCACAATAAAACTGCAGATTTCCTTACCTCTCTTAGATTAGGAACTCTCACTTACTTGAACTAACATAAAATGAGAACTCAAGGGTATGCAGAAGTACCTTTCTAGATGTCCCAGCAGATAAACACACCATTCCCAGCAACTTTCATGTGCGGACATGTACTCTCAACTATTCCATTAACCTGTTTGGTCTGTACCAGTACCACATTCTTACCTTTCGTGTCTGAAAGTAACATGAAAAGACTCTTCAAAGAAAAATTTCAATACTTTCTGAGATTTTTCTTCCCCTCTACAGTTGTATACAAAGGGTCGGTATGTTCTTTTTTGTTTAGTCCTTTGTTGCTTGGAATGCAAAAGTGTAGCCTTTTGATAAAGGCTGGCAGTGACCCAGCTCTAGTTGCAGTTGTTTTAATATTTTAAAAACATATGGGACTCTCTCACTTTTATCTTTTGGCTTCTGTAGTCTTTTAGAATTATGCACAACATTTTGATTTTCAAAATACTGCTGAAACCAAAACACAACTTGCTGCAAACCCAAACACAACATTTCTGTTTCATTGCCTCGGGCTCCAATTTCCTGCCCCTGTATCAGTGTCCCCCAGTGAGACCGCAAAGCACTCTGCATCCCTGCCTTTGGGACTGGGCTCCAGCTGTTCCCACCTGGCCATGGAGATGCTGCTCAGACCTTCCCCACTGTTCCATGCCCATGGAGCATCTCTGAATTCATGACAAACCAAATTTACTGCCTAGTCAGGATAAGCAGCTGTAAACTGCTAGATTTCATAGAATGATTTGGGTTGGAAGGGACCTTGGAAGATCATCAGGTTCCAACCCCCTTGCCATGAGCAGGGACACCTCCCAGTAGACGAAGTTGCTCAAAGCCCCATCCAACCTGGTCTTGAACGCTTCCACAACTTCCCTGGGCAACCTCTTCCAGTGCTTCACCACCCTCACAGTAAAGAATTTCTTCCTGATGTCTAGTCTAAATCTCCCCTCTTTCAGTTTAAAACCATTATCCCTCATCCTGTCACTCCATTCCCTGATAAAGTGTCCCTCCCCATCTCTCCTGTAGGACACCCTATAGGTGTTGGAAGGCTGCTATAAGGTCTCCTGGGAGCCTTCTCTTCTTCAGACTGTTCTGTAGCAGAGGTGCTCCAGCCCTCTGATCATCTTCGTGGCCTGCCACTGGACCCGTTCCAACAGGTCCATGTCCTTCCTGTGCTGAGGACTCCAGAGCATTTCTGTCCCTGAATTAGCACTAAAGGTGAGGAGCTGACATACTGAGGGAAGGCCAGTTCTGCTCGTAGCAGTTCCAGCAGTGGTTTCCCAAATGACCTCCAGTCAAACATATGACAACTATAGTAGGAGACAACAAAGGCCCACACAGCCCACTATGCTGCTTCTAACAGTGGCCAAAACCAGGTAACTAGGAAGGAACATAAGAACAGGTCACGCAAATAGTGACACCCTTAACCAGTTTCCTGTCAGCTTAAAGTCCCCCTCTCTCTACTGAGTTAGTGACATCAATCTCTACCCGCTCTCTCCACGCCACATGACTTTATAGCCCTCTATCACCATTTCTCTCGGTAGTCTCCTTTCCATGTTGGAAAGCCCTAGCCTCGTTACTCATTTTGTTTACAGAGCCCATTCCAAGCTTTTAATCAACTTTGCTGCCTTCTCAGCACTTTGTTCAGTTTGGAGCAGGGTGGGGAGTAAAGGGACTGTAACTGCCTACTGTAGTCAGGATGCAGAAGTTCCGTGCATTAATAATAGAATCATAGAATCACAGAATGGTTAGAGTTGGAAGGGACCTTAAAGATCATCTAGTTCCAACCCCCCTGCCATGGGCAGGGATACCTCCCACTGGACCAGGTTGCTCAAAGCCCCATCCAGCCTGGCCTTGAACACTTCCAGGGATGGGGCATCCACAACTTCCCTGGGCAACCTGGGCCAGTGCCTCAACACCCTCACAGTAAAGAATTTCTTCCTAATATCTAATCTAAATTTCCCCTCTTCCAATTTAAAACCATTACCCCTTGTCCTGTCACTACACTTCCTGACAAAGAGTCCCTCGCCAGCAATCCTGTAGGCCCCCTTCAGATATTGGAAGGCTGCTATAAGGTCTCCCCAGAGCCTTTTCCAGGCTGAACAACCCCAGGTCTCTCAGCCTGTCTTCATAGGAGAGGTGCTCCATCCCTCTGATTATCTTTGTGCCCTTTATATTAGCATATAAAGCATTTAATGCCACTTCAATTTTACTCTCTATTATTGCCCTAACAACTCTAATATTTGAATTATCTGTAGGACAGCTCATGAACGGCATTTCTATCCTAATCCAAGATCTTGCTCAAGAAGCAGCTCAGAGCCCATCCAATTTTCTCTCATTCAGATTCCCGCCTCCCCCTTATACATCACTTTGTTTATTTACACCGCATTTCTTTTCTATTTCACTTTCAGTCACTCAGTTTCACTAGGTTCTTATAAAATTCTTCAGTTATCATTAATAATTCAAAATTATTCAGGACAGTAACGAGTGACATCAAGTATTCAACTCTTACTGCATTATTTAGCCATATGCTGACTACCACAAATCCCAGAACAGATTATGTTCACTGATTCGTTAGAAAATCTCCAACATTTTGCACAGCTTGACTTCTCCTTACAAAAAGCCAGACTGACTATTGACTCTGTAAGAAGTTTATCCCTGTATCCAGTAATTCCATTCTCCATATGCCATCAACTAGCAATTTTTTCTTGTACATATCTCAAGCTCATCAACCTGTTGTTTCCCGTATTACCTTTTTAGAAAGTCCTATCTCATTTCCCATCTTTCAGTCCTCAGGTACCACAGGGATTTTATGCAACACCACAGTTAGTCTTGTTATCTCATTCTTGAACTCCTGCTGAAAGCTTGGGTTAATAACAAATTACTTGGCAACTTCTTCTATTTAATTCATAAATTCCCCTACCAACTCTTCCATTTGAAAGAGATTTTCTGATGAATTCTTCTTTAAGAAGTGTTCCAGCACAGGGAACTACCATTTCTTCACAATGAGCAACAGATGCAAAGAATTCATTTGTCATTTCTGAGCATCTACTAGCTCTAGAGATTTTTCTGGCAGGCTCCCTGATGCTGATGTTTTTGAAGATGTATTTCTTACTAGTTTTGATGCCTTTTACAAGTTGTCCTCTAACTCTTTTTTCAGTCTGCCTTATTGCATTTCTACATTTAACTTGTCAATTTTTATAATCCTTCATTCATTTAGATAAAGCTTTAAGAGGACTCTCTCTTGCTTTCAACAGCAACCATCATGCTGCTATTAAGCAATGATGTTTCCCTTCTGCCCTTTCTGAAGTGTTTCTCAACAGGTGGGAAACATTTGTTCTCTGCCTCCAGTATCACATCCGTGCCATCTGCAACTTTCAGCTTCCTTTTTTAAAAAGCTGGCATGAGCTATTTCGCCATTTCCACATATCTCTTGAAGTCAAGCATAGCTGCGGTAGATTATTTGGCTTTTCTTTCTCTTGCACGGATACTGAAATTAATTATACTATTTCTGCTCTTGGACTGACATTCTGAACCAGGTTAATGCACCATTCAGTGCTGTCAAAGGCATCTTTTTTGCTCAGAAAAGTAGAACTTATGCCACTATGATAGAGATAAAAGTGAGAAGAGTTTTCACATAGCAATAGGGCAGCTCTGAATGCTCACACCACAGAGAGTGTCTACCTTAAACTCTACAGGACAAACATCGCTTCCAACTCCTATGATCAAAGCAGGCTGAGCTCTGCGCACGTGTCCTACCCATCACCACTTAGCGAGGATGGTTATATCACGGGTGCCTGGAGTAAGCATTTGCCAGTTTCTTTCACGAGACATAAAGAATCAAAGAAACTTTTAACCACAGTTTCTGTAAATTTTGTATGATGTTAATTTTACTGAAGTTAACAGTTATGCCAATTTTGAAGATGCAAAAGTGATTTTTTAAATCCAGTATGCGCTGCTAAGCTTACTTCTGGGTGCGCCTCCCTCTTTCTTCCTAGCCCATAGCCTTTCTACATCACACAGCACAACAGTGTTTGCAAGAAACAGTGTCTGTACAAATGGAAACCCGTGAATATGATACTGTACTGACTCTTAAGATGCAATTTCTATTTCTGTCTCTGCCACAAACTTGCTATGTGACCTTGAGCAAGTCATCAGTTCTCACTGACTCATATCTCTGAAAAAGGGTGCAGTAAAGCTTTAATATCTGCAGATGATTATTATACGCATAAATCCTCATCATCATTTTCATCACTTGCTATTTTACTTTCATTCCAGATACGAAGCAGAAAGCTCAGTGGAAATATACAAAACAGATACTGTTCCTGTGGAAAAAATAATACAGACTACATCTGCTACGCCTCCAAGTTCTGCCAGACAAGGGTACCTTCCAAGTTGCTGTAAATAGACAACACTCCACTGTAGTGATTAGAGGTGGAGGGGGTGTGCATCTGCTGAGGATGCAGTTCATTATGCTCACTACAATATTAGGCTACACAAAACAAGGAAGAGACTGAAAAAACCCCTCTATCGTCAGGAGCTTACAACTCAGACAATATGGGCAGGGCAGGAATAGGAATGGAGCAAATAACAGTGACTTCGCCAGTTGTGCCTCTTAGCCCCAGTTAGATACAGAGCACACTTGCTACCTAATATGCAAAACTGCTTCCTGCAGGCTTTTAATTCAGTCTTTCCCAATACAAATTCCAAATAGAAATAGATTTCTTTAATTATCTACATTCCTTAGAAATTAGAACCAGTCATTGCAAACACCTGAGCTTCATATTTTCCAGGTCATCTTTATTTCATGTTACCAACCAGAGAACAAAGAAAATGGAAGACATAGAAAGCTCTTCTCTGGCGAAAGTTCTGACCTGGAAGCTGTGAGCAAATTGCTTCACAAATGGTCAAGCAGAAGTTCTGCTTCTAATCAGCGAAGCCAGCGCTAAGCTGTTGATGCCAAGGCTTGTTGTACACAACTGTAATTGCTGACAACATACTTAGCCAGAGGGATCACCTAACACTGAGGGAATTGGATTTTCTAGACAGCAAGAGATCACAACATAAGCAAGGGCTTCTTGCTGAATCATCAGCTGTTATTACAATGAGAACAAAGCTCTTAATCTGTGTGCCCTTACACTTAATGCCACTCATATATCAATAATGAAAAGCAGCACACCAATATGCTGAATACCAACTGGGGGAGGGAAGGACAAGCAGGATACTTTCCCACTCAGAAATTCCTGTGCAGGAATTCTAATGGCATTTCTATGGCCATCACCCATCAGCTCCAGAAAGCGTTCATCAGCAATGCGTTCCACACAAAGGCTCATAACAGAAAGAGATTCTGTCTTTGGTTGTGTTTCAAAGCTTCCCTGGCTGAACATGGATTGTCTTTCTACCCACTCATTCACTGCTGTGATATCAACCTTCTCTGTTTGCCGAGACTGAATAAATCAAAATGAAAGTTCACACTCCTAAGCCCTCAATATATTTTTAAATTCCCCGTGCGTTTCAGAAGGCTGTTCTTCCAATCAGTGACTTCACTGATCTCTCCTGACTCTACATACATGTAAGGAGATTAGAAGCAAGCACAAAATAATCTTTAATAGAAGATTTGGTATGGTAAGCAGGAGTCTTCAAACATATTACAGAAATGAGAAAATATCCCTCTTCTAGTACTCAAATATTTACACAGGTTAAATATTTATGCACATACAACCCTGGAGTTCTGCACTGGTTTACCCCACAAACTCAGAATGTGTGGGAGTTCAGCAACATGCTTTTGTCAAGGTCTATGTTTTTATGCCGTATTTACCCATACAGAACCCACACGCCTCCTCTGGCATTCATAATAAAACAACCCAAACATTTCATATCCTGTAATATTGCAAGAAACAGTTCTAGCCGTGGTTAATGTCACCATTACCTGAGAGCCACCAGATGGTGCTGTTAAAGATGGTATGTAAAGTTATTTCAGACTGATCATGTAATGAAATCAGATACAAAAAACTGGTCTTAAAATGCTGTTCTTTTAATTCTATGTTTATTAAACCAGCAAAGCTGCTACTGTGACTTTCTTTTTGAAAAGGAGAAAAGTTAGTGCTGAAGGCAGTATAGCCCATTAAAGCAGAAAAAATTTCAGTTGAAGTCTCTAGGAGTTATTTTGTGCATCAGCTGGCTTTCAGGCACCTGACCACAGAAAAAAAAGCATCACGATCCTGAGAGACATACCTACACTCCCGATGAGCTGCCTGGGCAAAGACAGCATGCGGGCTGCTTCCACACAGCTCAAGACGTTGAAGTAAAGGGCTACCTGGCATCAGCATATTTGCTATTCAATCTCTTCAGCTCGTTGAAAAGGAAAATGCCAAGAGCCAGTTTGAAACACAAAGCTCATCCTTCCAACACCCACATTCAAGGATGAAACTGAACTTCTTTGCACTAGGAACCCATAGCCCAGCTCTCTCTGGAAGGCAGGATAAGGAGGCCTTTTCCTCACTTCTTTCAAAACAGCAGCTCTCAAGGAGGTTTGTCTCCTTGTGTGCAACACTGCACTCCTCCGGGATGGAAGGCTGAGGTTTCAAACTCCCTGGATCTGTGGGCTTGGTGAGGGGGAAAAGAATTTTAATCAACAGTAATTTCAGAGACTATATAAATTACTCTGAAGTGATGACTGGAACCCATGTTTCTAAACTTTCAGGGGGTTCCCCTCATTCCTTTCGTTTATTTTGATGACTAATCCCCAAATCCTTCAATAAGGGTGGGTAGGGCAGGCCTCCAGCCCAAATTTCCGGTAGTCCAGTGGCTTCAGCACTGCACAGGACAGGGGATACAAACTCACACTCTTAGCTAGGAAAGGCAGCTGAATTCAGGCACTTCCAATTCCCCCAGCCAAATGTAAAAAAAAAAATAAATGAAAAAAATATATGCATCAGCAAATTGTAGAAGCAAGAGCCACAACAAGGCTGTGAGTGCCCCCCCTCTGCCGGCACAGCCACCCTCCCCACTAAGCTCCTCAGGGCACTAATGGGGACAAGCACCCAGCTCCACACCCCAGGCAGACTGGGGGACAGCCCTTCAGGCCTGCCGAGGCTGGGCACCAGCAGTTCCAGGTGGCTAAGATTTTTATTTTTTAAATCTCTTCCATAGATTTGACAGCAGCTACATTGACTTCATCAGGACAGCAATTTTAGGCACTTAAATTCTAGCCAGATCTCATGTCAGCGCTTATTTTGGGTTGTGTTTTTGTCACTTCAGAATAGAAAGCTTTGTATTAAAATACAGCATTTTCCAAAGCCTGGAATTCATTGGCCCTCACACAGCGATTTCAAACTGACCTCATTTCTACCTTTTTGCCCCCTTGACTAACAAAATAACAGATGTGAATATTTCATGAAAAACAACTAGGTCATCCCCTTTTGCACCAGCATTATCAGATGACTACAAGCTCTGTGTGTGAACAAAAACAACTCTGCTATTAGCAACCCCTATGCCAAGGAAATCTAAAGTGCATGGATACAAAATAAACACAAGATTGGGAAACTGCCTTTGTTGGCATGATAAGTTTTAAACTTATGTATGAGACTTAATCATCTCAGCTTCCAAACAGATTACATGAGATACAAAGTTATGCAGTAGTTTAGCCACAGATCCACACATTTATTGCTGTTATGAGAACCAGAGAAGCCAGGTTAGCTAATATTCCAAGAAATCTTTGACAGTTTACTCTGAGCCTTCTCTAAATTGTGATGGGAAGCCTGCAAACAGCTCATGACTGTACATTCAAAAGCGCGTATGTGGACTATAATGCATGTTGCTCACCAACTGAAATGCTTTACTGATTGTGTGAGATGTTATGTACTTGAATGAATTGCAGCCCTGGCTATTAACAGTTTAATAATGGTTCTATGAATTAGCATTAAATTACAGTGAATGCTACAGAAGAGGTTCTAATATTTACATTAGTGCCTAATGAGTTCCCCATAATTAATATAATTGCACCGAGCCACAGAAATTAATATTCAACCAGTTATTTTAAAGAGCTATCCAATCTATGAAGAGATTTTTTGAAGACACCTTCCCAATAACGACAAAGAGGATTTTATAAAAGCACAGGTCCTGATGCTGCCGTGAGCTCTGCAGGGGTGAATCTCATTGCAGAATCAACGCCTGGGTCCCTACTGAAATTTTAGAACAAATTAGTTTACCCAATTTCCTAAGCATTCACTTTTCTGTAGAAATATTGCAACACAAAGCAAAAAAAAAAAAACATATTAAGTTCTATGCTCCACCTTAAGCATGACTTCTAAGGTTGTAACAAACACTGAGCTAAAACAGCCAGGGACAGGTGACACAAGTATAAAACCAGCTGCCAGTGGCAAGTACAAAGATCCCACCAGAAGGAGCGAAATACACTGCTTCTGGTTCCAGACAGTGTGTTTTATAAGGCAAGAGGATTTTTAAAAAATCCATACTTTTCACCTGCAAGGAATCTGCAACACTTCTTTGTCTGAATCTCTGAAAGACCGAGTTTAGGGAGACACATGGGTGTCTTCAGAACCCCTCTGGTGACACTGCAGGGATCATACCTTGACTAGCCATATTCAAACCTGAACCTAATGCCTTTCTTCACATTTTCCCAAATATTTTGTATTTGCAGATAGCCGACCCAGTTTTCAACTTGTTTGTTTAGAAGCTGTTTCATCTTCAATCAAAAGAGAGATAGCTCTTGCCTCTCTTCCTATGCCATGTTTAAATACGCACTGCATTGCCGTTTCATTTTCCTATAGAAAAGTCTATACAAGAACTTGAGAGACACTATTTTTCCAGGTAACTGATAGCACTAAGGGCAAAAGGTTAAGTATGTACGTCTTGCATATTAAAGGATAATTACTCTTGCATCCTCAGCCATCTCTGCTATGTCTTCAGATATTAGATCCAGTTCTCCTTACACTGGAGAGCAGTTTAATGTTTTAAATAGTGCCGGAGAAGACCAGCAGAGAACCATATCTCTTCCTCCCTGTCCCTTCCCCTCAAAATCTACTGAGTTATTTTCAGCGTAAGCAAAAAGCAAATAAAATTTCTCAGCCAGCCCACCCAGACTCACATTAGAGTTTGAGAAAGTCTGCCTTATGGTGAAAGAGCAGACATGAAGACTTCGAGCTAACACTCCAAGAGAAGGTGGGCTCAACTCAAAAGATAATTATACCAAATCTGTAAAATACTGCCCCTGTTGCACCAAAGCTAAATATTATCTTTTTGAAAGGTACCCTCCTACTAAAGAATTGCTGGAATAGACTGTTCTCCCCTTTCCACGTGGCTCCAGCACAGCCCCGCAGCGTTGCTGACAAGCACAAACTAAAACCCAGGGAAAAGAGCACAGCAACTAATGATTTTCAAAGCCAAAGGGCCCTTTGCTACCCACCTCCTTTAAACTTGCTATCAGGTATTTCTCTGATTGAGGCAGACAGTCCATCAGGAACTTGGGAAGCATTTATCAGAGAAAGAGGTAGCAAAAATGCCGACTGTCAGTTGATTGTTCTTTCTTACCATTATGTCCCCCCTCCTCACCCCCAGTTGTCTCATTCCTTCTAGTTCTTGTCCATCAGACTCTTGGGATGGCAGAGTCTACCACAGCAAGTAGCCTGGAGCTGGAAGTGGGAAAAGGAGTAAAAAAATTACTGGAACAAGTGGGGAATGTGGATATTTTCAGCTTCTCATGGCAAACAAATCATTTTCACCGTTTATTTCTTGCCAATTATCAGTTGCAAGTACGAAACCTAAATTAACCATCCTGAACTACTCAAGGATGTCCTTCAAAAGTTTTGCCAGTTCTTCTATTGCTATTCTTTGCGCAGTAACATTTGATTTGCCTGCTGCAGCTACCAGCGTTACATTATTCTGCTGCCGTTGGTATCTAAGACATTGAATCCTGCCACACTATTTGCCTTAATGATTTCCCATGACAGGGAATGCTCCAGACTGTTTATCTGTCATGATAAGTGTTTCCCAAACTCTTTCTGAGCGTGCTGCTTCTTGTTAGTGAGTATTCTTGTGCTGTAAAGACAAGGTGAACAGGAGCACTGGACTGCTTTATGTGCCTCACTTTACGTGCTCTCCTAGGTGCATACGAAAGACAGGCAAACCATTAAGAGAAAACATGACTCCAGGAGATTATTGTAAAAATAGACAATTTAAGAGACTATCTTTGTTGCAACCCTAGTGCTGCACAGTATTTTAAAAATGGGATTAATAAGGTTAATATTAGCCTTAAACTTAGACATTCTTAGTCATCCCACAGTCTATATTTGGATGTAGGGGCAGTCTGAAGGAGAAACTAGACAGGAAATCCGTTCTCTTGGGCCACTGAATAAGGTCAGAAAGGGGTTGGGGGGGATGACACGGGACACACTGATTATAAAAAGCACCAATTTATCAGCTCATCCTACCTCAGACAAGGTCTGAAACAAAGCAGTGGGCGTTAGATGCATTAGGGAATACAAATGGATACGAGCATGGGTGTACACCACGTAGTCCAACACTGTAGAAGTACACAAGTTCACACCCCTAAGTAGAGGAACAGAAGAAACAACATTGTCCAAACAGCCCAACTTTGCCCCACGCACAACCATCAGCAGCCCCAGCCAGCCTGGGTGGGCTGTCACACTGACAGCTTGTCCTAAGGAGCACCAGTAGCCAAGGTATGACTGCTTCCATCAGAAATAGTCACTTAAACCCCAAACTCAATCAATGCCTATTACCACTTGCGAAGAGCAAAGTCACAGTGCTCTTTCTGCCCAGGTCCAAGTTTTCTCCAGCGTAAGCGTCCAGCTCAGCATGTGTCAGAATTGATGGAAAAGGGTTCAATTTGCTCCAGCCTCACCCACGTTTAGAGCATGAAAGATTCCCCTTATTGTAAATGCATTATATCTAATAAAGGTTAAACACACACTGCAGACTAAGTTTATAAAGGCATAAAGTAGGATCTCCTCTCTCTATCCAGATAGTAACTTCCACAAAAACTTGCAGGAAGCTAATTATTTTTTAAGACCTTTACCTCTGTCACAGTTGATTGATACCATCCAACAGTTAAAAATTGCTAGGGAGATGGACAGACACATATAGAAGAGAAACATAAATCTGTTTCCATAGTGAAGTGCATTAAAAATAGAAAGAACATGACACTGATGTTTCTTTTCAGATATTGCCACGGGGATTCTTCAAGACACTGTATCCTGAAGCCCTAATCTCTAGTGAAATCTGACTATTCAAAAAGCGGTAGTAGGATCCTTCATAATTCTTGGACTGGAAAAATTAATTGGACCAAGACTTCTCTGCATATTCAGAACAGATGAGATGGGAAAAATCTCCTATTGGATGCTTGAAGATTTAGTGCAGCTTAATTTACAGCAACATTATCATATGTGAATGGTGCACATACATGTATTGTTACAGTATAGCTCAACTGTCAGACTGAAGTATGAGATTAGCTGTATTTTACCTCTTAATATTTGATATCCTGGTGAAAGGTAATACTTCATATTCAGCTTTACTGTTACTGCACCAGACTTTATTAAAAGTTGGAGAATAACAGTTGGACACTGTTTAGAGAAAGTCTATTCATGAAGAAAAGTGTTAGAAGCGTTAAGTTTTGGGTTGCCAAGAGACTTCTGTATACATATATACTAATTTAATACATAAACATCCATCAATAAGAAGAGCAGGCTGAATTAAGAGCCACCTCTTGTGCAAATAAGCAGAACCCAATTCGGAAGCACCATGCAGTTCACTGCATCAGCTATTTGCCCCCCAGGGGTAAAAGTCTAAAGGGAGCCTCATGATTCAAGAACAACCCTACATATTTGGAACAAATACTGACTCTTCGATGAGAATATTGAATATCCACAGTGATGGCAGAGACAGCTGAGCTCCACAGAGCATGTTGTCTATCAAGAAAGTGACTGTCAGATTGTAAGGAGCAGTAAGGAGCACCCAGAAAAGTGCAAAGGCCTCAGTCTTGAGAGTCTGCACAGGTAACTTCTGAATACTTCGGTCCAGACATAGCAATGAAGCTAAAGTTGCCCTTTCCAAAACACTTCATAGCAGCAGTAGCGAAGGCTTCTCAATGCTGGAGTCTGTGGACCAGTCTGGAAAACCTTAAAAATGTAAAGTCTTTTCCTTTCCCTGATAAAGGCAGTAATTTTTGCCTGTAAAAGTAAGCCTGTTGTTTTAGATGATGTCTGTTACTTAGAAGTATGAATTCTACTCCTTTATTTATGTGTAGGAGTCAAGAAAAAAAGACAAAATACCTTCAATTGAAGGGTCCAGGCAGAACAGCAAAGCAGAAGAGCCTCAGAAGACCCATTTCAGAGTGGCTATAGCAATCAACAGAAAAGCTATAGGACCGACAAGCTCAGTGGGAGCAATAAGCAGAAACACTTCTGTAAAAGGTCACCCTCTGCTTAAGTTTTAATCTTCTAATGTGAAGCTTTTTGGTAAAACGTGGGAGACATGCTGGACAATGCTAAAGCAGAAACAATCTCTTTAAGTTGCACTTTATCTGAAGTGGGCTTTTGCCTACTTTCAATAAAGTAGTAATTTGTCTGGCCACTAGTTGATGAAGCATTGAATATATGGGTATTAGAACTGAAAGCAACCACACACAGGTTTAGCTTTGTGAACATAGGTAATGGGAGAAAGATGGCAGTCTTCCTGCATCACCTCAATGGTAATTATTTTTTTCTTTCAAACTCCTCTTCTTGCAACAAATAGCCTGCACACATCCTCTGACAAACAGTCACAGACAAGCTGCTGACTTCATTCAAATCCCGGAACACCACCTGAATCAGCCAGATATCATAAGCTGAAATTGGTTTAGAAATAAAGGCAAGGTTTATGTGAAGGGCTTTTTCTAAGAAATAGCAGCGCAGAGAACCTACAAAGTCTTTTTTAAGCTGTAGTCTAGACTTTGTACTTAACAATGACTTAGTTACCTAGGTAGTAGGTAGGTAGGTAGTTTTGAAGGCTTTGTGTCTTTTTCAGATGTATAGGCAGATGTAGGTATAACAGCTCCGGCAGTATCAGGCTTCTGTCTCTTGCAGCTTCCTGTCCCCACAACTAGTGCCCACATTACTATTGGCTTGAAAATAATCACTGCCAGAAAGCTGTACCAACAAACATGGACTTTGTTTTGGAAAACTTGATGCTTACCCCTTTTCACAATTACTAACATCTTTCACTAAGATAATATGATTTTCTTCCAGCTCACTGACAAACAATCAATAAAGCACAGATACCAGCAGCACCCCAATGGAAACATCCCACTTGTGCTGAACGGAGGCTGTTGCATAGACACAGACATGAGTGTTTGCTAAAAAGACCTGATTTATTGGTGGCATTTGCATTGGATAATGGTTATTTATAGAATCAAGTCACTTGAATAGGATGGCCAGCTGCCATTCAGCCAGCTATGGGTGTCTCCACTGCAAGCATCCTTGCAAAGATGCCTTGAGCTGGGTGACAGAAGACTCCCCAAATCATTCTGGAGAATTCTCACATCTCACTGGCACACCTACGAGACTTCTCCAGCACAGGTGTGCTCCACAACTATCTTAAATTATGTACAAACCATCTCTTAACTATCTTAACTATGAACAAAGACTGCTCTACAAGACCACTCCTACCGAGCAGTTTTGCCTGAATATTTAAAGGTATGTCCGTACAGTTTGGTCAACACTTTTGTCTACAGTAGATGCTAACAGGGAGAACCCCCAAGGACCTCCTGGTTTCTCGGCCCAGGAAATTAACCAGCACATGCCAGCATACAAGCAGTGTGTACCAGCTAGTCTGTGCAAAGCAGGAACCACCTGGGAGAGTTTCTGGGACCATCCAAAAGTCCAGTCTGCAGAGCTCCTGTTTGTTACTTTGCCCTGAGGCTGGCTAAGAGTTCAGTCAACCACCCCATCTTCAGGCAGTCAGACATGTCTTCCCTGCAGAGATTAGCTCCAGAGTTCCTGGACCACCCAGGGGACAACTGCTCATTAAGTGTGCTGGGTATCCATGCAGGCACAGCCCTGATATTCAGCTACATCAAAACTGCAGCAGGATAAATTTGAGTTTCATCCTTACACCACAATTATAACCTACATATAACGCTCCAAGGGTTTGTACCACAGTACCCACTGAGTCATTTTAACAGCAGCCACTTGGTAATCCTTTTGATGAAAGCCGTATACCATTCCTAAGGCAGACATGCTGACCTTGCACGGCTTCCTCCTGATCCCTGCTGTATGTGCACCTGGAAACGGGAGCACAAGGGAAAAGAGCAGCTATAAGTGGTTTTGAATTTTGTAGGCGTTAGGCTGAGCAGCTGGAGCACCGTCGGGCACCCAGCTCTCCCTCCTCACTCTGACTCCAGTTGCCCAAGAATCTTCACAAATCCCTCTGTTGCTTCCCAAACCATCTAAGTGTTGAACCAGAAAGCTAACAGTTTTTCTGACAAAATCGTTTTTTCTGAAACTCCTGTGGGAGTAATGAGCCTCTCCTATTACAAAGGGACAAGTCAGCTGAAAGAAGCAATAAAAGAACTAATGCCATTTGCTAAGATGGATTGCTATTATTTGAGCTGTCCATCCACACATATTTGTCCAGAGCGTATTTTTAGGACTAGAAGCAATGTAGTTACAGATCACAGAACAGCCAAACTGCCAGAAAACATGGACTGACTTACCTTCATCAAAATAAATCACAACAGGTTTTGGGACTCCCATAACTCAGAAACCAAGGGTGACCTTGAGGGAGAAGTTGATTAAAACTGTCACACAAAGCCCAGTGTTATACTTTATAGCTAATGATGCCAAGTTGCCAACTGAACCGTGCCTGCCTGTGTCTGCACTGTACAGTTCAGAGCTGAGATGTTGCTCCTAAATAATAACTGATACAAAGAAACTCAGCACACCGACCTGCTCCCTAAATTATAAACCCCTTCACATGAGGCTGGTAAATTAGCATTGTTTCAAATAGGAAAAAAGCTAAAAGCAACAGGTAGATTAAAAAAAACCCAAACCAAAACAAAAAAAAACCCAAACCAAAACAAAAAAAGTCACCAAGAAAACAATCACACCCCAATTCAGTTTGCTTTCTCCTCCCACCAGTTTAATTGACTATGTACACCAGAAAACCTACCCAACTTTTAGGTACAAAAGACTAAATCCTTACCTTATAACTCATTCATACAAAAGAAAAGGACTCGAAAGAGTTACTATTAGTGTATTCTTATAATTTTGCAAAAAGTAAGCCCTGAGGACCCTGGTGAGACGCTGAAAACTTGGTAGAAGGTAGAAGAAACCCCTCATGTGAAGGGGTTATTATTTAGGGAGCAAGTCAGAGCACTGAGTTTGTGAGAAGACCCAGAAGCAGGCAAGCCCCACTGTGTGCCAGCTCTCCCATCTTCCCAAGCAGCTACAGAGGAAGTGCCCCAAGGTCCTTCCCTTCAAAGCAACCAGCTCAGAAGGGACTCAGAAGCTGCAAGCCCAGGTCTTTGTTACCTAGGAAGAGGTAGAGATTTTCGGGAGAAATATGCCTGTATTCCTCCAGAAGTCATGTACTTTTGAGTAAAAGACTTCAACTTTGACAGTTGCACATTTTTCAAACAAAAACCTGTTAAAGTAGCATATCCTCATGTAGGCTGAGTTACTCTTTCATGAGTGTTTTCCCTGTGAACACCAAGTTCCATTAATGTATATTTCCAGACTTTATACTGTACAAAAAGTTTCTGAGGTTGGCCTTCCCAATGGCAAGAATTTTTGCTGAAAGTTTTGATCTAAAACAGTTCAGTCATGTTTATGAAAGTCCAGCCTTCACAGAAGAAGGAACTTTATTTTCATCACAGAGGAGGCATTTTTTTTAACAATGTGGGACAAAGATTTAAAAAAAAAAATAAATATCATGAGGTTCTCACTGAGGAGACATGCTGGAAAACTCACAAGTAAAAACTAGGTATGATCCAGAAATAGGAGATAGAAAAAGTATATTCAATGTTTTGTATGGTTTGGTTCCTAATGGTTTAGTGCCCATAAGAGCATCATCTTTCTTATTTTCAAAGAGATTGTATGAAGTTCAGGATCTTTTGAGGCAAGTAAAAAACATGTCCTCTGCCCTCAAAAAGGCAAGGATGGCTAGATTCATCCCACCCAGGTAAGACATCCAGTTTCAGCCATAATTGCCTGAACTTCCTAAGCAGCTAAAGCCAGGCTTCTCCAAGCAGCAATTCAAAATTTTGGTGATTGTCACCCTCTTCCTCAAACCTCCCCCTACCCCAAAGGCAATTATCCTTCTTATTTAGGCACTTCAGCTTGTTATGGGGTTGAATGAATTGAGATCACAGCTTCTAGTTACCCTGCTGTGGCATTACCCAACTTCTGAAGTGTCCAAAACATCTGAAGAAAGACAAAAAAAAAAAAAAAAACAAACAAAAAAACCCAACCATGAAAGAAAATAAAGAGGAGACACTTGATAGCAGCCAGAAGTGACAGACAGAACCCCAGAACCCCAGGACCGTTCTTTTGTTCAATGCAAATAGCAGCAAGATCAAAACACTGTAATTAACACTTCCTTGCATTTTGCCTAAAAATATCTAAGAAATATTCTTACGTCACTATATTAAGAAAGCACATAGGCCAACTTCTGACAACAGAGCACCGGAGTTGCCAAATTGTCCATTTGTCTTAACTTTCCTTTTCATAATTCATATATGCAGAGACCCAAGAGCAGAGATTACCTACAGATAATGTAGTCACTGCAGCCAATTTCGACCTTCCATTAGGATAAAGCCTGATATCTGCCATCAGAGAACAACATTCTCTCACTTCATTGGTGGCAGCTATTTACCTGACCTCAGCTCAGTAGAAATAAAGAAGAAAAAAAATAAAAATAAAAAAAAAACAGGCTTCCTTACTTTGCCACTTGCTCTTGGGTAAGAGCCTGACCTGTTAAAAAGGTACACCGCAGGAGGTATGCAAAGTGTATTTAACCCCAGGGATGTTTCCTGAATTGTTCACAGCAAACAGTCGAGCTGGCTCGGCTCCTGAACTTTGACAGTGCCCTCGGCATGTACCTTTACAGAAATATAGAAGGTATTCAAAACTACCTTGCTGCTGCCTTGTTTCTGGAGTCAAGCAAGGACCAAGCACAAACTTATTCAAATATATACTCATCATGTAATTTATTTGTATTATGCCTAGTTAAAATGGTCTTAAACTTAGCCTATTACTGGCCCTGTTTGACATCCCTAATGCTAATGGTGTCAGAGAGTTACTCCCCTATGCTAGGTAGGGTTCATTATCGCACTGTTGAGGCTGTTTATATGTTCAAACACTACAAAACAGCCAGACAATATCATGGAGTATTAGCACCTGCCTCCTAATTGGAGAAAATTCCTTCCCTTAACAAGCTTTTCTCTGTCGTCAACAAGCTTTTCCTCAGGAAATAATGTTGGAATATTGTAGCAAAGCTCAATGCATGAGCTTATTTTATCTTAAAATAATTTACTTATAATTGATTTATAATTTAAAAATGATCTTTTTTTAAAACAAATCTTAGTTGAGTCACTGTCTCACAAGATTCATGTGTCCAAGTGGGTCAACCAGCACCTGAGCACCCAGACACGTTTACCCACACGGTCTGGATACAAAGCAGAGGACCAGGCCATGGAGTCCTTGTGGTGCCTCCTGTGTCCTCCAAAACCTGCTGAGTATGTGCTGGGTTTGCACATGCCTTTCGTTACCCTTTAGGAACTGACAGCAATTGTGATCTTTTTTCTCTCCATCCTTTCTCACCTTTCTGCACCACTAGGACATGCTATCCTTATCTGGGTGTCTTAAAGCGTCTGTTTTCTGTTCTTGTCTGCATGTTGTCTACTCCTTGTTTAGGTTGTCCCTTGTTTCTCTGATCAGAGTGTCCTGAAAAGCTGTAGGAGGATATGCCAGGATCTTGATAACCTGCTAACATAGAGGTCCTCCACACCTGCCGTTCTGATATCTCTTTTTTCTGCCACTTCCACATCTCAAGCCACCCATTCATAACTTTTTTCTCTCTTTTAAATTAGCCTTCTACAGTGCAACTGCAGGAAATACGAGGAATTCAATTCCACTCATTATCATGACTGCATCCCAGTGGAATGAAAAAAAATTGTATATTAAATAAACAGTGCACCAGATTTTCTGTCTTTCCACACATATGGAAGTTTCACTCAGAGCTGCACTTCCATGCAAATCTTTGCTGAGTTTAACTCAGATGGCAGAGCGTGGGTAACTGCTTTAACAATTGTACTCAGCCCCGTCACTGTTTGTTCTAGTATCAAACCGTAACAGCAGCAGTCACCGTTCAGTTGCACAATGCAGAGCATTCCTGTCTTGCTGTTGGCCCAGCCTGACAAAGCACATTCAAAGTTTCATTTAAAGACTTAACCTACGTTTTCTTGACTAAAGCCATCAGTTCTTATTCTGTACATGAATAATACAGCTCTGCCTTCCTCACAGAATCCCTATCGTACCTGAACTACTGTGGATGTAAGTTATATTTATTTTCCTTCCCTGACTGAAGATATCCCATTGTTTCATCTAGGTTTTTTTGCAGCCCTCTTCAGATTTTGGAAAGCAAACACAAACATGCTCTATTTGGCATAGTTGTAAACAAGAAGGGACCAGTACCTGCACCCCTGCCTGCGTGCCTGGGGAAAAGGCACGTAGCCCTTGCCAACTCCGGAGTGAGACTGCCAAAACAATTTTTCTTTCAGTTAGCACATGCAGCAATTGCTGCATCTCCTCTCCTCCTCCCTAGCCTTATGGGAGCACACTCATGCCCAATACAGATTTGTAAAAAGAGCATTCTCACATGAAATGTCAGGTGACTAACCCAAGAGACGAATCTGCCAGTTTACCTCTCTGCCACTCAGGCATATTGCCAAGAAATACCTTTGACTCCCTCCATTTCTATACCGAGCCCAAGACATTGAGACTGTATCCAGATCCTAATGAGTCCCTAATAATTAGGTCCCTAATAATTAGCCTCTCAATCCAGGTCCACACGACTTCATGATTTTGTTGCTTTGAATTAGCCATCATAACCTTCCAAAAAATCCTGTCGCCTCACATTTCTGATATGCTCCGTAGAGAAAAAGATCTCAAACATTTTGGGAAAGACCTTCTGGGATCCCCTTGGGCCTGATTTACACAGCTCTTCAACACTTACACCTGGAAGCTGAACTAGGAAAGGAAACTGAGTAACTCGGTAAAGAAGGGCTAAGAAAAATCAAACCAGGAATCCGAAATGGAAGGGGTTTTTTTGCTCTAACTCAGCACCTACGTTACAGAAATGGTGAAACATCAATTCAAGGGGTATTAGGAAAATGTTCACATTTACAGCGCAGTTACGTGTTGCAGTTCCAAATATTACAGAGCCCATAAGAAAAGCTGCAGTCTTATCTTCAAAGCAGTAGCCGACAGTAGGTTTGGGAAAGAGAAGATCATAAAAAGTTTAACAAAATTATGAATAGCTGCTCCTTAATTATTCATTGTGTACATTCTTGACATAGCATAAGATTATATAAGTTTTTACTATTACCACATTTCCTCCCAAGTCTCCATCTCTGCTTTACTGAGCTTTCTGCTACATTTCATTCAAAGCAGTGCAGTATTGCTGTGAAGATGCGTTTTTATTCTATGATAGGTAGTAAATGTCCCAGTACATAGTAAACGTCCCCTGATTTTCAACACGCACAGGGACATGTATAAAGTATCACAACGCAAGTAAGAGAGTGAGCTTGCAGTGCGTAAGCTCTGGACACCTCTGGTTATGTGTTTCAGTGCGTGACACAAAAAAACCCAGGCTTCCATGCTGGCTACAGAGGCTTCAGCCTCCTTCTGCCCATCCATGGTCAATCAAGGGTTACTCAGGACTACTATTAATGGAGCTTCTCTCCACTGTATAAGCTTCATAAGGAAAGACATACAATCCCTTAACAGACATCTATCTAAGGGTCTGCTCTTTGAAATAAAGATTGTTCTTTTGGATTTTAGCCTCTTCCATTGCTGTAACATGAGAAAGTTGATCAAAGTTTAAAAAAAATTAAAAAATAAGTATCTCACAGGTGAAAAAACCCCACAACCTATGGTCACAAGGACCCAAACTCCAGTCTGAGTGGCTCCAACCAACACTCTGCAGCAGGCTGACCATTTCGGTAGCTTCTTCAAATGGGAAGTGTTGTATTTCACATTAATTTAGCTCCCTGCTGGGGTTCGTCCTCATGCCCTTGATTTCCCCACCAGAATCTGGGGCTGCAGCTTCTCCGCAGCTGGAAGTAACTCTGGCCAGAATTAGCCATCCCAGGAAGCAGATGGTTTGGAGCACATCAGACTGACACTCAGTTTGTCAAAGCTATTGGATGCCAGCAGTCTCCAGCCTCATTGTTCAAAGAGCTGGCAAAAACAGCCCACAAGAAAACAATCTAAAAATAAGAGAATTGCAAAGGATGACAGTTAAAGGTAAATTATTTCCTGTACAGGGTAATTTCCATACAGAATAAGTTCCTGAAGAGGGACATTAAGCAAAGAATGCAACTATCTTTGGGAGCTAAGTAGGCAATTTTCTAAAGATGAAGATGGTAGACGCAGGGAGAAAAGAAAATAAAGCAAAGGAAAAGGGACACACTCATCACTCAATAGCCTCTTTCCTTTTCATGGGTGTTTCATGCTTCTGTGAAACACAGATAGTAAAAATAAATGCAGCAGGGTTTCACCAAGTGGAAACAGCCTCTCCTAACGAACAGGGGCAAACCTGCTAAAGATTATCAACTACACAGCTTCTGAAAAAAACCCAACACTCTGTACTGAACTATGGGAGGAGGCATAAAAGACAAGAACACAAGGCCCAGCAGGCCATGCTGCATCTCAGCATGGCCTATCTTGTCCTGAAGCGGCCCTGCCAGCCACTGAGGAGCAAAGCCAGGGCAGACCCTTCCTGAGGACACCTGCACCACAGCACCCCTCAGTCCTGCTGCCTTCAGGCAGCCCGGTCCTGGGGAAGAAGAGCTACATGTACTCAGTAAATCAATAAAGCAGTCTACTTACCAGCTCCCCAAGCCTTGCTCCCAGTCAAGAAGGATTGAGGCCTCCTCCTCTTCTGGTTTAGCAGACCATGCAGCCAAGACTTGGAAACACCACATTACTGTCCAGAGCAGCTGTTTCCTCCGGGAAGGTGATTTGGGAGGCAGGGGTGACCCCAGCACAGGCAGAGTCCTCACCAACATGGCAGAGTCCTCCTGAGCCTGAGCCCACCATTCGTCAACAGTCCTGGATGTGGTGAGCAATGAACCAGGTCTAGGGGCCATCCAGAGAGCCCAGTCAGGAGCAAAAGGAGTCAGAGCCGGCTACAGCACAAGCCCAACATCCACCCCAGGGGCAGAGGGGACTGGAAATGAGCACACCTACACCACAGCTGGGGTGGGAGGGACGCCCACACCTGAGGTGGGGAGGGCCCAGGTGAGGCTGCTCGGGCCAATCAAGGCCTCTTAGTGCCCCCAGGACGGGACAGCTGCCTCTCCTCCCAGCCAGGTGTCCCCTCACACCCGGTCCTCCTGGAGGCCCCCGGTGAGGCTGGTCGGGGCAGTCAAGGCCTAGTAGCACAGTTGTAGCCCTGACAGTTAATGTCTGTACCCAATCTGTGAGAAAAGGGGAAAAAAAACAAGCCAGCAAAAGGAAGCTGATGGAGGGAGTAGAGGCTGGTGGGTCAGAGCATTTCCAGGACCCACCAGTCTAACATGCTGAATGGAAAGGTGGTCCCAAAGGAGGAGGTGGTGCACAAGATCTCCAGTATGGGTTGTGCTCCAGGGGTAAATAGTCAGAAGAGCTTAATCCTAGCAGCTGAGCACCCACCAGTGTGAGATCCAGACACAATGCCATTCGCTTACAGAGAAAACTCACGCAAAATGCAGAATCTGGATTATGCAAGTCAGTATTCTTACAAGAACGAGCCCTCTGCTTCAACGAGTTTAAGCATCCTTCCTGTCACTGCTTGAGAGAACAGGGACTTGTCTGCAGCAGGACCCCCCCCACGGCACAGCGATGGGGAAGCACGGGTGTAAACAACAGGCAGGATCTTTGGGGCATCAGACCCATCTCCCCAGTGGCATGGTGCTCTACAAAAGCTGCAGCATCCTCTCCATCTGTGAAGCAAGAATGAAGGTACACCACACTTTCCTGCAGTTTGAAAGTCCCTTTTGTCTATTTGAAAGATTTCTTCAAACCTCATGGGTTGGCTGGCCATAACTCCAGCACCTTAAGCTTCCCTGTTGGGACCGAAAATAAAATTTGGATTTCAAACTGCTCTACTCAACTCATGAGAATCATCTGTCGCTAGCTAGAGCTAATTTAACACTCAGAGGTATTTCTGTAGCGAGAACATTTAGTGCTGAAGGAGCACCAACAGTTAATAGGAGTCTTTATCTTGCAGCAGGTGAACAATGTTCAGGAGCTACGGAAGAGAAAGCTTCCCTCTCTTGCACAGGCAGACAAAAGGTCACATTTCTGTGCAACTCCAAGGGCGAGAGTCACACAATACACTTGCGGTTCTCAGTCTCATACAACATATTTTGCAGTGGGATTGCTACCCAGGCAAGAAATTCACTAGCTCATGTGATTACGGCTCTTCCTAAAGTTACCTAGTTCATAAAAAAGAGTCCTGTTAATGCATTTAAACTGAGATGAAACAAAGTCAGAGGTATTTGGCAGGGAGGAATTTAACTACAGAGATTTGCATCAGTTAAATATGCAATCGATCCTATTTCCAGTCCGCTATGTATCTGGCATTATTAATAAATCATATTCTGTTTCTTCCCTTTAATTGCACTGACTGTGTTAACACAATTAGGAGAAGAGCCTAACAAAACAGAAATAGCAGATTATTTTGAAAACAAATTTAGCAGCCTGGGGTACTGTGGCATATTGCTGAGAGAAAGCAGGTGGTCACAGGTGGCTCTGAGCCTCAAAAGGTAATGACTATCTATATGCTGTGCTATAGGGCTTGGTTGCACTTTGATGAAATACTCTGTCTATGTGCTGGCACAACACATTTGTTTTCAGAGCAATTAAAATCTACAGTAGATCGGAAAACACCATTTTTATGAAAACCCACAGCAAGACAATAATTTACAGACCTATTGTATGAGCATAAGAATTTTGTCCTTTGGGCTAAAACCTCATTATTTTTCATCTTATCCCACTTGGACTTCTTTTTTTCCTTAATACACATAGGTATAAAAATTTAAGTACCACTATTCAGTTACATCTAACAAACTGCATATTGCATAGACAGGTGCTGCGAAGGTGTTATCATCTATTATCGAAGGTGTTATTATCTGACTTTCAAGATAACAGATTGTCCTGTGAGCCTGTGCTTGTGCAGCTACCAATTTTTAGTGAGCCACTGCAGTACAGTGAATGATTCATTAATTGGTATGAAGGATAAGATGAAGTTAAGCCTCATCTAAGGGCACAAAGATACACTGAGATAACCACGTTCCATAGAGAGATTTTCTGAAAATTAAAATATCACGTCTATAAAGCTTAGTGATCATCAATGAAATTCTTCACTTAGGAAAGTATTCCACTTTAAAATTTATCTGTATTTGTCAAATACTCTACAACTCAATTTCCATGATATTTAGACATCTTTCCAGAATCCAGGGAAATGGTGCTTTAGTCTCCCCATAGATCTTGTTGTCATTTTTGTGCAGCATATCAATTTTTGTAGTACTGCAGTACCTCATCCATACTTACCACTACAGTGTTAAAAAAAGCCTTCATGTTTGCAGGTTTAGAGTTTACACCTTTTCAACATACCACTCCCTCTAGGATCCCCTTGTCGCAGGAAATGCCTTCCTTCTGCCCTTTGAAAGCTTCAGCCATAACACCCCAAAAAATAGAACTGAGAGTTCAGCATCCACTGGGCACTGTATTTTATGAGATCCCCAAAAGATACTTCTTTACAAAACCTCCAGGGTGCTATACACTGGTGTTAAACAACTCATCTTGTTCGTTTTCCAAAGAAACAGGCTTGTGTAAGTTTAAGGTTGGGCCACAGCTCTTAAGAGCCTTGGCAGCTTCTTGCCTTCCTCCCTGCACAGCTACCCTTCTCTCTCTTTTTCTACATCTGCTGCCCTTGTATTTTTGTAATGCTCACTAATGCTCTTAGGAAAAATTATCATTTTAGCTACCTGTTCTAAATTACTCTGACAAGACACAGAGGTGCAAATAGGAGCATGTTTCCCACTGTAACAGGAAGAAATAGTCAAGGTTGTCCTAGACCAACAGAAATGAATTTATTTCAGTTCAGTCTCCACCTGCCCAAAGCAGAAATATTTAAACATAACCATTTAGAGAAAGAGTGTGTAAGTATTATGCAAAATCAAAAATGAAATTTGTCCATAATTGGAAATGCAACTTGGGCATAGTTGGAGGAGACTAAAGAGGAGAACTGAGGCAGGTCATTCACTGCATCTTTATCCAGTCCCCCTGGCAAAGAGGTTAAAAAAAAAATAAATCTCTCACTCTAACTATATTCTCCAATTGAGTATTACACATTTTCATATTGTGTGTCTCTAACAAAAAGTGCTCTGCTGAGCTAATTAATTTTTTGATAAGTCCCCTTGCTCTTGCATCTTAGGGACATATGGTGTTACAATACACCAGGCCTCTGGAGCTGTGGCATCTCCTTTCACGCTGCTGTTCCTTTTCACTTTTCCTCATAGCACACGTAGCAGAGCTAAGTTGCTGCTCATCAGCAAGGTCTCCCCCTCCCTCCCTGCCCTCCACCCCTTTTTCCCTGCAGAGTCCTGAATTACACTTCCCTCTGCATACAAATTCCTGCCCTTATTTTGCTTCAGCCCTGGGCTGTCTCCCACTATGCAAAAGGTTGCTGCTTTTAATCTTAATTTCTCAGCAATCCTTGCAGTTAAAGCTCACACATCACAGCGTTTCACTGGCAGTAAAAACTAGCCTCTTCTACTCATCTATATTTCCAGTGTACCTCTGGTTCCCCCAGCCTGTCCCAAGGGGCACATGTTGTCTATTTTACAATTCTCAACAGCCCGGTTTTACTGCAGTCACGTAATGACCGAGTTCAGAGAACGTCACCTGCACCCTGCACAGCTTTGAAGCTGTACTCCCAGAACCTGGAAGCCTGGAATATTCCTCTTGCTCAATAAAATACTGGTATTAATGCCATGGTCCCTGCAGAGCACACAACAGAATATTTCATCACCTCACACAGAGCAGGAGACAGGTAGGCATCGCCTCTCCTAAACCTTTTAGTGTACTGGACACATCAAAGCGCACTGAGCATTTTTGCCTAAAAGGTATTGCCTCCCACTGCTTCTGAAAACAGTTTGGGCTATGGCAGAAAGCAGGGGGCAAGTGTATTTTTATTATTATATTACTAGGAATCTTTGAGGAATACTAGGAGCATTCACAGAAGCAGCAGAGAAAATGAGTGTCAGAGCCCTGCGCTTGCTGGCTGCTGTTGTGCAAAGTCCTTGGGTACTGTGTGAAGGCAGAAAGAGGACAAAGCTTTTCTCCACAAATTTCTTGCCATGCAGAAAGGCATGAAATTTATGAACAGACTGTTTGGCCCCAGTCTGAAGTTTCTTCTACATTCCTTATTCTACTTGAAGAGTACATACGGGAGCTTCAGTCGAACCACTTACAGGAGACCGTGCTCCTTGGCAAGGCTAGACTTTCCCTCTTGGGTAAAGAGGGGCAAAACAAGAGCACCTGAAAAGAATATCCACTGCTCAAAGAACACAGTTGGCAAAGTCAAGAATTAGCAAGATTACTAGTATTTTATTCTACTCTGTATTTATTTTAATCCTATGGATACAGGTGAAATAGGTATTTATTATTGTTTTATCTGCTCCAGAGATGGAACTGCAAGTCCCTTTAAAAACGGCTTGAAAAATCACCTAATTCTACTAAAAAAAAAATCCATTGAACCTCTACTTAAATTTAATCTGTAGCTTCTTACAGAATTTTCTTCCAAAAAGTTTCAGAGGCAATACTCTACCCTAACTGTACACTCATTTTTTTTTAACAGTCGTAACTAAATTTACTTCTCTCTTCAATGCTGACAAAGGTCACCTGAACAGAAGGCCAGATTTCAAGCAGCACACGAAACTTGAGGTACCCACTGTACTGAAAAAAGATTCATTGCTTCTCCAATGCACGTTGTTCAATGCCATCAACCTCTCTGTAAAGAAGTCTGTATCATTTAAGAAGCAATATAATTTATTTTTCAAAACTGCCAAAAATACGCTTGTTTCAATGAAGAAAATTGAGAAAGACGGGTCCATTGTCTCCATTGCTCTAGTTCCTTTAGCACCTTACCCTTTGTGAAACTGAGACTGGAGACCCTCATGCAGCAAAGCATTTTGTCATACATTGAAGTTCCACTAGAATCAAAATACTTAATTAAATCAGGGCCTCTGTGGATAATGATTTCTGCCCCATTGACAGGAAAGCTGGGGAAAACAGTTATACTTCAGATCCAGAAAAATATTTGAACATACTTCAACAAAAAATAAAAAAGGAGCCATGCAGAGCAAGATCTTACATTAAAAGCATTACCACTAGCCTGAAATCAAACTGACAACCTTCAANATCCTATTTCCAGTCCGCTATGTATCTGGCATTATTAATAAATCATATTCTGTTTCTTCCCTTTAATTGCACTGACTGTGTTAACACAATTAGGAGAAGAGCCTAACAAAACAGAAATAGCAGATTATTTTGAAAACAAATTTAGCAGCCTGGGGTACTGTGGCATATTGCTGAGAGAAAGCAGGTGGTCACAGGTGGCTCTGAGCCTCAAAAGGTAATGACTATCTATATGCTGTGCTATAGGGCTTGGTTGCACTTTGATGAAATACTCTGTCTATGTGCTGGCACAACACATTTGTTTTCAGAGCAATTAAAATCTACAGTAGATCGGAAAACACCATTTTTATGAAAACCCACAGCAAGACAATAATTTACAGACCTATTGTATGAGCATAAGAATTTTGTCCTTTGGGCTAAAACCTCATTATTTTTCATCTTATCCCACTTGGACTTCTTTTTTTCCTTAATACACATAGGTATAAAAATTTAAGTACCACTATTCAGTTACATCTAACAAACTGCATATTGCATAGACAGGTGCTGCGAAGGTGTTATCATCTATTATCGAAGGTGTTATTATCTGACTTTCAAGATAACAGATTGTCCTGTGAGCCTGTGCTTGTGCAGCTACCAATTTTTAGTGAGCCACTGCAGTACAGTGAATGATTCATTAATTGGTATGAAGGATAAGATGAAGTTAAGCCTCATCTAAGGGCACAAAGATACACTGAGATAACCACGTTCCATAGAGAGATTTTCTGAAAATTAAAATATCACGTCTATAAAGCTTAGTGATCATCAATGAAATTCTTCACTTAGGAAAGTATTCCACTTTAAAATTTATCTGTATTTGTCAAATACTCTACAACTCAATTTCCATTATATTTAGACATCTTTCCAGAATCCAGGGAAATGGTGCTTTAGTCTCCCCATAGATCTTGTCATTTTTGTGCAGCATATCAATTTTTGTAGTACTGCAGTACCTCATCCATACTTACCACTACAGTGTTAAAAAAAGCCTTCATGTTTGCAGGTTTAGAGTTTACATCTTTTCAACATACCACTCCCTCTAGGATCCCCTTGTCGCAGGAAATGCCTTCCTTCTGCCCTTTGAAAGCTTCAGCCATAACACCCCAAAAAATAGAACTGAGAGTTCAGCATCCACTGGGCACTGTATTTTATGAGATCCCCAAAAGATACTTCTTTACAAAACCTCCAGGGTGCTATACACTGGTGTTAAACAACTCATCTTGTTCGTTTTCCAAAGAAACAGGCTTGTGTAAGTTTAAGGTTGGGCCACAGCTCTTAAGAGCCTTGGCAGCTTCTTGCCTTCCTCCCTGCACAGCTACCCTTCTCTCTCTTTTTCTACATCTGCTGCCCTTGTATTTTTGTAATGCTCACTAATGCTCTTAGGAAAAATTATCATTTTAGCTACCTGTTCTAAATTACTCTGACAAGACACAGAGGTGCAAATAGGAGCATGTTTCCCACTGTAACAGGAAGAAATAGTCAAGGTTGTCCTAGACCAACAGAAATGAATTTATTTCAGTTCAGTCTCCACCTGCCCAAAGCAGAAATATTTAAACATAACCATTTAGAGAAAGAGTGTGTAAGTATTATGCAAAATCAAAAATGAAATTTGTCCATAATTGGGAATGCAACTTGGGCATAGTTGGAGGAGACTAAAGAGGAGAACTGAGGCAGGTCATTCACTGCATCTTTATCCAGTCCCCCTGGCAAAGAGGTAAAAAAAAAAATAAATCTCTCACTCTAACTATATTCTCCAATTGAGTATTACACATTTTCATATTGTGTGTCTCTAACAAAAAGTGCTCTGCTGAGCTAATTAATTTTTTGATAAGTCCCCTTGCTCTTGCATCTTAGGGACATATGGTGTTACAATACACCAGGCCTCTGGAGCTGTGGCATCTCCTTTCACGCTGCTGTTCCTTTTCACTTTTCCTCATAGCACACGTAGCAGAGCTAAGTTGCTGCTCATCAGCAAGGTCTCCCCCTCCCTCCCTGCCCTCCACCCCTTTTTCCCTGCAGAGCCCTGAATTACACTTCCCTCTGCATACAAATTCCTGCCCTTATTTTGCTTCAGCCCTGGGCTGTCTCCCACTGTGCAAAAGGTTGCTGCTTTTAATCTTAATTTCTCAGCAATCCTTGCAGTTAAAGCTCACACATCACGGCGTTTCACTGGCAGTAAAAACTAGCCTCTTCTACTCATCTATATTTCCAGTGTACCTCTGGTTCCCCCAGCCTGTCCCAAGGGGCACATGTTGTCTATTTTACAATTCTCAACAGCCCGGTTTTACTGCAGTCACGTAATGACCGAGTTCAGAGAACGTCACCTGCACCCTGCACAGCTTTGAAGCTGTACTCCCAGAACCTGGAAGCCTGGAATATTCCTCTTGCTCAATAAAATACTGGTATTAATGCCATGGTCCCTGCAGAGCACACAACAGAATATTTCATCACCTCACACAGAGCAGGAGACAGGTAGGCATCGCCTCTCCTAAACCTTTTAGTGTACTGGACACACCAAAGCTCACTGAGCATTTTTGCCTAAAAGGTATTGCCTCCCACTGCTTCTGAAAACAGTTTGGGCTATGGCAGAAAGCAGGGGGCAAGTGTATTTTTATTATTATATTACTAGGAATCTTTGAGGAATACTAGGAGCATTCACAGAAGCAGCAGAGAAAATGAGTGTCAGAGCCCTGCGCTTGCTGGCTGCTGTTGTGCAAAGTCCTTGGGTACTGTGTGAAGGCAGAAAGAGGACAAAGCTTTTCTCCACAAATTTCTTGCCATGCAGAAAGGCATGAAATTTATGAACAGACTGTTTGGCCCCAGTCTGAAGTTTCTTCTACATTCCTTATTCTACTTGAAGAGTACATACGGGAGCTTCAGTCGAACCACTTACAGGAGACAGTGCTCCTTGGCAAGGCTAGACTTTCCCTCTTGGGTAAAGAGGGGCAAAACAAGAGCACCTGAAAAGAATATCCAGTGCTCAAAGAACACAGTTGGCAAAGTCAAGAATTAGCAAGATTACTAGTATTTTATTCTACTCTGTATTTATTTTAATCCTATGGATACAGGTGAAATAGGTATTTATTATTGTTTTATCTGCTCCAGAGATGGAACTGCAAGTCCCTTTAAAAACGGCTTGAAAAATCACCTAATTCTACTAAAAAAAAAAATCCATTGAACCTCTACTTAAATTTAATCTGTAGCTTCTTACAGAATTTTCTTCCAAAAAGTTTCAGAGGCAATACTCTACCCTAACTGTACACTCATTTTTTTTTAACAGTCGTAACTAAATTTACTTCTCTCTTCAATGCTGACAAAGGTCACCTGAACAGAAGGCCAGATTTCAAGCAGCACACGAAACTTGAGGTACCCACTGTACTGAAAAAAGATTCATTGCTTCTCCAATGCACGTTGTTCAATGCCATCAACCTCTCTGTAAAGAAGTCTGTATCATTTAAGAAGCAATATAATTTATTTTTCAAAACTGCCAAAAATACGCTTGTTTCAATGAAGAAAATTGAGAAAGACGGGTCCATTGTCTCCATTGCTCTAGTTCCTTTAGCACCTTACCCTTTGTGAAACTGAGACTGGAGACCCTCATGCAGCAAAGCATTTTGTCATACATTGAAGTTCCACTAGAATCAAAATACTTAATTAAATCAGGGCCTCTGTGGATAATGATTTCTGCCCCATTGACAGGAAAGCTGGGGAAAACAGTTATACTTCAGATCCAGAAAAATATTTGAACATACTTCAACAAAAAATAAAAAAGGAGCCATGCAGAGCAAGATCTTACATTAAAAGCATTACCACTAGCCTGAAATCAAACTGACAACCTTCAAATCAGACTTCAGCTGATCTTCAAACCGTAAAGAAATTCTCCTTCCTTCACTTCAGTACAGCAATAAAAGACTAGTAGCCCAGAGATTTTCCCTAGCCTGGTGGACCACACAACTGAGGTCAAGCAGTGACACAAGCATGTCTTCATTGCATTTGACTGAAGTTCAATAAACTTGGGTAGATACAACTCTCAAAGGCAGGGATGCTGTTAACAATTTCAGGAAAGCAAAGCACTCAGTGAGATGAAAGGCAGCTGCCAGCTTGCAGCCACAGGACTATATCGTTACAAACAATGAATGGAGACAAAATTTATCGATTAGCGCTTGTCATCCAACTGGTTTGTCTGAACTTGGGAGATGTTAAGAATTACACTTAACAGAAAGAGGTAACCTTCTCCTCTCCTTCCCCTGCTCCCATCCAGATTATAATATATGAAATTAACTGAATACTCAGAGGAAGCTTAGGAATTTTTGTGGGCCTCAGAAGCAATTTAACCATATGAAACGTGTGTGATTTGATCCAGCCCATTTAAATGAGCTCAACAGGAGAGTAAGCTGGTATAAAATAATTTCCTTGGGAATGAAATCTGCCAGTCCCTGTCCTTCAGCAGTCCTGTCCCTCTCCATACCCATGTACGCCTTCTTATGGAGTTGCTTTAAATAACACAATATCATCTATCAGAAAATCCATTCTAGCTATAATACATTAAGATGAATTTGCATATGCCAGACCCTCTGCAATATCTCCTCTCCAGATATTCACTAGTTTCCATGCAAAGGCAGGTAAACAACAAATTCTTGCTGGTTTGAATATTCCAAAGCTCTTCTTAAGCACTTGCACAGATGCTGTAAATGAGAAGTGGTTTTGCTTTATTTTAACAGGAAGACATTTGTGTTACAATTCCAAGGCAGGGGGACTGTTGAAATCTACGTAAATAAGTAGCCCATTTGGGCTACTAATATTTAATCCATCTATTACTTAAGTACTATGGTACTTAGCAAGTACTCATCAAACTCACTCAAGATTTCAAGTAGCAGTATCAAAAATATTTCAGAACAGATTGCTTCCTATCTTTGCATAGAGCCTCAGCCTTGCCCCCACAGACATCAAAAAGAAAAGAGGACTAACAGAAAGGTATAAAAGCTACTGTGCAAAAAAAACCCCACCCAAACCAACCAAAACCCAACAAGCTGCAGAGCATCCAGCATCCTGTCCTATTGCAGCAAGCCCAGCCGTCAGCAATTTTGGCATTAGCCAGCTCCATATCTCCTGTATGAAAGACACAGTGCTGTGAGCAATTAAAGGACACTGTAAATGGATTTATCCCAGGAAGGATGAAGAATGAGAATTCAATGGAATAATGCAAACATGTCCAGACATGTAACAATAATCAGTTAGTGGGGCAAAAATAAATGTAAGGTATAGAGAATGTTGTATCTGGGATTCATTTTCACTCTGCTAAAAGTAATGCTAGGGCAATGAATTTCATTTTATATCCAGTGGTAAATACCATTATGATTTATTATAATTTCAAACAGAAGTAAGCAACTGACACACAGTGGTATGTACCGTCATCTGAGCATGGATTCATAACATTTAATCAGCCATTTGCTATAGAAGGATATTTGCCTGTTGGATTGCCTTTAATCAGTACTAACAGAATTAAAAAGAAACATATTTTGAAATGGAGAGATAATTAGATGTGCCATTTAACCAGTTCTCTCTCATGCCTGAGATTTTGTGACTGCACTTGCATATGATATGCCTAAGGGTCCATCCCAATTTTCTTTCCTGTCAGTGGGAGACTCTGATTCAAGGTTACTGGATCAGACTGGAACTGGAGCAGACTTTTGATTTTTTTATATTTTTTTTTTCCTTTGAAAGCTCAGCACCTGGTCGCACTGGGGCCCATTGTAGATGGCACTGTACACTTTCCCATCATTAACTCTGTGTGTTCCTTTTATTTTCCACTTTTGGGGCCTTGGGATTCAAAAGCAATACAAAAAAAGTAAAGGGATGTTTTCTCTCATCAGCATAAGACTTACCTACTTTTCATTAAAAAAACAGATTGAAATTAGACAAAAGGTAAAATACCTTAAAAGATTTTCAAGTGTTGTCTTAGAATATTTTCAGATCATATATCCAACAAAGCACACAAGATATTAAAGAACACTATTCCTAACCCTTGAGAGAGACACTGAACAAGACAGAGTCATAGGTAGATCCCCCTTTATTTGTTCTGATAGTTCACCCTCTGCCTTCCCAAACAACCCAAACTTATGCATTGCTAAAATCAAAACTCTAAAATATATATATAGACACACAAGCCGCCTAATGCCAGTAAAAAAAAAAGTCTAAAATCTTCCATTCATTGTGCCCCCATGATTAAATCTCAGTGATACAACCTGAACCAAAATAGTAAGTGATTAATAGCCAGACAACTCCAGTGTTGGGGTTTTTTTATGTAATGATAACCTGCTACATTATTCGCAAAATCTTTGTTGCTGCTTTATTGTTAAAAAAACCCTTGAAACCCACCTGAATCCATGTGAAGTAGACAGTACAAGGGCTCTGGAGATCCTGGCCAGGATCCTGCTCTGCAGCTGGTCTCCCACATTGGCCTGCGTGAGCTCCTTTGCCTCTACTCCCTATGCACTTCTCCCTGTGTAAAAAGGAGGATTTGCTTCCTTTGAAAAGTGCTACCTAGAACCATGCACTGAACAAAGACACATCACCTATTAGTGCTTGGTACAACAAAATTATGTCAGTCCCAAAACCGCGATGAAAACTAGATTTCCTTGCCTATATGATTCACCCTGTTACACATCACATTCCCCAAATAACATGTTTTATCCTTAAAACAAATCACATGGGATTCATGGAGAATTCTTGCAAAAGAATTTCTTAAAACAATACAGCATTACATGTTCAGATCCTCTGTGTGAAGTCCCTACATATGTCTATAAATATTTAATCTAACTGAAAAGCTGTCAAATGTTACCTATTCTTGTAAGAGTCTCTACACTGTATTTTTGTTCCACAAGCCACATTTTACTACAAAACAAGAATTCTTGAGAAAACTTCATCTGGGTCAATATTTATATATATCAAACTCTAGGAGGGGAAATAGCATTTCTTCCATTTATTTCCAAAAGATACTTCCTATGCGGTAATTTTATATTGTGTGTGCGCGTTTATGTATTTGACATATGCAATCCCACATCTCCATTACACTTACCCTTACATTACTCCAACTTGTATACAAGGAAAGATCCAAGTAACACAGAGTTCAAAGTATGAAATAATTTCTTCATTTATACTAACATATAGTTTAACTGTCTTTATATAGCCTTTCAGCAGCAGTACCTCCACTGTATTCATATTTTAGTTCACATCCCACCTTCAAGGCTCCAATATTTCAGCACAATTACAAATTAATGAGATAGGTAGTCTCCGTTACAGAGATAGCAGCAATCTGTAAAAGGGTATTAAGAAAAGGAGTAATTTATTGGCTCATGAAGGTTCCAAGTGAGCAGTTGCATTAGCATGACAGCAGGAGGTCAAGAGACTCATTAGCCAGCAGTTGTAAGATATGCTGCTCAGTATTTTTATAGTAGCAGGATGTACACGCAACATACACTTTAGGAAACACAATTATTGGGGCGCTCACTTTGGCATTAACTTTATTTCCCAACCCACCTGAAGCCCGTGGGTACCCACTGTGGGGGTGGCTCATTGCTGTGTCCCTGCAACAGGGAATCTGTTCCAAATAGCCAGCTTTGTTTCATGCACTGCTATATTACAAAAAAAATATCTTGTCCAGTAACACTGTGGGACAGAAACAGTGAAAACAGCAGAGAGATGAACATCTGCTGTCCCCCTTACCTGGGTAAATGCTTCTAACAACAACAGAAACTGCATCCCTTGCACCAGCCGAACACTAACCTTAACTTGGCTGATGCAACCGCCAGAGACGTATCTTGTTAATACCTGAGCTCATCTTTTCAGTTTGAGCTACAAGGGAAGTATGGCTCAGGTCTGAAATTTGGAGGTGGGGACAAGGAGAAGGGAAGGCAAATGATGGAAGAAAAGAGGAAAAAATAATGTACGTGTGTGGGGCTGGAGGAGAGATACAGCAGCAAGGCAGCATTTACAAAATGTTGTTCTCAGGCTGAGGAGAAAGTGTTTTGAAAGCCTTGAACTTGGATAAAAATCTAAGTGTATGATATGGTGCAAAACTGAATGAATTAACAAAAATGGAGGTGTTAGATCCTGATTGGGGAGGGACTCTTAATCAGGGAGTGTAGTGATAGGACAAGAGGTAATGGTTTTAAATTGAAAGAGGGGAGATTTAAATTAGATACAAAGAAGAAATTCTTTCCTGTAAGGGTGGTGAGACATTGGCTCAGGTTGTCCAGAGAAGCTGTGGATGCCCCATCCCTGGAGGGGTTCAAGGCCAGGCTGGATGGGGCTTTGATCAACCTGGTCTAGTGGAAGGTGTCCCTGCCCATGGCAGGGGGGTTGGAACTTGATGATCTTTAAGGTCCCTTCCAACTCTAACCCTTCTGTGATTCTATGATAAAACAAAGTGGCATGGCTCCACTGACTCCAGAGGTACTCTGCCCTTTTAGACCCAGTGAGGAAGGCCCTAGGTCATTTTAAAAGACCTTCACTTTCAAAGGAATGAAATCTACAGTCACTCTAAAGCTTCTTACTGCAATTCATTCACACAGAGGGGGAAAAAGACAGTCAAATAACCTTGCATAAATACACAGTTCTTGTATAAACCAGAAATGCCAACAGGGTGACCAGGTACCCTGTTTAATTTGGCTTAAGGTTTGGCTGGCATTTCCCGTCTCTCCCACCCCTCCCCTCTCCGGTCCGACACCCATCATCTTTTGTCTACAGAACAAGGGATTAAAGCAGAGCTGTACAAGTGTTTTTGTCTAAATCAGATATGTAGAATGCAATAATTGCCTCTGAATGTGCTTCATGACTGATATCAGCAAACACCTTAATTATTAATTGAATTTCTTCAAACTAACTGTATCAAAGCCTAATACATCAACTCTTATCACAACTGCAGCACTCCAAGACTTCAACGTTATTTCTAATTAAACACATGGGTACCTATATGAAAGGGAACGACGGCGAGCTTGGTTATTTTCATAGATTTCAGATGTTCCTTAAATTTTGCAAGAAGCCATCTCTCTTAAGCATTGCATTATTTCTCATTAAAAGCTGATTTATTTTTTTAATCAAAAACATCAGATGTTGCCTTCCCTTAAAAGTATTTTGGCCTAATTTTCATCTCACCAAAAAATGGCAATGTCAGACTAGCAGAAGAACCAGAGTGCAAGCCGAATCATGATCAAATCTGGAGTCCAATATTAAGCACACATACAAAGGCTTTACTCAGTTGATACCTGTATTATTCGGGCTTTTTCTCAATCTCAACTTTTGATGGTCCTTCCCCTCAATCATGGTTTTTCACATAACACATCATTACATCGGGGAGTTGATGGCCACAGGATGTTTGGCGGCCAAGAGCATATATGGGTCAACAAAGAGATTTCCAAACAGATTAACAGAAAACATTCATCAGGGAATACTGTCAAGAGTTCAATGCCATCTCTAAGTTAAGGTCCTTAAACTGAAGGTCGTTGGAAAGACTTATGTTTCCTCGTAGCCTGGCTCCTTATGCAGACAAACCCTGGCTCCTTCCTCCTGTAGGAAGCCACTACTAGATGAGGTACTGTGCTACACAGCCCTGTGGTGTGACCCCACACAGCTGTCCCATGTTCTTCATCTCTAGGAAGGCTCATACTGCTGCTTCCTTTCATGAATATGTAGGACAGCAATCTCAGAAAACTTGCACAGATGTTCAGCAACTGCAATTTATAGGGATGATATGTAAACAATCCAGTAGGAAAACATTAACTAGAGGAAGTTACATTAAAAAAAAAAAAAAAAAAAAGAAAAAAGAAAAAGAGAGCTGCACAGCAACAGCGCAAATAAGTTTAGTTCTTTACTGAAATCCAAGTGAAAAAACGTGAAATAAGATGGAATATAGGTCAGTCTAAAATAGCTGTTCACACCTCAGTGGAATGGACCATCCGGGTCCAGGGCTACTATCTCCTCCAAGCAAAATCCCTGAGTGTTCACACAGAGTTTGCAATTTGAATGCAGACTTTCCAGGAGCAGAGTTGCTTCACCACAGTCACAATTTTTAAAAATCTTACTCCAGTGCTTCTAAAACCTCTATGATTTGGGAGAAGAATGAGCCTGTTGTCCATTTGTCTGAAGGGCAGAGGTGGCTGAGAGTGGCTGCAGTGGGTTCTGCTCCACATCTCCCAGCATCACGGCACAGAGGGCACTGCCCTGAGAGTAGGAACAACAAGCAGAAATGCCATGAACGTGGCTTCTCATCCGTAGTGATCGATGGATTTGAAATAGCTGCTTCATCTCCTCCTGAAAATCTTATTCACATTGGCAGCTCTGCACGACCAGTGGTGTTTGAAAAGCAGGGGGAAAAAAATAAAATAAAAAATCTGTCTTTTATCAGGACAGATGCTGGCCAAAAGCTTGAGAGCCTCAACCAGAACAACAGCTGGCTTCACATCCCGAGTCAGAAAACAGTCTTTGTTTAAAGAATATTTAATGACCTGGTTAGGCTCCAAAAACGTACATGGCAAATTCTCTTCTCTTCTAATTCCATTATAAAAGAGAAATGTTCATTCAAATGTATAAACATAGCCTAGAAATGGAACAAACTTTAATAAATTGAACCTATGAGGATAAGGAGCACTTTACTCTCATTTTGCAACATGAACTGAGAGATTTGCCCTCCACCTTCACCCCCACTCACTTCTCTTTTAGGCCAAGAGTCCCGGAGCTCAGTGTTTGAAGAACCATTTTACTGGTGTTCCTTAGAGCAGTTCCAGTGTATCCCCTAATCAGTAATTACTAAGTCAGCAGAGCTGTGTGTAATTATTCCAAAGTAGTTGTATGTATTATTCTATATATGAGGATAAACTATGAGGATATTCATAAAACAAAAAGGAAATGAGTTAGACTCACCATTTTTATAAATACCCAGGTGACTACTTGTGAATTGCAACAGAAAACACTTCTAGTGTTTGCTGTATATATTTCCTTATCTTCATTCTTTGTTAACAACACACACTAAGGCCCTTAATAAACGTAATGGTAACAAGTCATACATTCATCTTGTTTAAAAACAGCCCGTGTGACCTTTGTGTGCCCACAACTTTGAATCTGGCCCAATGGTCGATTGCTTCAAGCTGAGATACTGCCCCAAGCCTGAAATCAGCAAACATGGCTGAATAACAGCCACGATGCAAACCTGGAGAGGGGGAAATAATAATGTGATGCAGAAGATGGGTACTGCCACATGGTGGATTTTTTTTTTTTCTTTGCCTCCAGCATTGCATCATAAAAACCGCATTTTCATTTTCAGCTTTCCTACACATTTGAGCCAGGAAAGGCTTTTTGTTGTCATCTCAACAGGTTCAGAGCTTAACCCAAGCCAGAATTTACTGGAGCATCACCATTGAGTGGTTACACCTATACACATTTGCTTTGTATCCTTGCAAATCTTATTAAAAAGATTAAATGACAAAATACCCCAACCAAAATGCTTTTAACACGTATGCACGTGACTATATACATATCTGTATAGTCATACAAAAGCACACTAACACACGTACCATGCCAACACACATACAGAATAAGCAAGTTTTAAGGCTGCATCTTAATAATAATCCAAGTTAAGACAGTGATATCATAATGCAGTCAGATCAAGTTTAACTACAATCCTCTCAACTGTAAGCTAGAGATGGGTGGATTTCAAATGCTCAGAAAATTAATAATAAAGTTTCTGGCCAACGCAGGCATTATGTCAGGAATCTCTCCCCCACCCCCAGTCCCTATCTCCTTTTTCTCCTCCTTCCATACCGTGTACTTACACTCCTCTCTCTGACTTTTGTCATAACATTACCTGCCTTTCTTCCACCTTCCTTTGTACCACCTTTCCAATATCTGGAAGGGACAGAGATAAAAACACCTTTCTTAAGGGGTTATCCCATTTGACTATTCCAAATTGCACTACCAGGCTGTGCCTCTTAAAAACTTCAAAGAACCAGACCTGGAGCCCAGAATGGCAATTGAACATCCATTTCCTGGGAAAACAGTCCTCCTGGAGGACTCTAGCAGGTCTCTCTGCCCTTATCCTGAAATCAGGGTAGACACACTGATGCTGACCTGTGCTTCCCACCCAAATAAAAATGAAGGTGAGCTGCAGAGTTCAGGCTTTGAATCCATAGAGTTGGCTCACACGTTTCTTTTAAAAGCCAACGGAGTGAGCGTGAGTGAGATTTGAGAGAACTGGCTCACACAGTGTGTTAAGCACTCACCCTCCATGAAAGGCTGGCCAAATCACCCCGAGGTACAAATCACTTTCTCACTCAACTGTTGTCATCTGGAAGGATGATAAAAGACAGGATACTGAAGGAATCCCATATGCTAACCCCCCTTTCTCCCTCATCTTTTATTCATCATTGCATCTGAAATGAGTAAGTTGAATCCCAAACTGAGACTGCACACATATAAACATTTTAGCAGACCAAAGAGCCCTCCATGTGTATTAATATTTTGTGCTGATAGTTGTATTCAGAGATGCCAGGTAAATCAGAATTCACTGTCCTGCAAGGCATACAAACACTCACGTATGCTGTCCCTGTCCTAGATGGCAAGTATCCTGGCTGCTTTCATGCTCAACACAAAGCATACATATGCTGCAGCTATCTCTGCTTATATACATTGTATAGGTTCAGGGTTTATCACATTTTCATGGAAATTCAGTTCAGTGCTCAATTTGGCCTTATTTAAATGCTAATTTCAGTGAAGTGGTTTAACAAAGCAATTATGAAAAAAGGCTCTAATCTTCCACTGACTGAGTAGGGAAAAACTCAGAGTGTGGGAGACAGATTAACCATGTAAATACAATATAAGCGATCTGTTTCATACTTAATGCATTTGGTTGGTAAGTGATTCAGTTACAAAGGTGGCAGTTCAGCCTCCTTTTCTAAATATATAACACCAAAGAACCAACAAAACACTAACACCTCATGCAAGCTTTAATAATTACACTTAGCAACCTCTCTTGTTTTCTGTACTTAATACTCCCTCTTGTTTTCCTTCTTAATGTATGTTTATCCATTTTATTTAGAACTTCTGACTGTAAGATATAATCACATACTTTAGAAAGCATTTTGCTATAATTGTAGTTAGTCAAGTTAAGTGCCACAATTTAAAATGGTCTAATGTTAATTCCACCTCCCCCCTCTGCCAGAGCTGCAACTGAAGCTGATGGTGCCAAGCAGTTCAAGATGCCTCCACCTACTAGAATCAAAATGCACTGGTTCTACAGCACTACATTTCGCAGAACAAGGGCAGACAGAAGAGAGAAGTGATGCAAGGGACTTTTAGGCCTGATACTAATTTCTTGGATAATCTACAGTGCCATTAGAATTTGCAATGTCTTTCTGCTCTTGAGAACAGGTAACATGTGACTGACAGAAATCTGTGAGATACTGTCAAATGATCAATCTTCTGCCTCTGAATCTGTGGAATTTTATATAAGTTGAATACACAAAGGATTTAATGTCACTGTTGATTTATGAATTTCAAATACCAACTTTTTATTTTCTAAAGTTTAATCGTTTCAGTTCTTTTTTTCCAGAGATCTGTTACCTCTCTGAGAACTTCTCACTGACTTTCTATCATCTTCTCAGCCCTAGCCCTCTCCCCAGTGCTTTCCTGATTTCTCCCATCCCCTCCTAAGAGTCTTTGCCCCAAGGTTGTACAATCTGTACAGACACAGCAACGAGGGAGGAGAACAAAACAAAGGCAGAATTCAAGGGCTGAAGCAGGGAAGAGTCTATGACAACTAGTCACAAAAGACTTTTGGACATGAATTTTAGGCATTCACCTTTTAGACTTATTTTTCATCTGAAGAGTGTCCATTAATAACAACAAAAAAGCAAATTCTAGCAGACAATACATAGTTTTCATGAAATATTTATCACAAGAGCATCATGAGACATCTGCATTGTGTGGTGCTCACAAAAGGTTTGTGCTACACAATTGAGTATTGCTGTAGCATAGAGAAACATAATTCCTGTGAAGCCAACGGAATGTCTCCTGTTTAAGCTAAGACAAGTTCCATTTGCAGTATAACTGCAGCAACTGTGTTTAACAACAGTAGAGAGACAACGGTATACAATGAAAATACCAGGAAGCAATGACATGCATACCGTTTTTAGAAGCCATAAAACAAAAAATCTACACTGGAAATCTTGAGCCATGTAACCATGTATTGATGAATTTTGTACGGATTCCCTAACTTTCATGGTTTACTCAACAAAGCAATCACTTGAGCAGCACAGTCAAGGGGGAACGAGTTAGATTTCCATCATCCAGCCAATGCAAAGAGTAGAGCATTCAACTCGGATGCACATTTCTAACTTCTCTGAATTGGTGGGCAGCTATGGTGGACATCCCTGTTGCTGAAATACACAAGCTAGTGCAGCACTGTGCCAGCTCATTGGACTAGGAGGGCAAAGGGCAACGTCTACATCGGATAGCAACGCGCTGCAGTTCCCAGAATATAGGGAAAAAACTGCAGCTCCAAGATCCATAAGAGTTCTTCTGCTACTCAGGGTTGTATCTTAAGAAAACAGGTCTGTGATGTTCAGAGGCTATGAAATGTACTCAGTAATTCTTGTTACTGGACATCTCTGAAAAAGACTTTAGAATTGTTTAGTTTGCAAAAGACCTTTAAGATCATCAAATCCAACCATTAACCAAACACTGCCAAGTTACTACTAAGCCATATCCCTCAGTACCACATCTACACATCTTTTGAATACCTCCAGGGATGGTGCCTCAACCACTTCCCTGGGCAGCCTGTTCCAGGGCTTGACAACCCTTTCAGTGAAGAAATTTTTCCAAATATCCAATCTAAACCTCCCCTGGTGCAACTTGAGGCTGTTTCCTCTTGTCCCATCGCCTGTGACCTGAGAGAAGAGACCAACCCTCCCTGGCTAAAACCTCCTTTCAGGGAGTTGTAGTGAGCGAGAAAGTCTCCCCTCAGCCTTCTCTTCTCCAGGGTGATCAACCCCAGTTCCCTCAGCCGTTCCTCATAAGATTTATGCTCCAGACCCCTCACCGGCTTCACTGTCCTTCTCTGGACTTGCTCCAGCACCTCAATGTCTTTCCTGGAGTGAGGGGCCCAAAACTGGACACAGTATTTGAGGTGGGGGTCTCACCAGTGCCAGCTACAAGTGAACAATCACTTCCCTAGTCCTGATGGCCACACTGGTTCTGATACAGGCCAGGATGCTGTTGGCCTCCTTGGCCACCTGGGCACACTGCTAGCTCACGTTCAGCCAACAGTCGACCAATACCCCCAGGTCCTTTTCTGCCAGGCAGCTCCAGCCACTCTTCCCCAAGCCTGTAGCGCAGCACAGGGTTGGTGTGACCCAAGTGCAGCACTCGCCACTTGGCCTTGTTGAGCCTTGGCCCATCGATCCAGCCTGTCCAGATCTCTCTGCAGAGCCTTCCTACCCTCAAGCAGATCAACACTCCCACCTAACTTGGTGTCCTCTGCAAACTTACTGTGGGTGCACTCAATCACCTTGTCCAGGTCATTGATAAAGACATTAAACAGAACTGGGCCCAATACCAAGCCCTGGGGGACATCCCTTGTCATCAGCCACCAACTGGATTTAACTCCGTTCACCACCACTCTTTGGGCCCGGCTCTCCCGCCAGTTTTTTACCCAGCCAAGAGTGCACCCATCCAAGCCAGGAGCAGCCAGCTTCTCCAGGATAATGCTGAGAGAAATGGTGTCAAAGGCTTTACTGAAGTCTGGATAGACATCATCCACAGCCTTTCCCTCATCCACTAAGCGGGTCACCTTGTCCCAGAAGGAAATCAGATTAGTCAAGCAGGACCTGCCCTTCATAAACCCATGCTGACTTGTCAGTCCCTTTTCCTGAACCCACCTGAGGTTTTAAACAGGAAAATGTTGTTCTTCCTGCAACAATATAATGATACAACGTGGGATAGGAAGAGCATCCGAGACAGAAGATATGAGAACAATTAAATGTGAACAGTCACACACCATCCGCCACCCCTTTGACCTATATAATTAATTTAATTATGTATTTAATTATAATTGTATCTATTTATATTAATTATATATTTAAATTTTTGTCTGTCAACTCTTTTTATCTGCATGGACTAGCTTTCTAAGCACAATGGAGTGAAAAATACGCAGCATGTCTGTAAATTTGCAAGAGCTTATATCTCTAAAGCCAGAAAGGAGTTTCCTTTTCTGCAAGATAAACACTGATTGTTTCCATTCTCCTTACAGTCTACTGTAGTCTCCCGGAGGTCTTGGTGACTATAGTTGCCTATTTCTTCAATAATGCATGTAAAGAATGAAGGAGAAGGGCTGCAGAGAAGAATGAGTATGAAGGATGAGTTATGGTCAAGAGACAGTTTTTCTAAACTTAAAATCTTATTTTTTGAGACAGAAAAGGGTCGGGTCATTTTCATTATCCGAAGGGTGAACAGTTTAGCTCCGCTTCATAAGCAAAGCAGCACCCCGCTCAGTACTCAGCCCACTGTGGGGTGGAGATAGGAGTATTCCCAATATCAGCACTAGGCAAAAGGCTCACTGATACTTAGTCATGTGGAAACATTCATTTTGACAGTAAACAGTGTTCTTTAGAGATTACTTCCATGCATTATTTCTTCTGCTGCCTGAAGGCACAAAAACCCCCCAAATGTAAGCAGCTCCAGAAAGCCACAAAAATATCTGCACAAAATCTCCCTGTGTTGGGGTGCTGCCTGCAGTTGTGGGCTACTGCACCAAAGATGAACCACACCAAACAAATTCACACTGCACAGAGCTGGCTAATGAAGAAAATTTCCATTTTCTCAGCCTAGTGCAATCACGGTCCAGCTGGAGAAAACACTCTGCATTCCCAAAAATGCAATTAAGATTTTGAATGTTCCGATCTGTTCAGAGCTGATCATTTGTCCCCACCATGATATAAACGGTGTATGACCTTACCAGAAACAGCAAGGACCAGTTGTTAAACGTGTCCTGTTTGAGAGCTGGCAGCCAGGACAAGATTTCCTCGCAGTGTTTAATGCAAGCCATTAACAGGTGAACATACTTAGGAGTTAATCAAGAGCACTCACTGCATACTGCAAAATATGACAATGAAACAAGCGGTCAACATTAGCAAGGTCTCAAAGCTGAGTCTAGTACTGAACAACAAAGTACCTTTTGGAAAAAACATCATTAGTGAAAAGTGACCGAGAGAGAAGAGCAAGAGCAGGAAGAGCTCACCCCAACCTTCCAACGGCAATGTGGTATAGCCAATGAGTATAGAATCATAGAATCATCTAGGTTGGAAGGGACCTTTCAGATCATCCTAACACTGGCAAAAACCATCACTAAACCATAGCAGTAGGCACCACGTCTACCCATCTTTTAAATACCTCCAGGGATGATGATTCTTCCACTTCCCTGGGCAGCCTGCTCCAGTGCTTGAATAGAATCATAGAAGTGTCTATGTTAATCTATGAGTAAATACAAGTAAACAAACATAAAGATTTCGGACGCTAGTCACTTAAGTAGGTAGGAAAGTGGACCAAAATGCCAGCATTTTAAATTCCTGATCTCAGCCCAGATTCATGCTTTATAAGTTGTTCTACCCTAAAAAGTAGAGTTACTATTCTGGAGCTGGGAACATTTAGCTGTGATTTAAATCAAGATTCCATTTTTGTGGTGTTGACTTTTACAAGTTTTAAAGCAATACAGTCTTTGCATGAAATTCAATTTTAACTTATTCAGCAAGGTCTTTATCTTACACTGTTTTCATTAAAATAAGGCCGCTCTTTTTGTTTAAAGAAAACATGGTAACTACAAATACAGCTATCCCTCTCTGGATTTTCATAAATCAAAAGTTTCATTCAATATATTGACCTTTTATGATCCTGCCCTTGATTTCAAGACTAATGTCTAAACATAAACAGTAGGGAGAGAAGAGTTGAGTTAATACACAAGTCTACCAAATACTAGAATATAAGTCTGACTGAAACCCACAAAGCTTTCAATGAATCAGAACAAAACTTCAACTTTGGTCTGAAATACGAGAAAAATGAATGCTTCATAATGAATTTTGCCTGAGGGAAATAATATCTAATTTTGATTTCAAATGATTTTTTTATACATTACAGAAAAAAAATATTAGTTTTCACTTTTTAATATAGTCAGTTTGCATTTGAGTTCTCAGGTTTAGTAGAGTTCAGATCCCAAAAAGAACAGAGACTATTCGAGTAAGACAAAAGCTGTTGTGCAAAGCTAAAGCTTGTGAGCAGTTTTCCTGGGTGTGAAGTGCAAAACTGTGCCACAAAAACAGCCCTGCAGGTCCTGCAGTTCTGTAACTACACTGAGAAACCCAGAACGAGTCAGAACCCTCAAACAAAACACGGTTTAATGCTTTAGAACTTAAATGAAAATAAAAGATCGTTGAGGTGAGCCCTGGTGGAAGGGATCTGTATAAGGAAAGAGGTGTCGGATGAGAAAACCCAAATTCCCAGCAGTTCAATATTCAGTGCTATTTGAATCAACAGTTACCCACCAAGAAATTCCACACAACACGTGCAACAAATTTAAGTTACAAAACCATACCCGTTTGATTTAAAGTAAGTACCTTGGGACAGTAAAGCAGCCTCCCTTGACAGAATTTGTTTCATTAAGGTTTTCCTAAACTTTACACAGCACAGTAGGCACGGTAATTTCATTTCCAAATGAGTTAAAACAGCTTTTGATCTGGTAGAGGCACTTAATTACGATCAGAAGGGCAAGAAACTAAAATATATGTAAGTGTGCCGGGCAATTCATGTCATTTCAGTGTAATTATCCTACCTCAGGGTCAGCTCAAGTTGCTCCCACAAAAGCTAACTTCCTCTGAAGGGCTATTTGTCATGGATGCTTGATTCTTAATCACTTCATCAGATCAACTGCTGCTCTGCCTATCCCTGTGATCATTTCAAAGGTTTCAGGCCCCTTCTGCTGAAGTTACTTATTAGTCAGCTCCATTCCAGCTGCCATGCTGAAAATTTCTGAAAAAGCAAGAACACTTCACAGTGTTTCAGTTGATGCAGAAGAGTTCTGTTGTGCTAAGGTACTTGCCGAAAAAAATAACCAAATAATATTAAAGAGCAAACCCTCCTCTGATGTTACATTACTAAATTCTGCGACACTCCAGGGAAGGTTTTGGACCTGAGCTCTGCATCTGCAAACCCAAGACAAGAACACTGCCGTGCTTTGGATGTGCAGATCAGAGATTCACAATGAGGTTCCTGGCCCCTTCCACACCTGGTCAAGGGACCCACCCTCTCTCCAATTTCTATAAGATTAATTCCCAGCCTATCACACCTCTGGAGTAACCACAGCCACTGCACACACAAAAGATGAACAGAAAAGCCTTTGGACAGGAATTCTGAAAGCGATTTGGGACATACTCAGTGAAGAAATTTACAGCAGGGATTGGTTTGTCAGGGGCTGAACACTAAACATTTTCAGGTGTTTCTAAAAGTGAGCTCATAAACTGACAGACCCAAAGTGATTGTGTACTACCAGGGAGAGTACATTCTTAGAAGAAAGACAGAGAACCTTCTGCTAATGTCTCTGGCCTTTTAAGAGGTCATATTTCTAGCACATTTTATAACAGCTGGGGAGACAGCAATATGAACTACATGGTCCTCTGTAGCCAGTCCACCAGTACATCAAGAAACACAAGGTTTAATTTGTTAGCAATCTTCAGAAGGTAGCAGCAAGGCTTATGAGAATTTCCCTGGACAGTTTGGGGTCTCTCCACTGAAACACTAGAGCAGGGAAAGAACGGCACTGAGGTACCATACCTCAGTAATAATATATGGCTCGGTTTCAGTTTTCCAGCTTTACAGGTAGGTCGTAACTTTTAATTACAGTATTTGTATTTACGCTCTGCATACAGCAACTAAATTTCAGCTCTTCAGTATGTGCCAGACTACCTCTCAGCAGCATTGAAAAAAAAAAAAAAGAGGAAGAAAAACCATCAACCAGCTGCCTACTTGTTCCCAGAAACAAGAAAACATCTATCAAGTCATGGCACGAACAATTCTTATTTCTGTTTTATCTATTTATTCTCCTAAAAGCATCACTGAAGCAATTCACAAGATTCATAATCCACAAGAAAAACAATTTAAACCCACATCTGTAGAAAAATATTAATTTACAGAAAACAATAATTTACCTGAAACCTACTTAGGAAAACACTTCTGCCCCAAAAGAACTGAAAAACATATTCAGTTGTTTGCGCTTTCTAGGTAAACTCCGTGTGTATAAGAAGAACATGGGCACAAAACCATCAGAAGACATTCTGAGAGAAACTGTCCCTCAGAGGCAAATCCCAAGTGAAAAAGCATCCATGGGTTCACTGCAAATAACATGGCCCTGAGCCCCTCAGGCACAGCCCGTTCTTTCCAATCACCCTGAGCTTACAAGCGAAGCAGCCTGGCAGAGAAGGCTAACACCGCATTTGTTCAGCAAATCCAAGAGTCTGGAGCATCTTCAGAAGTCCTGTTTGCTTTAGGGGCAAAAGCTCTGTTTGCTTTAGTTCCTTCACCTGGAGCCCCAGGGACAGGCTGCCCAAGGATGAGCACCATCGGCACAACCCTGTGCTGTCTGCGCAGACCCAGGGTGACCCCAGCAATTCAAATCAGCCTTCTACCCTTACGGGCTCTTGGGCACAAAGAGTCAACAGAGTCTGACCTTCAGGTCAACCCTTCAGAAAGTTTTAAATCCCATGTTCTACCTAGATGCCTGCTTTTCTGTTTCTATTATTCAAACACTACACTGCTGTGCTGAATGGGGGTTTGCTGACACCAGCTTAGCCCACCCCTGTGCGCAGCATACAGATACATCTCCCGCCGGTTAAGTACTGGTTTGTTCTTTAATTTCCTTCCATTCAGATCTCTCTTATGCACGTAACCAAGTATCCAACCCCCTTCATGCATACAGAGGTTTCTGCATACTGCCACTTGGCTTTGAGAGAACCCCAAAGCCTCCTTTGTTCTTCCACACTCTTCAGGTAAAAATACACCTTAGACCTGACCAAAGATGTTACACCCCTGGAGCCTCTTAAGTCCCCCCAGCCCCTTGCCACAAGGATCATTCAGAGACTCATCCTGAAGAGTCCAGTCTCCAGAAGAACAGACAATAAAAGAAGTCACCAATGGTCAAAGGCATCCCAAGTGTTCCCTCATTCATCGGCTGTTATAAACACCCACTTCCTTTGAATGTGACAGGAATGCAATCGAATAATACTGACTTTGAAGATAACTATACTTCTAAAACTTACTTGAGGTGGAGAGTAATGCATGACAAATGATTTAGCTTAGCTCCTCTGCAGAACATTCTCACATCCTTTTTCATTTCAGATGTTACAAACCCTTTAGTGTGGGGAGGAGATGGAATCTGCATGTGTGAAGGGCACAGAGAGAGGGGACAGCTTCTTTTCAGAGAGACCCGTATTCACTGCTCTGACTCCTCATTCACTCACGGGGCTTACTGTCTTTGGTAAGACTCCAGGGTTCTTGATGCTTCTCAGGAGACAAGCAATCACAAGGGAATATTGCAGTTGAACGGCTCTCGCGGGTATGTGTGCTCTGGAATAGTGACCAAAATGTTATGGACCAAAAGAGGGATGGGACAAGAACAGACTCCTCGGGTATACTTGCAGTTCTGTGGGCTAAAATTTTATCTTTTCATGAATCAGATGAAGAAATAGTACTTTTTATGCCTGTGTTCTCTCACCCATTGCTTTTTTTAGCTTCTACACTTGCCAGTATAACATTAGCAGTAATGCTAAAGGTGCACATGCCAGTGAAATATCAATATAAATATATGCAAATAGTTCATGGAAATATTCATGGTCAACTTAACCTATTGCCATTTCACAGGCTGACATGGTGAACTACTGACATACACATATACTATTTCAGGCCGAAGACTCAATGCAACAGTCATCGGCAGTAGCAGTTCTTGTCCTGGAGGAAATTCAGAGCCTCCCCTCAGCCTAAGGTTACACACTGACACAAGCACCATAAAAAGGCTAAGAATATATAGAGGTGCCAGGGAAGAACATAGACACCATCCAGCACAGAAAGCATTAACCAACTTCATGATTTCTTTCTCTTTTCTAATTAATAGACTGTAACTTATCTTACATGTTTCAGCTCGAACCTGCAGAGAGTTTCTTTAAATTTTTTAGCTCTGAAATTATTTTAAAGCACCAGTATGATACAAACATAAAAACCATCTTTAAATAATCTGTCAATGCTAAATTAAAATTTCTTTAAAGTAAGAGGAAATTAAATTACATAAATGAAAATTCAGCAATCAGGCAATTTAAACAATGAGCAGATAAAGATGGAAGCTGACAGGATACCAAGTAGCATCCAAGCTTAAATATGAAAGACTCCTTTCCTCTACCCATCACCAAGGCTACTCAGGCAATTTCAAACAACTTCAACCTATTCATATACAAAATGAAGCACTAACAGGAAAAACAGTTAGGAAAACACTGCTGGAGGTGGCCTTCTCGCTTTGCAGGCTGCCACCTGTATTCTTCTTCCCAAGAACGCTCGCATCATTTTCAGAAATCCCTCTAACTACCAATGCTTTTCTTTACTACTTTCCATTCTAGAAGAAACCAAGTTTCCTCTTAAAAGGTTCCTAGACAACATATTCTGTAATCAGTACAGCAGATACCTTTTGGTCATTACAGGAGTTCAGTGTTCCCTAGCTATGCCTTTTATCTTTGAATTCAGGAAATGATCAAGTCGATCTGCTCACATCTACACATTTTACCAAAGTCTGACTAAAACTTGTTTTCCTTACCGTTTTCTGAATAGGATTCTCTAACCCTTCATTGCTATAATTACCCATTCACTGTGCAGTTATACTGCTTCTGATATTTCCCTTCCTCTGTCCAAAACATACATTGCAGCCACCTATCTTAATTAGATGCAACATTCACAGAGCCATATGTCTTCCTTATTAACTTCTCTTTCCCGGTTATGGGTAGTGAGACTTTGCCCACCTCTGTCATTCATAAAGCAGCAACACATTAAACACAAAAATGAGCATGAACTATGGGAAATGCCTCCCTGTTTTCAGCCATCTTTCATAATGTTCTGCTCTTCATCTTCTATGTGATCATCTTTTCCTTAATTATGTTCATTATAATTATACTCACCCTCCTACAGTCAATGCCTTAAATTGCAGCCTGCAATGTCTGTGGAGAAAATGACGAGTCTTGTAGAAAAAGGAAAGAAGACTGACACAGATTTCACAAACTGCAGTTAGGCACTGGTAAGAAAGTTGGGAATAACACACCACATGCATCCAGGACCAATGCACCAACGTCCTGCTCAGTGTTAGCAAGCCCTTTAGAAAGATGAGGCTTCCTTTCCACTCCAGCCTATTTCACTGAAAAGTTCCCTTTCGTAGCTTTAATTTCAGGGGCTTGTGTTTTCTCCTGCTTCCTCCCACTTTCTAATGCATTTAGACCTAATGGTCTCTGCTGTTCTCCCACCACTAGCAATCATTTCAGAAAAGGAGTTTCTCCACCCAAAAATTATTAGCAATATTTCTGAAACTCAAATTAATATCCAAGAGAAAATTAATTCAAAGAGGTTCCCTGCTCCAGCCCCATTCAAACTGAGATCAGCGCACAGTGAAATTGCACTCAACCCAGTGTTTATTTATAGGGATATGGATATAGGATGCTATTTACACTCTTCAGTGTCTCAAACCCCAGTTAAATCAGAGGTGGCTAATACAGCTGCTCTGCCACTGCTTCCAATCAGGGAAGGGAAGAAATTACCCACAGAGCCACTGGGGAAGTCACTGGGCTCCCACCTCCCATCTCTTCCTGCTCTTCTGAAAGGCCCTACCCAGCCAGCAGCCTCCACATCCCCTCTGTGACCTCTAAACACTCCTCAAACGCCTCCCTAGACCTTGGCCCTCCGACCTCAGGCCTTTGTGTAAATGAGACCCAGAAACATCTATGCTGCCATCCTGATTTGGGAAGTTTTGTGCTGTAGTTGAGTTTCCCTGCCAGACTTTTCTCCTCTACACAACCCCAGCCTATGTCTTTGCTTGCTCTGCTCACGCAAGTGCCATAAGATAATCATCACCCACCATAGACTGCTCAAATTAGTCATAAGGCAGCTACATCATAACGGCTAATTGGCCCGATTAGCTATTCTCAGTTGAGACCATTATCTGAATAATCTTTGCTTGTTCTTGTCTGTTTATGATTTTGCACTGAACCAGCACATTTATTCCCCAAAATACTTTTTTGTTCTTGCTGATTCTGTATTCCAAAAGCATCTAGAGCAGCTCACATTAATAGAATCTGCAGATTTTCTGATTTCCTTAACTTTTCAGGAGCTGGCTCGCACTCAGTGTAATTTCGTTCAACTGACCTTGTTTAGCTCCAAACAGGAAACGGGCATCGATTCCTAACTTGTATTTTACACTAAAATAACTTATTCTATTAGCAAAGGAAAATTGCTCTTTTTTATCTCAGATCTGGGATGTATCTTGTCCTCAGCAACATGCCTGAAACTTAACAGAAAAGACAGGAGTATAAGGCTTTAGTGGAAAGTACAAGGTTTTTTTTATCTCCAATCACAGAGATATTTAAGCAAAGTCACTATATGGAAATACCAAGGAGTGTCCAGAGCCACCACTCATGCTCAGAGCTGTGAATTATCAGAATAAAAAGTTTGAATGCCAAACTCCAGTGACCGAATGGGAAATCCTCAAATCAGATCTGGATTGTGCAGTCTGTGACGACACAGTCCCCTGGTATTCCCTTGTCCAGCATCACATCCCAGGCTTTGCCATGTGGCTGGAGGAGATGCTAGGATGCTTGGTCCTTCCATCAATAAATTCACTCCTGTTCCAACACACTAGTGCTTCTCATAAGCAAGCCAACAAGATATGTCACTGCTGTCTGTGGCAAACTCAAGTGCAACACAGGAGTCCCTTTTATTATGGTGGGTACTTGTGACAAGTTTCAAAAGATGCTCCTAACTTCTCACCTAAGTTTTGTGAAAGACTATCAGGTGAGCTCTCCCGAAGAATTATTGACATTGCACACCTTGCAGGAGTGAGCTTCTGTGATAGGAAATCAATGTGATAATGAGGAAAGATGTTCTTCACACACAGAGTGAAGTTACAGAGACTACAGTGTGGGTTTGAGCCCACCTCTGATGTAAATATCAGGCCCACAGCAACACTCTTATATCTATTGCTACTACATATCATGAACTTCATTTGCTGAAGTGTCTGGTAGGTGCACGGATCCATTTTAGCACACTCAAATGCAGACATTCAGGGCATGATCTTCAGAAGCATTCGGTATCCAGAACTAGTCTTAGTATTACGAAAAGACAGCGCTTCAGAAGAAAAGCTGGGGGCCTCAGACTGAAACTTAAGTGAAGCAACAGTTCTTGTAAGTTGACTCATCCTTCAATACTCAGGGTCACTGACCAGTCTCCTTCCAAAGCCAATCCTGTTTACATCGCCTCCTGAGGTGGCCAAAGGCCACTTCAAACCCAACAAACACACAACCAGAAGCTCTTTCTCCCACCAGCCACAAATCCTTCCTCACCACCAGGCTCACGATTCGGACATTATGATACCTCCCTCCAGGTCAAGGAATCTGCCAGTCTGGGAGGAAAAGCCGTAACTCAGAACTGCCAGCTCTACATTTTCAGAGAAAACATTTCTAGCTTTCTATCAAGTTGCCACTTACACAGGGAAGCAGCTTCCCCAAAAGGCTAGCCAGTCTCCTTTATACCCTCAATCTTCTCACCCTTGATGTCTACGCAAAATTCCAGGGTGAGGTCCCTATTGTCCTCTGTGTTAAATGCCCAACAGCAAAGTCCTGGGGTACCTCTGGGGTTCAGGCACGAATGCAGGGCAAAACCCCTTCTCTTCTAGGTCGATATAAACCCCACTGATACATGGAATAGCCTAGAGGGAAGAGAGGCAATATAAAGCAAGGGAACAGTCACATACTCCTAACAAACAGAACTAATTATTCCATGGAGAGGTTCCCAAAAATGTCAGGCTGCACATCCAGGGAACAAGGCACTGATCAGCAGACATGATCAAAAAAAAAAAAAAAAAAGAAAGAAAAGCAAAATTGTGCACTGAAAAGCCAGAAGAGAGAAAGCCACAGACATCAAGCAAGAATTAACAAGGCCCCAAGAAAAGCCAAAGAAGGCAGCTTTTAAGTGAGCTGTATCTTGAATCCTGCTGTGTTCAGGGACACAGGCCTTAGTAAATTCTTTATAAATATATAGGACTGCACAAAAGTCACCCTTAACGTACTAATTTCTCAACTCTAGTGGAACAACTGTCAGAAAACCTCCCTCCCCAGACTTTTTTATTAGCTGCTTGGGTCAAGAGAGGCTACAATGACAATTACAGCCTCAGCAAGGAGATGGCTTGTGCTAGAAAACATTATTTGAATCAGGATTGAAGGGACAATGCTTTTCTGGTAGAAGGTAGGTATATAACAGGACCCGAAATTTTTCTTATGAAAGTAGGAGGTTTCATCCTCTTTTGTTGTTAACTGATATGTTCTGGTCTGCATTTGTAGCATGTATATATATATAGTCCAGATGGCTGATTTGTTCAGAATTTAAATTGTTTGGGACAACTGCTTCTATTAAGCTTATTTCTAACACCTAACAAAGTAATCACCATGATACTAAAAGAGGGACAATTACAGGATTTTGTTATAGTAACACTTGCCTTCTTTTTGTCAGCGAGCATTGAGTGAAGGCACATTGCTCCAGCTTTTCAGAGGAGGGGAAGGAAAAATGGGAAATGGGGGACTGAAAGAGAAGTGTTTTGGACAGCATCACAGAGCAGAACCATGGAAAGCCTGGGACAGGTTGCATTAAGGGCTGAATCCAAAAACCAAGTAATTCTCAAAAAAACTTGTTAATCTTAACTCTCTGTAGCTCAGCCTTGTTCTTTGTGTCTGAGCTCAGGACTCAGTTCATTGCCTGTGACCCCTGTGTGGTGGGAGAATCCCCTGCTTACTTTGGAGGTGACCCCATACAGCAGGGACAGGCCCGTCATCCCCAGCCCTGCCCATGGAATCAGCTGCTGGTCAATGGCCAGTTGCCCTGGAGCAGAAACCACACTTCCTACTGCCTCCATTGCTGCTCAACAGCTATTCCAGCTACCTTGGGAACACCTGAAATAGAAGATCCCTGCTTCAGTTAACTGAGTAATACAATTCATTATCTTCATTAGAAACACAAAATCCCACTGAGCGGGCGACATAATATCCTCAAGTAGCATATTAACAGTGAAGGTTTCAGGTAGAAAACAGAGCCATCCATTTCATGCTCTTCTCAGGCTGTGGTATACTCCTGAATTCGTGTTCCCTTCAGGTCATGGGTGGGACTGAGCCCTCTAAACTCAATTTGACTAGCACGTCTGTGGAAAAGGATGCCAAACTAGAAGCAGAACCTGCCTCCCACTTTTTGTTAAAAGAAACAAAAATATTTTAATATCCAGAGCCAAAAGCTTTTCTTTTAAAAATATGCATTTTAGATACTAACAAAATAAAGAGGATGGAGATATAACTGTGAGTTTTCTTTTTTTTCCCCAAAGCTTTCCCCAATTAAAAAACCAAAAGATTCTCTTGGAGTTTTCCTAAACTTTGAAAGGAAGAAGCTAAGCTATACAAAACTGCTACACTACCCTTCTGATGGATGAGTTGGGGGGGCAGAGGGGACGAGAGACAGTCCATTTCACAAAAGAACCAAAACACTAATGAATGTTACTGTGTGAAAGAAGAGAACCAAGTGCATGTTTCTACGTGCATATCACACAAAAAAACCCCCACCTTAAGAGAACTGCAGATACGGGATTAAATGAAAGCAACCACAGGGAAAACCATAGCATTATGAATACTGATTAGAAGCTTACCAACCATGCCACCATGGCAAAAGTTTCTGATGGCGATTTCCTGTTTAGAGTCAGATTCTTGGTGATTTTGACTTTCCTCAGCTCCTTGCCCTAGGTAACCCTAGGGTAGATTTTGTGATTCTTACTCAAGACAAACAATTAATTCCTCAAAGATGAAAGCATTAAGGTCCTTCACTCATCCTCACCCAAGAGAAGCAGTTCATTCTGCAAAAATCATGCACAGCGAAAAAAGAAAAGGCTGATTCATCTGCAATGCAGCTAACCCTTAATTGCTTACTTGCACTGTCAAGCTCTATGTTCGCAGTGCCAACTTGCCATTTGCTATTTTGGCTAATTATACGACTTTCAAAGGAAAGATTGTTCTTACAAAGCACTGAAAGAAGGGTAGAAGGCATTATATCAGCCTCCCGCACATTTCACATTACATATAATTAGCCTCCAAATTCAGAGATGTCTGAGGAAATTACATCCGCTTATGGCCAGGCTGAATCTGGCTCCAGAACACGACCAGATTTGCAAGGAAGGCAAATCTTGCCATCTTTGCTTTCTGCCCTCTGTTGCTAGTGTCCAAATGAAAATTAGCAGAGGAACAAGATGTATTGGCAGGACTGAAAAGTACACGTATTCAAACTGTCCAACATTATTAAACATATGAATAAAACCATTCGAGATAGAATCAAATTACCTGCTGGGTGGAAAGGCTATCTGCAGGCATCCAGGGAGAATTTGCCCTGTAACTCCAGAATCGTACAGCTTCAAATTGCCTCATTTGAGATATTTAGATAACGGAGCCCCCTGAGATTTTCTTTTCTGCTCAGTGTGAATCAGCACAATAGCCAAAGAAAAAAAAATCAACACACAAAGGATTAAGATATGCTATTTCTTCACAAATACAAGAGAACATGCAAAATGCCTGAAGGTGAGAATGGCTTGCCCTTGTCTTTACAGCTTGTGAGCAATCAGCATGGCTGTTGATATTCAATACTGAGTTTCATAAAAAGCACAAAGTATGATTAAGCCACCAAAAAAAGCTGGAGAGCATCCAGGTTTTAATTACCATCATATCAGATTTTTAAATGCTGATGAGAGCAAGTGTCAAACAAAAAGAACTGCAAGCAATACAGCGCACTTCGGGGACTGCTTATTCACAAGGTTGATGAGTGCCCAGCACACTGACTACAAGCAGGAATTACAGAGATTTAATATACTGAAGAAAACAGAGACTTTAATTTACATGGATCCCAAACAACTTGAACACAAACAAGAAAGTCAGTGGAGTCCTGTGAAAACATGATACAACAGAAGATAGAATGAGAATCAGAGAACAAAGATCACTTGGATTAAACATAACCCAAACCGCCTCTTTCATTGGAAGGACAAGACCTGCCAGATATGTTTTAACAAATGCTTCCCCAACTACATCAGCATTTGAATTCAACTATACCTAGATGATCTAACCAAATTCCAGTCCACACTGTTTTCGACCTGAAAGGAACCAAGAAGGACAAGCCAACCACTATGGGAAAAGTAAAGAATCCATACCTTCTTGCCTATGGTCAACGACAATGTGGAGATACAGTGCATGTCTATGTCAAACACAGTTGCATAGCTGGACCTTGTTGTGCACCATTTCAAAAATGTATGTGTGTCACAGCCTCAAAGCCCAAACAAATAACTTGTAGGACAATCATACACAGGGGATCAAAAACAATTACAAGTATATATAGGTCTTCCAAGGGCAAACCCAGTATCTTTAACTGAAGACATTTTCATAGCCAATGCAGAAGTTTGCCACGATGTTAACCTCTATTTTTAAAGTAATTCTGCTTAAAATGTAATCAGCAAACTTTCTCTGTCCGGGACATCCCTCATCAGAAAGATAGGTTTTGCAAAACAATTTGTGCTACTCATTGCAAGAACATCATTACTCCCAACCCTCAGTCTGATATTATGTGTGTCCCTCTCCACTGCCACATACACGTAAGAATACTGCACACAACAGCCCAAAGGAAACAGACTTCATGGAGTAAAGAAATACATTTCTTTAAGGTGTGCAGAAAGCAGGATTGACAAATCAGCATAAAGGGCCCATAAATGTCTAGAATTGGAGGAGATTAGTCTCAGACATTTCAGTAGTTGTGCAGAGGTTGCAAACAGCAATTTGCTCCTGTGTGCATGCAATCATCCAAAACTCTGTAATACGGAATTCTTACAGGAATAGCTGCACCAGAGTGATTTTGGTCAGGTACAGCTTCAAAATCCATTTTCTTTTTTACTAGTTTGATCGATGCCCAGAGGAAACATTGCAATACTTCACCATATCCTCCTTCTCTAGAGCTACTGAACGCCTGTCCAAAAGTGGCACTTGAGGATTGAGTAGACACGTGGCTGCGCCATTGCTCTAGTATTTTTTAATAGTAAACAGCCTGATCTCTCACTAGAGGAAAAATACTGGACCAACATCTCTTCCCTGAAGCAACACAACACAGACACAAAAGGTCCTGAGGGTTAGAATGCTCTTACGGCGCTGTAACTCATACCGTTTTGCTTTCAGAAATAAAGATCAGGCCTAAATATACAGAAGCACTCTTACAGCTGCTTTATAGAAAGGGAACAGAGGTATTCAGAGGTCACAAGGCCTGCCCTTTGGCCTTTCAAAGCCTGTAACTAAGGCCAAAGCAAATCAATAAATTCAACAATTCATTTAATCAACATCTGATCCAAATTTTGCTTCCTCCACATTGTTCTGAACAACTAAGGAACTCTTTAGACTTGAAGTAGGTCAAAGCCAACAAATCTCTTGGCTATCCCATGAGCAGGGGTTTTAGTACAGGGCTATTTACCTCTTGTCAAAGTGATTTATTTTCCCCCTGTGAAGTGCTGATGTAAGTACTCATGTATGAAATATGGGGAGGGGTTCCATGCTCCTCTTTAGCACCTTTGTAAAGTTCTGTTTTTAACTTACTATTCTCTACAGAGAGGAGTGTAAGGAGCATTTTGTCTCCAAACGCCAGCTCTGCTGACATAGCACTCCTCATCTCCTGCACCACAAGCACCCCAACAAAGCTGGTCTTTGTACCTGTGACAGTTAAATCCCTCCTAACTCAGAACAGCATAATGAAACCCCTCAATATCCTGTTAAGCAGCTTTGTTGGCACAAATTTTGGTCATATCTCTTCATATTCTAACCATACAATTCTCTGGTGTCATCCTAATGTAGTAGAGAGCGAGGGAATGAGTGGAACCTTCAACTCAGTAGGTGGAGTGACTTGTCCCATGTTGTGGAGTAAATAAAAGGCATGAAGAGCTCCATGTCCAGACAGGAGTGCCTACCGACAGCCATCGAAAAGATGCTTATTTTACTGGCTTAAATTCAACACATCTACTTCCTGTGTTGGTTTAAAACTATTTTTTTTCCCCCCTTTCATTAGACTACAGATAAGTCTCCATCATATTTGTTTTTTCTTTGGTACTGATGTAAGACCCTCCAGGATTCAGCTTCTCCTGTGCAAATTCCCATGAACATGAAATAATTGTGCCTCCGCATATGCCTTTGTTGGATAATTACAAAGCAGGAATATGTCATCCTTCTCTTTCGTGCACTGGTGATCCCTGTCCAGGAATGTTCTCCTTCCCCATATGGCCAGGATTCAGTAATTTGTCATGTCACAGTGTTCAGGGAATTCTTCCTCTCCTGCTAGGAAATGATCAGTCTGTTTTCATTTCCCTTGGGCTTTTAGGAAGAGATGATGAGTTAAACTTCAAACTTCTGATTAATGTCACTTCCTTCAGTGTAAGGTGCAAAACCATGGAAAAGATAGTAAGTCAATAATAAAGGACAGGCTTTATCAATTATTTAAACACTATTCACACATGAAATATTCAAAGAGACTCAATATCTTTTTTGCCCCAATGGAATATCCTGTTATGAAAGTACCAGAGCTGTAAATCAAGTCTCTACCTTCTCCATGAAGTGATTTAATTTTGGTTGTTTTGAATCATTTAAAATTATCACCAAGTTTTACTAAAATGTGATCTCAGCTGCCACAGGTTAATAGTAATTGGAGGTTATCAAAGGCTGAATTGTATATTCTGAGCATCTGTTCACACGAGGTTCTGCGCTTGCCCCTCTTACACCTGCAGAGAGACACGCGCGTGCTTTGCTTATAGAATGCAGCATGAGTATAGGACTTGGACCAAATCTAGGTCAAAAGGAGCAGCTTACTCAGATGATTGTCAGTTCCATTACATCACATACAGCTCCCTGGGGAACTGCAGAAACATCCAATATTAAACCTGCAAGTATTGACCAGCGTATTGCTTACCTGTCTATGGCAGGCGCAAGACAGAAGCTGCAAACATTGGAAGTTCCTAGGCCAGAACCATTTCTAAGGCATCCCAGGATCTTTCTGAGATTGAATTGTGAATAAAAGATGCTATAAAGGCAGGCAAAGTGAAAACCTACAAAATCATCAGACAAGAGGATATTAGGCAGGAGTTCTGAAAGAACTAAAGAATGAAATAGCTCCGACTCTCAGCTGTGATATGTAGCCCTTGATCAAAATCACCCTGGTGCCAGAGGTGGCAACATGATACCCAGAGAAACCAGGGGAACTACAGACTAATAAGTTCAATAACTCTCCAAGGCAAATTAAATAGAAGCTACTGTAACAAAATCAATTTGTGATACATGAGCAAGTGTAACATTTGGAGAAAAAAAACAAACAGAGCTTCATAAAGGGAAGTCAAGCTTCACAACCTACTGAAATTCCATGAACACATTGGGACAACAATGGAAATCATGTTCCTATGGTACACTTGGTCTTCCTGAAAGCATTCGGTCAGGTCCCCCAGCAGTAGCTTTTAAGGAAACTAAGCAGCCATAATCAGAAGTAGGGGTATCACATGGATAAATAATTGATCAAAAGATAGAAAACTGAGTAGGAACTGGTCACTTCTTGAAGCAGGGAGGTCACTAGGAGTCCTTCAAAGGATTCATACTGATACTTGGGTGCTTCAAAATCTTTGTAAATGTTCTGGAAAGAAAGTGAACAAACAGTTTACTGATACTAGGTTGCTAGAGGTGGTAAATAAGGGATCACTGTGAACAACTGTGGAACAGCATTGTGGAGCATAATTGATGGGGCTATAAAACGGCAGATGAAATTTAGTGTAATAAACGTAAAATTCACTGAGTGCAGGTTACAATCTCCATGCTGGTTGAAAGCCAGATAGGATGACTTTAACCTTGGCGTAAGCTGCCTTTGAGAAATCAGACTGGCAGAAAAATCCAGAGCTGAGGTTGTCACCTTCCCCTAAATGCCATCTTCTAGAAAGACCGATACTGTTGAATACTTGGAAACTGCTGGAAATACACCTTGGATACCCAAATACTGCTAGAACTGGAGGGATCTATACTGCATGTTGGACATCAGGCAACATCCACCACAGTGGCCAGGAAGGAACGTAGTTCCTTCCTCCCCTTTATCAGCAATTAGGGAACTGAGGACCAACTCAGGGAACTGAACTTTGCTGACTGGTTCAAGGTCATGAGAGTCATGGTAGGCCTAAAGAAATCAGCTTTCAAGCTGTTTGATTCACAACACACCATCTCCTTCTACTACTCACGTGCATAAAGAGCTGCAGGATTAAACTCTATAGGAAAAAAAAAACCAACTCAGAAACTGGCCTATGAATTACCCCACATTTCCCACATTACCCCAAGCCACCAAAGGGCAATTCCCCTCCCAGCTACTACTTTCACACAGTCAAATTCTGTATAACTGACCTGAATTTGACCCTGGAATGTTCTTCCCCATTTGCAGTCTCAATTGCAAACACATGGTGAGCATCTACTTTTGGTTTTAATTAGTTTCTCACTTTTTGGAGGTCATTTGTGTATTCTCAACTTGAAATACTATGCATATCATTACCTCAGAGGGTGGCCTGGTACGAAGTTCAATGGTATATTAGATCTAAGTCCTGCAACAGAATAGGACAGATCCACACACAGGAGTGTTTTCAGAAACAAGAATTTGCTGAGCAAAGTGCACTAGATATGCATTTGATGTTACCTTCTCATGAAAAGCTGATGGTTTTTCCCCCCCTACCACCTCTGTAATTGTTGCAATTAAAGCAACAGAAGTGCAAGATTTCATGACTGAATCTGGGGTTAAGTGTTTGTGTAAAATTGCATCAACTTCCTGCATTAGGAATTGACTGCGTGTGCTCATGCCGTTACAGGCTCCATTGCAAGGCACATGCATAATGGGACAGTAAAGAATGTCTTTTAACTTCGCTCTTTGTCAGTTTCTGATGCTTTTACTTTGCTGAGCTCCGTTCCTGTCGTACTTCATCAAAAAACACTCAGCTTTTCTTGTCGTTTATTTGGGTGCAAGCTGGGCATAAGATGGATTAACTTACCTCTGGAATTTGGTATGAGTTGATGAAGTGTGAGTTTCTACACAGAATTCTACCACTAACGAACTTCTGAAGGGGAAACATTCCTGTATCAAGATTTGCAGCAGGTTGCAAATATGTGATTCAGGAGGAGCAGTTTGCTAAGGGAAATTATGCCAAATTGTCTGCTTCAGGATGTCAGGCATCAGCACTTGTGCAGGTCACCTCGATGGGATGCTAAGATACCCCTCAAGTCTTCCTCCTTCTGCACAGAAGGGTAAGGAATTTCAAGATTCAAGACTGAGACTGCACTGTCTGCAAAGCTTGTTACAGGCGTGTGATACTGCCCAGAATGTCCCACGCTCCCGTGGGCCAGTCCTCAGCGCAGCACATCTGCAGAACATTCTGCTGCTGAGTTGGGGATAGGAAATACAGCCCTGCCCTCAGATGTGGGTTCAGATATTCCAAGCCTACTTCTTACCAGATTTTCCTTTTTCTCTTTTTCTCTTTCTTTTACTCTTTTCATTCTTTGAGCAAACATTCCTGATCAGTTCTTTTTACTCTGGCTTTATATCTTTGTTACAGGGTGATGATGGATCAAATGAGCTTCCTGCCTCTGAGCTGCCAAGAAATGGATGTTACAACTCTGTCTCCCCACTGTGCTGCCATGGGTGTACGTTTGAGAATCATGATGGAGAGAGGAAATAAAGCTCAGGGGCATCTCAACTAAAATGTATTTTGGCAATCTTTAGAGAAGACAAAGAGGTAACAAGATTATTATATTACAGTTATAGACCCAGGACTAATACCACACGCATTGGTAGAATTATTAGCTGAGCTGCTAACTGCCAAATGAGCATGTGCTACATGAAAAAATACAATATAAAAAACCCCCATCCAAACCACTATAGTTTATGTAAACATGTGGGTCTGAAGATACTGGAAAAGGGGACAATTTACAGAGTATTAGGAAATAGTTCCCAGGACCCTTGCCAAATATCTAGCTTTGATTTTCAAAGCCTTATTTTCTCTCTTCCCTAGGAAATTATTCAGAGTTAACACATCAAATAAATTGATAAATAAATTGTATTCAACAGCAGACCTTAAATTCTGATGTCTATAATGTACAAGAAGGTTCAAACTCCATTAGACATTTGGACACACAGCTCCTCTGTATTTTAGGCCCAGATCACGAGTGCCCCTCTCAGCCAACATTTAGGCTCAGCTCTGCCCAGTTTCTGAGCTTACTGTGGTCTCTGACTCACAGCTCACTCATTTTACAATCAACACTCCCACAAGTTCTGCGGTATATTAGATCTAAGTCATGCAATGGAAGAGGACAGAGAAAGGAATGGACCTGGCATGCCCAGATAGAATATTTAAACTAAAAGTAATTATACTTAAACCACATTGGCAGCTAGAGCTGTGGTAATTAAAATAAGGTTGATTTTGCACATTAAAAAAAAATGCTCTTTATTTTCATTGCAGGAAACCATCTACTCTGAACATTAATAATGCCTTTCAGCTACCGACCTGGCTGGAAACCAACATCCAGCCAACCTCCACAAGCACTGAGCGCTTGGTTCAACAGTTTTCACCAGGGTGAACAGTGAACCTGAAGACAGACAGGGGATTATCATCAGGAGCAGGACCTCCAAACCAAGCAAGTGTTGGATTCCGGGAATTTATTAGAAGTTGTAGCAGTACAATAGGTCATTACCTGCCTGAATGCATTACTTGGACAGTGCTGCTGCATGCAAAAAAAAACCTAAGGAAAACAGTGAATAGTGCCAAAAGTCCTTTAAGAGCAGAAATAGTCTCAGAAGACAACAAATTTTTATTTTAAATGCTTGTAAGACATCCAGATTCTATGTTGCTCAGACACACACACCTGCCTAAGCAGAGAGAAAGAACAGGTCTGGTTATATCATTTCTGTCATCCACGTACTCACAACAAATGGTAAACTGGCAAAAAAATATGTAGAAGTGTTATGTCAGGTTGATTTTGAAGCATTCAAAAATAAGCACCCCAAAAGATGCTATGCCCTAATTTAAGACAAAGATGGGCATATTTACAGCATCACTGAACAGCTACATCTCCTCTAGAAAGAGCAAGAGGTTCATTTCCCAAGCCTGTCTTTAGGATGTCATTTCAACAGCTAAACTGCTATTCTGCCTTCTATCAATTCTCCAGACAACGAAGTCCGCGAAAACCTATTGATTATTTGTGATGGGCTTTAAGAAACACATCACAGAATCAAATTTGAGTGCTGAAGCTTACTTTAGGGGATAAAAGAAAGCCCCACAGCCAGCAGCCTGCCTCCAGGATTTAACTGCTGCTGCACGCAGTGACTTCTCATGCTCCTGTGTGCCACTTGAGATACCACTGGGACCTCCCTTGCACCCACACCCCAGGCAACCGACTGTCTTTGGAAGTGTGCAACCACAGCACTTCTCCCATCTTCGGCACATCCCCCTCTTTACTGCCCCTTTGAAAGGCAGTCACCCCAGCCCTGCAAAGGAGTGGGGGGCACTCACACCGCGCAGCCGCAGCTACCTACCTCCAACCCCCTAATGAAGAAAAGTTGCTAACGTGCCCAGAGACACTGGGCAGGCAGCTTGGAGAGAACGGCTTCTCACCAGCCCTTCCCCTGGGACACGCTCGTGTCCAGGTGGGAATTACATGGAACGTTCCTGAGCAGCCCCAGGTCCAAAACTCTGTTCTTGCCTAAACCTGTGGCCAGCGAATAGAAAGTGACAGGACAAAAGCCAGGAAAAGCAAGGAGGCAGTTTTCAGGTGGCCCCTGTCTCGGTGGGAGGGCAGCACCACCGAGGGCTCACCACCACCTTCTGCCTTCCCTGCAACTGGCATCTGCCTCTCTGTGCAGATCTTGGCAGATACCGTGCGGTACTAAACCCAGAAAGTCTGAATGGGATGAAAATAACTTCGACATATCTGCCTAAGCCTGATGAATGCCATTTCGACTCATTTCCATAAGATTAGTATCTTGCTCTATAAACGACTTTTCAACATAGGAAAAATAGTTTCCAACAACAGTGTGCAGTGCTACAGATAACTAACATGAAAAATGTCATGCAACGCAGGCACCAAATGACAAAATAATCAGTTTTTCCACTCAGATGCTTTCTAATATTGCTTATGCTTTTTTCTGAGATGTGGTATTCATAATAAATAATTTAAAGACTTAGTGTTCACCGGCTCCTTTGTCATTGGCAACTCTTGAATTGCCAAATAAAAATATTTCTTTTTTTGGTATTCTGTAAAAAGACCATGTATTTTTCAACAATTTTATAACTCTTAGCAGTGCTCCATGAATATCATCAGCATTGGATCCTCTCTCAAAGGCCTACTATATATTAAAAAAAAATTAAAAATGCAAGTCAGATGATTCCCTTTTTCTCTTTATTACAACAGCACTGTTAGTGCTGCTATCATTAAGGGTCTGTCAGCGTTTTTATTAGAAACCACCACTCCAGGGGTTTATAACTCAGCAGTAAAAATTCACTCCAGAATGAAACTTGTCATGCAAGGGATCTCTTATTTAAGCCCAAATGTCAGAAAATTATATTTACACATTTTTAAAGTTATTTTAAAGCACTTTCAACTGTTCAAGCAATTGGACTTCATCGCTGACTGATAATTTGAGCCCCAGCATTGCAAAAGGAACTTGCTAAATGTGATATTCAGAAATCACTTCCTAAAGCTTGTGGCCACCACGTGTCTACAAGGCCAGAACGTATATGTATTTCCGTTTTTAAAGAGTGCCTTAAGACAGACAGTATATTATCAACAGTACTTAAATCTCTCCCCAACTTCAGTTGCTCAGTTGCTGTCTACTCAGAGCTAAAGCCAATCCTTCATACCATTCTGGTTATATCAAATATGGCCATTCAACACAGTTTCACATTCCTCAGAGTTTCAGAGCCTCTTAGGGAACTCAGCACTCAGGTCCTATTGCATTTCAGTGCATGCTTCAGCAGATGCCCAACTTTTTAGCTCCTCTGCAATCCCTAGCCTAAGCTATCCAAATAAATGTGCTACAGAAGGGTTAAATCTCCCATGACCTTGAATCATTCCAAGTTTTCTTTATTCTTCTTTGCAAAACAGGGAAAATAAAGAAAGCAGCTAATTGCAAGAAGTACATTAAGCTGTATTTCTTTGAGTGCTCCAAGTGGTCAGATCAAAATGACCTAAGCGTGTAAGTTTTGAGCGGCAATAAAATCCTACCACCAGTAGCATCTGTCACTGTAGAATGGCTGTAGAATGAACATTTCTATAACTTGGTGGCCAACCTCTGCTCCATAATATATGGCTTTCAAGCTGTGTAAGTATAGTTCTGTCAGTGGTACACTCCATAACTCTGTCTTCTTCCTTGATGTGGCTCCGGCACACCATGTTACGTGACGACACGATGCTAGGCTGAGGTCCAGCACACAATCCGGTCAAGTACCTACAGCATTCCTAGCATCAGCTAAATCCTGAAACCACTCGCACCCTCCTCCACAACCCCCACTGCTTGGCACAGTCTGCACAGGGTGATGGAGGAAGAATCACTGCAGGCAGAAGAGACGGAAGCACTGCAATTTTGGAAGTCGTGGCCAAAAGCACAGAGAACAGATGGGACTCCCAGGCCAAGTCTGGAAACCACTATACCTGGCTAAAGCAATGGTAACACCGATGCTGGTGTTCTTGGAGCTGAAGGAATTCAGAATAAGAATGAATGAATCAGGGTGAGAGTAGGAAATACAGCAGGAGATGAGAGGGGGGAACCTGGGGCTCAGCAATTTGGGAGTGTGCTATACAAAGATACAGGGGAACCCTGGAGACAGAGGAGCAAAGCAAGTTTTCAGAAAATGAGGAGAAAAGATCTGAAAATAGAAAAGCTGGAAAATGGAGATGGGTGCTTTGTTTGGGAAAGTTTAGGGATGCAATATAAGGGAGACTCTTTGCCATATTGTCGTTTTGAAAACACATCTCCTCTATTACTGAAATGTGGTCACCCTGTATCATTTAGGATAAACTGGGGACAGAGAAGACATTTTGCTGGGCAGGCCAGTTGAACAAGAGAAACAGAATGACAGGGCAACACTGAATTACTGCTGCTAGTTAACGAGGCACATCACTTTCACAAGAGGACTAGCTTAATAGTTCTGTAGCTCTGCTGAGAAATTTCAGTATTCAAACTGCAGCCCACATTCCCCAACCTTCACTCTGAAAGCAGCAGGACATGTTTGACAAAACCTTCAGATTGCATTTTGTGCAATAAGATCTATTTGATGAGCTCATATTGGACACTAAGCTCTGTATTATCCCCAGCGCGCTTTGCGCAAGTGAATCATTCCAGTTGGATCGCTAGAAGAGAGATTGCAAATTACCAAACAACTATGTTTAATACAAAATGCCAGTTCAGCCAAGGTCAGCTATTGGAGGGTAATGGGAGAATCTGCTTCTCAGAAGATGCCTGATTTTGAAAGGTGGCCGATGACATTCATTTCCACAAATCCTCCAGAAAACCTTTTCGCTCTTTTCAAGAACACCAGTTAATAGAGTTGCACCACCTGTGATAGACTTAATTAATTCTCTTTATTGCTCATTAGTCTAAAATCTGGTCATTTTAAGTGGAAGGGAGCTTTGAGCAAATGATCATCTTTTTAGAGCAATTCCTGATTTGTCTTTGACCAAGACTGTTTCTTATGCGGTTGTAATCTACAGTAACTGTTGTCTGACAAGAGCCTTTTAACTGAAATTGTTCCTATTACAGCTGTAATAAAATCAGTTTAGAAGATGAAGAGGCTGGTTTTATGGGTTCATCCTTCACTCCCCCCTCTTTAGGTGAGATTTCTATCATTTATTGTACTTCGTAACACATTAAAATATTCAAAATCATCAGAGGTTTTCATGCCAGCTACCACAGAATCAGGCAAAACCTCTCAAAGCAGACAAGGTGGGTGAAGTTCCTTGTTGCCACGGAACAAAAACAGATCAGGGATGTAACACAACATCCAAAACATGCCCGGTGAGAAGGCTGGAAGCAATATTTACCTGAGGGAACACTGGTAAATCAAAATGCTCATTTTTAAAAATCAGGCCTAGGAAATAATTCAGGAGAAGCAAGCACTCCAGCGGCTCTCATTTGTTATTCTTACTTTTTTAACACAAACTAAAAGATGGGCTTGAAGGGCAGTACCCTGGAGCACTACCATCTGAGCACTGAGAGGGACCCTTTGATCCAAGCTGAGGAAGACTCCAGAGTACCACTGGGATGGTCAGAAATTGAATTTCCGGCTGAATTTGTAAGTTACAAGTGTCATTTAAGTTATTGGCATTCATTTTATTGGCAAACGGAGGGGCCTCCTAACATTGATTGTAATTATTGTGGTATCTCTATTATTGCCAACAAGTTTAGCATTTCAGTAACTTCAACAAGCCTGTTCATGGGACACTTATGAGAATCATTAAAGCCCTCCGTTTCTTCTCAGAACCAGTTTTGTGGCCTCCTAGTTCCAGCATTTATTCCAAACAGAGAAGCTTAGATGTGGTTTTCTCATTTCTAGAGCACTTTCATGCAGCATCTACTACATGGTGGAATTTACACCAATAGCACACACCATCTCTTCTGGGAGGGTGGACGGTTTCCCGAAGGCTCTAGAACAGCATACGGAGGAGACCAAGCCTGTTCGACAAAATAATCTAAACCATAGCTCTGTTCTTGAGTCCAACTAAAACTTTAAAAGAATCAAATGCTTATACCACAAAGAAGCACATGTTTTAGCTTTAAATGTATGCTCAAAACTCGCTGGCATTGGTTTAATTGTTGGATTTAACAGGATTGACTTCAGTATGCACTTAAATATTTTACTGAACTGGGAATTTTACAGATCTCATTTAACATGAAAAGATTTTAGAAATAAGCCAGGTGTACGGTAGTTACGAGCTTCTGAAATTTTTACCTACTGATGTGGAATTTACAAAAATGAGCTTCAGATTGCTGCAACTCTTAAGCCCCCTTTGGCTTCCACTGAAAATTCAACTCTTAATGAACTCTCTCACCCAACTCGCCACTTCGACAATAACTTCCATAATCTAGAGCCTGGCAAATGAAAACAGATTGTAGAGATCTTCCACCTCCCTACAGCTCTGCAAAGCTTATTAACCTGTGGGTGGTACAAAGAAGCACATTCTTAAAACATTTTGAAAAAAGCTGATTTGCAGCAAATGCTACAGATTAAGAACAAGTCTCAGACAAATGTTCAAATCCACAAAGTCCTTACTGAAACAACTAACTCTTCTGAAAATTATCCATACTAGGTGGTCTACGCCTTTTCCACAGACAAGCTGTCAAATATCTAACTATTTGGGTATGTATTTGAGGATCTGCCTTTTAATCCACAAAGTAGCTCTGTGTTCTTACAGTGCTGAGATGTAACAGTTGTCCCTGTCCCAGAAGTCGACCAAGCACTACCCATGCATCCACTTAAGGAAAGTCTTCCCACAGTAACTC